>CM034541.1:56163104-56179386 GCA_020002185.1 Paraescarpia echinospica | reverse complement strand
TCTTGCTGGACATTTGGTTCAATGCAATGCAACAGCTCATATTTAGTGCTTGTTAGTCGAGGTTTCCCAAACAGGGACAATGCTGGGGGCCACGGGTGGTTTTCATGGGTGAAAAAATCCTCCAGTTTGGTGTTACGGACTTGTGCAGCGATGAACAGCTGGCTGAAGAGATTGCAATCACTCTTCATTTGTTGGAATTGTTGTGTCGCCTGCGAGTTCGTCGTAGTGGAGTGAGGACGTTTGAATAGGGGCAGTTGGTTTTTCTTGATGGCCTTGTGGGTGAAGGTCTTCCTTTTAACAAGCACATCCTTGACGTATTTGGAATATTGCTCTTTCCCCAAAAGTTCCATTGAGTGCAGTGCTTTCACTACCATTGCGGTCGTGCAATCATGGGTGTCCAGGGTCATTAATTCGTTGGATGAATCCATGAATGGATTTCCCATTGTCACAGTGACATCGCACATGTTTTTAACCTGTAATAGTTATACTAGATTTATTTAGTGTTTTCTTTTAGACAAATGTAGACACCTTGCTTGTACGTAGTGAATCTGATAACTTTAGACATTAGCATCGTGTACCAAAACTGTCCTCCATTTTGTATTGTTCCTTTAACATCCACTAGGTGACAACACTTAGTGTAGCTGGTAGTGGACAGGTGACAGCATTACATGGAGTAGAAGTCCAAGTGTTATTGTAGTAGATGCTAGATTTGGTTGCCGGGTATAGGGATCATCCTGAAAGTCAAAAGAAAATCAATGTTCGTATGGCGGCCATCTTTAAATACAATACGGCCGACACTTGAGGGTATTCTCACAACAGAAGTGGATTCCTAGACCATACATATATTGGTTTATACACCATAAACATGTTTTTTGGTTGAATATAAGCTATAACAAACAAATTCCTGATAAACACATATTTTTTTACCTTTGACCTTGACTTGACCTTGATCTTGGCCTTCAAAACAGGACAGCCCCCTCTCAAAAGTTATGTATGGTCATAAGGTATATGTGTGCAAAATATTTAGTTTGGGGGCCTATGTGGAAATTGCCCTCATAAAAAGAAGATGATATATATGTATTTGCTCATTTAGCGGCCATTTTGAATTTATGCAAATTATTAAATCATCCTGTGGAAAGAAGTGTTTTCAAAATATAAAGCACTCTTTCAAAGCATAAATATTATTTATATGTCAAGATATTGGACATTAGTAGAAATTGAATTTTAACGTTACTAATCTTTGACCTTGATCTGACCTTGACCTTGACCTTTAAAATCGGACAGCCCCCGCTCAAAAGTTTTGTATTGTCCAAAGGTACATCTTGCCAAATTTGGTGCTTTGTTCCAGCGTGTCACGATTTCACTGAAATTTGGATTTAAGCGCCTCCACTAGTATGTTTGTTTTTGAAGATGACATGTGTTCATCGTAAATGTTTTGACATTAATTATCCCAGCATGGGATATAATGCTTTCGGTTGCCTCGAGGTATGTTTCGCATTGCTGCGTTTGCTAACATGTCGCAGTATGCTTTATAAGCATCGTCTGTATTATTGCAGTCCGGTGGTGGCAGGGACTTGGTGCCGAAATATGTGTCTGCAGCAAATGTCTTCCATCGTGCCTTCCGAAAGTTCCATCTCTTAGCAGGTTTGCTTTCTGTTGGCGCCACCAAGAATGATGAAAAGATGAGCGAGGGTCGATGCTGTGACCGTGGGGAACTTTCCTAGGACACGTCTTTCTGGTAGCGTTTCTTCTCTTTTTTGACAAACGAAGGCAAGGTCTCGATTTGACGTTTGGGTTCCAGCGTCCAGAGTGAAAGGAGTTTAGTTCCTTCTGGTGGTGTAGTGAGGTCACTGTGCCAGACATTCACCGTTGTTGTTGTTGTGTCTGTAACCCCATTCAACATGTTGACAGTTGAAATCACCTGCTTATATGCAGGGAGAGATGACAATAGGAAGAGTTGTTGCTTGCAATTTCGTTGGTGGTGGTTTGTACACGTTGACAATGTTCGTACTTTGTACTTTTACGACGTGCTATTCAGTCTCCGAAGCCTAGTATGTTTAGCTTGTCTGTTGTTTCGCAATGTGTTTCCTGAAGCAGGATTGCAATTCCCTTGTTGTTGTAAGCCAGGCGTTCAATAATGTTGAGCTTGGCGTTGGTGAGGCCCTCAACGTTTATCTGTAGGATGATTACACCGTTACGTTCGACGGATGTATCCGCCTGCCCTGAAGAGGGCGCAGTGCCAGGTGCAGGTTCACCATCATCGTGTTGGTGGTTTAGCTGTACACTTGTTGACGGCATCAGCTTCCTAACTCGAAGAGTTAGTACTGACGTGGAGACCACTTGAAGGTTGCCGTCACCTCCCCATTTAATTCGCTGATTGGTTGGACATAATCGACAAGGGAATCCCGATGTCGAGCGGGTGACGTGTCGATCTGTTGACAGTTTGGGGCGTCTGTAAACTGCGGAATGTAGCGGCGGAACGCGGCATCGATATAAAATCTCTGTAGCATTTGGTGTGTGCTTTAAATCAGACTCACACTTCACGAATAGTTAAATATTCATGTAATACACCCTGTCCGACTATATAAAGTCATAATGTACAGATTAAGTTACACTTTTATGATACGGAACGTCGATTAAACGGTTAACACCTACCGGCGGTTCCGGCAATTACTAGCGAAATGTAAGTGTAACCGTCGTTCCATCGCATATAAATATACCTTAATGCCTTCATATTACTAGACAGATTGTATTACATGGATATTTAAGTATGTATGAAATACCAATCTGATGCGAAGCACTCGTCGAATGTTCGAAAGATTTTACATCGGTTCCGCGTTGTTCCGCCTCGTTCCCCGGTTTATAGATCCCCGACATTTTGGAACGTCAACAATAACATGAACACATGTCATGTTCGATGTTCTCTAGGCAACGTCAATACGTTATTAATCGTGTTATTTGTATAACATACCTCATGTTAAGTACACATTAATGCCGTGAGATCATAGCGTTATCTGTGATTAAGCTTCCAAGACAAAACGAAGTATCATTGATTATTGTTGTGTGCACTGACAATTCAATATCCGTTTCGTATTGTGTCATTTGTTCCATTCCGTTTAAATGCGTCGGTGAAAGTTTATACTGAAATGCAGCTATAATTGTTATAAACCTGGTTGGCTTGTCATCATTCAGTGTAGTAGTCAAAATATCCATTGCCACGGAATTGCGCGCCGCATCAAATTGGGACACTCAAAATGTATACCGTTTCGACAGTAAGGTTAATGGAAATCATTATGAGTTTACCGTGGCGTGAATAATACTTTGAGGAAGTTCGTGACAGTGTGCTTACTGGCCCATATACAGCCCAGGTTGTCATAACATTACTTTAGATTTTTTTGTTTTGAAGGTGTTTACTGTTAGTGCATTGACACATAACATTTATTGTACAGTATAAATGTAGGCCTAATTTTACTTGAATACAATTGTTGGTAATAACATACTAGTTTTATTTCGATATCAATTATATTAATTATATTATTAAATGTAACAATTATCATATAATTGTAATAATGTTTACTTTCCGGAAATACATAAATTGTAATTGATTACACTCATATTCAAAGTTGTCATACATTTCAATAGTAATCATAACTGATTACATTTGTGGTGTAATCACCTCACCCTTGGCATTGGCGTTTATATCAACTACAACTTCTCAACTCAAGTTCTATTTCCAGCATAATTATAAAGCTAAGCAGTATCCAGCCAGTTTTTTTAAAGACACAACTTAATAATAAATATCAAATTCAATAAATATATAAATCAAATTCAGAAATAAATAAATACCAAAGTTAACAATCCAGTGAAAAGAAGGGCACAAGTCACAAACATGCCTGGGGTAATAGTAACATGTAATAGTAACAATTACAAATATTGAAGTAATATTAACAGTAATAGGTTGAATAAAAACACAATGTAATAGTAATAGGAAGCAATATAATAGTAATTGACATATTACTTTTATATTACTATTGGATATTTCAAAGTTAAATTTGAGTTGTGCTTATTTGCGATATGGTTATTTAATTATTTACAAGGAAAAGAATATTCCACTAGTTTCAACAGGTTTTATGATTGCTCTTCTGTGATTCACGGCCCTCAGTCAGTTTCACCCTGGAGGTTATGAGAGTTTACACAGCACAAGCAGACATTGGGACAGTGTGACAGCTGCTTGGCTAGAGGGGTTCAATTGTTCTTTGAAGTTGGCTCTCATGCCAACTATCCTTTTCACACAAGCCTGTGTGGGTTTAGTGACTGTCCACATATTACCAGGCCTTAACAACAGAGGTGTGAATAACATCCTGATGTATTAGTACTTGTGCCAATAATTAACTGTCCACCAAGCATCAGTAGTGCAGTATCGTTTAATTACATTGATTATAATTAAAAAAATTAAAGTGACAGCGACATTGCTTTTTTCTGACATTCCTATATATATTGTACTGAAATACAACATGAAAAATATGTTCTAACCATAAACAGTATATCTAGTAGATAATACTAAATACGATAGTTATATTTTGTCGTACATATTTATGCAAACCGTGTATTATACTATTTAATTTTTCTAATGAAAAATATAATAGCAATTGCTACCAGTTTAAAACTATATCAAATTCAGCATGTAATCCCAATAGGAAGGAAACTAGGTAATAGTAATATATTGTATTGTAATGTACTTGACCCCAGGCATGGTCACAAATGTACTCAAATAGGATTACTGATAAAATGTATGAATATGATTACAGAGAAAATAAGTGTAATCAATTGTATTTACTTGTACATGTAATTATAATTACATCAATTATGATCAACAGCCTAGTCACTTCTGTACATCTTTTACAACTTTCTGATTGGTACCATTATATTAGATAACATACCAACAGCTGCAGACAGATCTGACGTAATCGTTATACCCATATTAGACTGCTTGCATTGTAGTTGTAGCCTAGGCAACTTTCAAATAGGCCAACAATTACACACGATTACTACTACAGACAATCATTACTCCATATACTATGTTACAAACACAATCTGAACCAAGAATAACACTCATAAAAAGTTTATTTATTATTCTGTGTTATATGAGCTACCTGTGTAATATGGTGTATTTAATGTCTCTCATGTGGGGGACAAACAGAAATTCGAACAAAATTAAATTGAAATAAACAATGATATATGGCAAAGAAGAGTTTTTATTAAATTATTACAATGATTTATATTTATTTCAACAATTCCTGCAAATACAAACTATCTATAATACAATGTAACAATATTGCGTAAATGTTGTAAATAAGTCATTAATAAGGGAGAGTGTCAAAAATAACAATACTATCATACACAAAAACAGCATGACAAAATGCACCTAAAAATAAATTATTTACATGTGAAAGAACACAAATTACAAATAAATATAGCAGGTTAATTGTACACAACCAAATTGCTATGTTTATAAAATATAAAATTAACCACCATAAATGTAAGTTTTTATATAGCACAGTATTCCGTCCTCAGTACTGCTCAATGCTCTTTACACTTTACTCCCTGGCTGACCTGTTCAATCAAACACCATTTCTACTTCTCTGGGAAGCATACAACCATGCCACAATTAATGCGTCAAAACTATTCGTACACAAATATGCACCACTGTCGGTAGCCAGTGGTGGATATTTATTTACACAGCTGAGTGAACTGAAGCAACATAGAATGAACAAATTTGTCCAAGGGTCGATACGACAGCACAGGATTCGAACTCGGGTCCTCTCAATTGAGAGTCCCATGCTGCTCCACATATCTAACAATGCAGACAACATGTATGAAACAGCGTTCCACAAGACAACAAGTGTTTGACAATAACAATAAGTATCAGAACAGTATTTATAGTGGTATCCTTTGCCAAATATACTGGTGAGCAGAAAGTGTTCCACTGCTACATTTTGATGTATGCCCCAAAATAACATTTACATATTTCAATTCATAAGCATAGAAGTAAACACACACATGCAACAATCCATTCTTAGATTACAAAACACACATTTGTGTTTCTAGAATGCTGTATTATTATGGTACAGAAGCTGCCATCCAAATTATGCATTTATATACCTTATTCATTTGTAGCTTGTTGACTTTCTATAGTGTTTCTGAGATGTTATGTCATTAATGCACATACTGTTGTGTTCAGTTGTTACAACACTAGGCCATTTGACTACCAGCACAGTAATCCTGGTTACAAGTACGATTCACACACCATGAAAGTGTGACAATCTTATGACATTGTGAGCAATTTTACAATAAGTTTTCGTCACAAACAATAACAATGCTTTTATTCCACGTACAATTAAACACATGCTACCAGTAATATTTGTATTAACTACCATATATGCACCTTTACTCCAGCTTAGACTTTTGTGATTTGTTTACATTCTTGGCCTAACACATATCCTTGTTTGAATACTACAAACTGCAGATAACCATAGTCAAATCAAGAGTCACGTCACACCAGTGAATCCAAAACTAGTGATCCAGCCAGATAGATATATACATAGATAGATACATTTTATTTCAGATCAGTTATGTACATAATAATACAGTTTATACATTATTATAAGTTTACATGATAATTGATCTATGGAGACCTCCACTAAGACCTACAAGATCGCTGACGTGCAGGCCACCATGACGAATATATAATAAATATGTCTGTATAAATATAACTTACTGATGTTATATAACAAAATAGAAAAGACACCATCATTTACAACTATTTATATCAATAATAATCACTACTGTCTCTAAACCCACTGACGTCATTATTGTCAGTTAATGTTAACTGAAACAAAACTAGCCTAACCTACATTTACAAACATAATCTAACACATACTAGAGTATAAATAATAACAATAATTTTATACTATAAAATGTCTACTGTAGATATGGTCCATTTGGCTTGCATATATATCAATTCTGAATGTCACATTTTGATATATATTTGCTAATTATATATTTTGTTTTATAGTTTATAAAGCCTTGGTATGAATGACTTGACATTTTTTCAAGTACAATTTTTGGAAGAAAGTTTTCTTGAATTATATTTGGAATTTCATGACTGGTGCAAAGGTGGCAATACTTTGAATTTGTATGTTTTACTTGAATATCATAATTATTGTTGTTTGGAAATTTGTTTTCCATGTTATTAAAACGTTGAGGTGCCCGTCTGGTCGTTCTTAATGTTATTTTGTATTTTCCTGTGTTTGAAACATGTTTTGGAAGTATCATGGGAGGTTTCAGATTTTTTTTTTTAAAGTTTGAGATATGATAGTTTATAGATGTCCTCTACCTTTAGTAATTCTACATTCATATACAGAGGTGCTGTATGGGAATTATATTTACTGTTTGATACTGCTCAGACTGCCTTTTTTTGCACCTTACTTACTCGTGGTCCTACTTTAAGATGCCATGCTATTATTCCATAATTTAGGTTTGATAAAAATAGTGAATTGTAGATTATGTTCAAGATGTACACTGGAACATAGTGTCTTAATCTATATATAATTCCACATATCCTTGACAATTTGTTGGCTATGTAATTGAGATGAGAAGACCATGATAGATTCGAGTGTATGAGAATACCAAAAAATTAAAATGTGTTACATGTTCAATTGGAATACTGTTTACCTCAATATTAGGAATGTTGCTATTTTTTTATTTTCTTTGTTTACTATGAAAAATCATCATCTTCATTTTGCTTACATTGAGTGAGAGCTTGTTTACTGCTAGCCAGTCAGTTATATTGGTTAATTCCGCATTTATTTGATTAGATGTTGAGTTAGTTGTATGGTTATTTGTGAAGTTGCCCAACGTGCTGAACAGTGTGGTGTCATCCGCATATATGATGGGTGTACATTTTGTACTAACCATTGCTAAATCATTTATATATATTAAGAATAGCAGAGGTCATAATATTGACCCTGGATCCAGCAGTATTTAATAATTACAGTTAGGGTTTTGCAGAGTGAAACTAATGCAAGACAACTGTAATAAATCTAGTGTAGTGGATATATGCTGAAGGTTCCTATGAAATCATTCTGTCTGGAATGATTCATCTCCTACCCAATTCCTATAAGTGGTTGTGTTCAAGACACTTTGGTCCTGGACATTCAAATTAGTCGACCTCTTACAAACAGGATAAAGAACAATAACAGAAGCGTAACAGGACCCAGAAATTACTCGTCCAAAGAACTGGTTATTGAATTGTCTCTATTGATCAACTGTAACATGCAAAATCTATGCATGTTATTCAATGAACGTGTCCACCTTGTTCTGTTCTTGTTTCTCTTCTCGTGCCACATCCGCCCCTGATATATGTTTTGGAAACAAAATGTTTACTTACCTAATAAATATTATATTTGCTACCCATATTCCAAAACATGAATATTTTCCTAATGTTGATTATATTTCATAGGTTGGAAAGAGTAAACAAATATTTACAGAAAGAGCAAAACTAAATTTTAAAAACAATGCATTCCTTCGTGGGATGATTGAACCAAGAAATAACTACAATACCTGGGTCAATACTTAAGTTGGTACATGTATCATTGTACAATGTGTTGCTGGATCGATCAACTCATTTATTATACTAGTGATCCAAGTTTGTGCATCGCGCAATTCCGTGGCAAGGCGGTGTTATCGCTGTTTTTCTAAAACCTAAGACGTTTACATTGAATGATGACATGCCAACCACCTTTACTCATTGCTACTGTCGGTTTAACATAAATCTTAATCGATGCAATCAAATAGAAGATAACAAAAGCACCTTATAAAAACTCAATTAGACTGCGATATTTTATAATTAGTGGTTGTCGGACATTGCTACACTTTACCAGACTTAATTGCGAATATACGTGGACTACAATTCTACGGTCAATGTTATACAAGTACGACATATATGTGAGTTTTAGGCTGTTTTTATGACATTGTATTTTTGAACTGGTGGTGATCACTCAGGCTTGACGACAACCAGAACCAGAGACCCTTCCACCCAGCCGACAGATTGGTCGTCACGCTTTACTAGCAGTGACTATTGACTATATCCCGGGTTCTCTCGGTTGAGAGTCAGAAGCTCTAGCCACCGCACCACGGCGCTACAGCAGAAGCGACAGCCGCGAAAGCAGCGACACCAGCGGCTGCAGCAGCCGCACCAGCGGCGGCAACAGCGGCAGCAGCAGCGACAGCAGCGGCACCAGCAGCGGCAGCAGCGATAGAAGCAGCAGCACCAGCGGCGGCAGCAGCTACAGTAGCGGCACTAGCGGGGTCAGCTAAATTGTGTGCCATCAATGCACATTCTATTCGTAATAAGACAAGTGAATTCACTGAGTTTGTAATTGAGAACAACCTGGACATAATTGTCATACATGCCAACCTTCAGTGATCCACACCTGTAAGACTATGGGCAAAAATCAAAAAGACAGCCGTAAGCAAGTTGCAAGTGTAGCGACAGGACAATACAGCTGATATCTAATATACCGGCATTAACAACAACACCTGTTCACACAACTCTCTTTATTGACCTTCACTTGTCAGACAGATGCTCGAGCTTATCCTCATAGCACGCGTGCTTTGCGTCGCGGAGCATCGCCGGCGACACCTTTAACTGATGACAGCAGCTGTCAAAGTTAAGTTTGCATTGTAGGTATGGTGTGATTGTGTCTGGGTGTAGGTTGCTGCGAGAGTCTGTGTGTATTTTTCTTAGCATGGATAATGTTCGTTCCGAGTCAGCATTGCTGTGGGGCAGGCTGAGTAGTGCAGTATAAACGGTTGCGAGGGTGGGAAAGCGCATTTCCTCCATTGCCGTATTCATCGCCATCACGTCCCCCCAGATGTGATCAAGTCGCCGATGATGGCCATCCACTGCGGTGACGACAGAATCGTCTTCTAGAAGCTGGAGGTCTTCAAATTCGTCCTTCAATGCCTCACCATCAACATCGGGAGTGAACTTTGTAGCCAGGCGCAACACTACAACAAGTGGGCTGGGTTGTTCAATCTTGGGGAGTAGGGTTCCATAATTATGCACAAAACATTGTGAAAAATAAAAACAAGTTAATTAGTCACAGAGCACATTCAAATAAAACAAAGAGTCAACACGTACGTGGTGCATATGTGAACTCTGTGCGCCGAGAGATGTCCAATACAGCGAGATCCTTCAACACGGCGTCATCGAAAGGAAAGCGCTGCACCATCTTCTGCAGGATGGCAGTGTAGAATTGACGAATTTCACTGGAATGGAGTGCACAAAATTATCAATTTATTTACCAAACTGGCCACCAATACCACACTCAATTATCTGATAGTGATCACTGATCACCTTAGCACAAGTCAGCAAATTAAGATCAGCAAAACTAAGATCATTAAATTAACTGAACAAAATTAACATAGACAAAGACAAACTAATCTTAATAGGCAAGCACGAGGAATACAACATGATTAGATTCGGCTGTAAATGGGCAATACTAATTATAGTAGTAAACAGCAGCACACCAGATAAACTTCGCCTCTTTCGCAGGTTCGAAGTTCTCTTCGTCCATGAACGTCCTTGCAGCCATTCCAATCGCAACAGTCGCATCGTCGTGCTGGTTTTCCCGCAGGTGGAACTCGACCTCTCGGAGATCCGTCTGGCCACGCACGAGTCGCAGGGGCACAAACTTCACCATGAGTTTGCGTAGCAAGCGATCCATCTCGGGGAGCAACACCCCCACCTTTGTCTCGTCTGCCTGAAAATGTGCAACATATTTTTGATCATTCAGTGCCAAAATAATTATGTGAAGCGCCACGGACAGCAAGGAACTTGATATCTGCAATATATGACGGTACGACGGTACGACTGTAGGATTTTGGATGTTATTAAGGGGTCATTTATCTAATTCAACAGCGACCTTGCGTGCCTTAGCAGTTAGCAAGTAAAATTATTGTCATCTTGCAGGATACCGAAGCCGCATTTACCGAGAACCATTTATAATTAAAAATTACACTTACTTGAATTAGCTTGTTGAATTCCATCAACACGGGGAGGATGTACTGCAGAAATAGCAGTGTCAGTTTGGTATATGGATCATTGAAGCGATCCACCACCCGCTTAACTCTGCCCGGTTTCTCTCCATCCTCATGGCTTGCGAAGTAGGCAGCAGACAGAGCTGGATATTGGTGGAGGAGCCGCTCGACAACCCTCAGCAGAGACAGCAGCGTGTTGGGCAGTGCTTCAGAATCCCCAGATGCTCGATATCTGCGAAGTCCTCGAACTCTTGGAACAGTTCGCGTCTCTTGGAACTGAAAGCAAACAAACAAAACGTCACCACCCCCGCAGACACGATGTCACAAAGGCACAATAACAACATCGTGTTAGACGTAACAAGTCATCAGTTCAAATTATATCATGTGCATCGACGATTGCGTCGCAATGACTACATGGATTTACACCGTGACGACACATGATACTTTATGCACATTATTTCACACATGTGCCTGGCCAGATCGCCGTCCTGTAGAAATATGTACAATATTATACAGGGAACATATTATTTATTATCTACATATGCTATGCGGAGGGTGCAATAAAAACATGGCATAAACTGACCTGTGTTGAAAGTGGAAGTGAATATCGACGAACAAGTCATCCACAGACATCGACAGCTGCTTCACTCCAGACTTTACACACAGATCCGCCAGGTGGCAAATACACCCAATGTTGAAGACATCGGGTTGTCGCTGCCGAACGCGGGTGAGAGCCGAGTTCTTGGCCCCGATCACAACATTGCAATTGTCAGTCGCGAAGCCAATGCAATTTCTCCGCGGGATTTCCTGTTTGCTGCAACAAAAAACAACAACTTGAACAACCCGTCTATGCAAATAAGTCATAAGACAATGCTGCGACGAATCGTGGTAAATGGTTCAGCATACCACTATACTATTTTATTGATTATTATACTATAAAGTAACTAGGCTTAATTGATGCAGTAAATTTGTAATTAGGCCTATATAAGACTATACGGTAGTTAATAAGCTACCATGGCCATGATTAGGCAGGCCTATTCTTTAACATTTTAATGTCAACCGTTAATCGAGAATAACGTTAAACAAAAATTTAAAGTCCTGACAGACAATAAACTGAATGTAATGAAACAATTGTTAATAGGACTAAGACCGAGTACGAGACAGAAAATTACCTCAGGACGCCGTCCATGACATTGAATATGTCCTCATAATCGAGAAAGGTCCGCCTTGACAGCGGTCCACGACGGGCGTCGTAGCTGCCGGCGCCAAGCACCGTTTCACGATCTGGGTTGTTTACGTCCTTTTACACTTGAATCGCTTAGCGATCTCACTATCTGGGAACATTTGGCGGGCCAGGTCGGTAAAATGGTCTGCCAAAAGTGCGGGCAGGTTGTGCTCGGCCACAAAGAACGAAAACAATACCTCCGCTTTTGTGGTCGAGTCGGTCGAGTCCGTAGACTTGGGCTTGAAAAAGCTGGTTACTTGCGAACACTGCAATTGTCGTTCGAGCGTCTTCGATTTAATGTGCTCGCGCACATCGTACACGCCGGAGGCGGCCACTTTAATGTCTCGACAACAGACAGTATACCATGCGTAGTTGCTCCCTAACTTGCTTTCACTAATGATGCCTTCAAACAAGCCATTCCAACAGGACTGATACGTCCCGGCATACTGCTTCTGTTTTCGCTTCTTCGCCGGAATCTCCATCTTCTTCGAAATTTACATGCGGTACGAATTTTCGCCAGATGGTTTGCCGCGCATGCTCAAAAGGTATCTGCACTGCAATCTGGGATATATTCTTCGCATCTCGCGAGACTTCGATTAGCGCACTGAACTCCGCTAAAATGATCTGGACAAATGGTCGTTTCTCGATTCAGGAAGGATCATTTCGTTAGATGATAACGAGTTATATAACCAAATAATAATAAAACAACTAAATACATGAAAACGCGTGTTACCCGTAAGGAATTTGTCCTACGCCCGTAAGACCGTCAAATCTTAGAAAATCCGTAAGACTTACGGGTGATCCGTAAGAGTTGGCATGTATGATAATTGTTTTGTGCGAAACGTGGCTTAAACAAGAAGATGATGTGATTGTCGATGATATAGCGCCAGCTGACTATTTTCTTAAACAAGTTCCCCGCTCGGCGGAGGCATCGCTTTATTGTACAGGACTGGATTAAATGTGCGTTTCGCAGACACAGGCTTGTCACTAAAATCATTTCCTGTCAGCTGAATTCATCACCCCAACTGTATCCATATGCTTGGTCACACTCTACCGTCCATAGCAGAAATACCCCTCTCTTAACGCTGCTCAGACCCGACCTGTGTTGAAGAAGAGAAACTTGGACCCAACTGTGATGACCAACTATCACCCAATATCAAACTTAAGTTTCCTCAGTAAGACACTGGAGCAAGTGGTAGCCAAACAACTATATTCATTCTTGGCAGACAATAATCTTATGGATGAATACCAGTCAGTCTATCGTGCACATCACAGTGTAGAAACTGCAATAGTAAACGTTCACAATGATCTACTTCAGGCCATGAACTACGGCAAGATTACCCTTCTTGTGTTACTCGACCTATCCGCAGCTTTTGACACTGTCGACCATTCTATACGTTTATCTCGCATGACCAGCTACTTCGGAATCTGCGTTGTATGTTGTACTTGACTGGTTCCAGTCCTTCTTGAGCGACAGAACCTGCTGTGTGCGCATTGACAATGTAACATCGGATACATCGCAACTAACATACGAAAGGCTCTGTCCTAGGGCCAATACTTCTCTCAATGTATACGATACACATTGCTGATATCATCAGGAAGCATTGTATTGTATTGTATTTATTCAGTTTCCAACAGGTCCAGTGGACCCAGTAACAGGACTGATAACGGAAACAATACATATAAATAATAAAACTATAGTAGAATAATAAATACAATACAAACAATAAGGACATAAAAAACACACAATATCAACATCAAATATATCAGGCAAACATCTGTTATACATAGAAATGTCTCTGAATTGAGTATCTACATGGTTCAGCTCCTGAATCTTTATCACAAGTTGGATCATTTAAATACAATGTGATGAAAGTAGTCATACATCTATTCAAAACACAGTGTTTTCTAATGTTGATTCTGCTATTGGAAACTCTAAAAGGGATGTAGTTTCGTAGAGATCGTGAAGGACAGTGAAATTGGATAGCCGCTACCAGATAATGTGAGTCTAGTTGGGAGTGCACACACTTGTGTAAAAACATAAGATCCGCAACTTGCCTACGATGTTGAAGGGAAGGTAGTCTAAAATGATGGCAAAGCTCAGGATAACTGTCAGAGGTGTACTGTATTTTGGATTTGTAACATAGATATTTAATGAATTCTTTTGAACTCGTTCGATTTTGTCAATAAACGTACGTTGCCAGGGATTCCAGATAACACTGCAATACTCCAACTGGGTCCTGACTAGAGATATATACAAGGATCGCAAAGCCTGTACATCGGTAAATGTTGTGAAAAAGCGCTTAATAAAACCATTCATCTTAAAAGCTTTACAAACACAACGATTAATATGATCTTTAAAAGTCAAACTGTCGGTCAATGTGATACCGAGATCTTTGACAGTGGTGATCTTGGGCAGAGACTGACTTAAAATCGTGTAGTCAGATATACGTTTCTTTTTATTAGTGAATGACGTTAAGTTTAAGGTGCCATGTCTCACACCAAAGACATACACTGTCCAGGTCCTTCTGTACCAACTGACAATCGGTCACCGACGTAATTTCTTTAAACAATTTGGAATCATCAGCATACAATGACATTTCACATGAATCAACGTGATTAGTAAGATCGTTAATATACAAGATAAACAGAGGTGGTCCAATTTGTGAACCTTGTGGTACACCAGACAACACTGGCTTCCAGTCAGATGTTTTGCCTTCGAGGAAAACGCGTTGTTTTCGGTTGACTAGGTAAGACTGCAACCACTCTATGCATTGCCCGGAATAGCCATATGATCTAAGCTTGTGAATTAACAATGGGTGACATACTGAATCAAAGGCTTTACTAAAATCAAAATAAAGAGAATCAACCTGTTTCTTGTTGTCAGTAGATACAGAAATGGCGTTCAAGTAACAAGCTAGATTAGATACTGTTCTTCTACACCTCACAAATCCGTGTTGGCTGCCCGAAATTGTGTTACGCACATGTTCGTACAATGAGTCGTATACGACTTTCTCAAAAACTTTGCTAAATAGCGGTAAGAAAGAGATAGGTCTGTAGTTGAACACTTTTCGTTTATCTCCGTTCTTGTACACATGAACAACATTTGCTCTTTGAAAACAAGTTGGAAAACTTCCACAGTTTAAGGACATATTATAAAGCATAGTTAGTGGACCTGCTAATTCGGCAGCACATTCCCTAAGGATTACACCTGATATATTGTCAGGACCGCATGCTTTGGCATGGCCTCAATTATCAATTATCATTGCTACGCCTACGATACACAAATATACCTTTCAGCCGATTCCACACAGTCAAAAATTAACGATGCAATACAGCAAATTGAAGCCTGCCTTGACGAGCTACGTCAATGGATGTCGCAGAATTTCCTCAAACTGAATGATGGAAAGACATAGTTCATTGTCGTCGGATCCAAACAACAGAGATCAAAGGTCAGCATCACACAGATCAGAGCGGGCGACACAATGATTACTCCTTCGGACAGCGTTATGAATCTTGGTGTTATCTTTGATGAGAACATTTCCATCGATAAACTTATTGCCGCTGTATCCAGAGCTGTCTGTCTGTCAATTCGTAATATTGGCCTGATTCGTAAGCACTTCAATCAGCCGGTTGCGGAACTACTTATTCACGCTCTCATTACTTCTAGACTGGACAGGGGCAATGCTCTGCTTTACGGCCTCAACAAGTCACCTCTACAACGACTCCAGCGACTACAAAACACTGCTTCCAGACTGGTCACGCTCACCATGAAATTCACACACATCACACCTATCCTCAAACAACTACACTGGCTGACAATCGAACAGAGGATCATCTACAAAATCTCAACGCTTGTATTCAAGACAAGACAATCCACCGTGTCTCTCCTACCGTGCAACCTTGTCAAACAGTATCTGCCATCCCGTGAAAGTCTGCGCTCTGCAATCAAGT
>CM034541.1:56128104-56158104 GCA_020002185.1 Paraescarpia echinospica | reverse complement strand
AAGAACCTTTGTTAAATTAAGCTATACTTCCTTGTGCGAGTCACCTGTTGTATCACCCTATGTCATACACCTTACAAAGCCGATTTCTGGTAGTAATTCCAGATACACATTTTGACAACGGTTCTGTTTTGATAAAGCAAACTAGTTTAATAATATCGTGGGTCGATGTTGATGCACGGGTGTCATGTTTGGTAGTGGCCTAGGGTTTTCACTTTCTACAGAACACTTTTTACTCTACCACGAAACTACTAAAAGTTTAGACTGTATGATTATTGTTTGGTAAACATGAGCTATTTCAAAGATCAACTTGAAGTGGTGATTAACAGCCAGTAGTCTCTCATGTCGAAACGTCGTTTGCTCTTCCTACAGCAAAGGATGGATAACGTAGAAACGGTCGACCACGTAGAAATCATATAGCACCTATAACGCCTGAACGGATGCGTTTGAAAAGACTACTATTACTACTACTATTACTACAACTACTACTACTACTATTACTACTACTACTACTACTACTAATATCACTACTATTATTACTATTACTGCTGCTACTGCTATTACTTCTACTACTACTACTACTACTATTACTACTACTTCTACCTCTACTACTACTACTACTACTACTACTACTACTATTACTATTACTACTACTACTACTACTACTACTATTACTACTACTATTACTATTACTACTACTACTATTACTACACTAATACTACTACTACTATTACTACTACTACTGCTACTTCTACTACAACTACTACTACTACTACTACTATTACTACTACTAGTAATAATACAACACATTTCTATGGCGCCTATATCCACAGGAATCGGGCATAGGAACCCGCAAGAGTCATCATTAGTGCAACGGACCGCCGAAAGTTGACGAATGTGAAGTTTAGTTTTAGGAACAACAGGTTGTTGTGAAACATATTGATCTGAAGTTCCTAGAGATATCTGAAAATCGCGAGACTAACCAAGTAGGACGGTTGTTGTGTATAAAAGGCACGTTATGTAATAGTGATTGGCTTGAATTTGATTTGACTTTGTTTAAGTACGGTTAACTGTTGGTGAAAAATTATAATGTCAAAATGCATACTGCGCACGAGCGAGTTTAAACAAGATAAATCATTTGAGTATAATTCTAGTTTACAATGATACAATTTATGTTCATTCAACTGGATAGCTGTGTACGAATCATGCATTAAATGCAGCGTTGCTGAAAACTTCTCATGGAAATCGAGCTTGTTTTTGAATGAGTTGAACGTTCACTCATTCTCGTTCATGTTGGTAACTGGGATCCAACTCTGCTATCTTCAGTCATCCGTCTCCTGACACCTCCATCCCTCATTGCCGTGAGTGGCTCCTCACATGTTGTGTGAGAAGCTGTGCCGTGCAAAGATTGTACTCCTAAGTCACACGAAATGACATCAACAATCCATGGAAAGATTATACACACACACACACACACACACACACACACACACACACACACACACACACACACACACACACACACATACACACATATATATATACATACTGTAAAACCTGTCTTAGCGACTACCTATCCATAACGATAACCTGGGTATAACGGTCACTTTTCAAAATTCCGAATTACTTCCTATTAGTTTGCACTGCCCACTACCTGTCCATAACGGTAGCCTGTCTATTGCGTATAACGGTCAGTTAATTTGGACCGAACCATTCACAGTCAAAAGGAATCCATAATTTCCCTGAATAAAACGCCATCGTGTCGGTGTCATCGCATGTACACGGGACTATCAAATTGCAATCGAGTCACTCGTGGCGTCATCAGCTTGTTGCAGCCGCTATGTGGCGCTTTTACTCCAGCAAAGAGAAACCATGAACATGTAGCCACATATGGAAGCAGGCCGTTGTAATATTTACCTAGGTGGCTTGGCGTAGCTGGAGAGCAAATCTGACCCAACACTTGCCTTTCACTCGTTCACACCCTCGTGTTTCATTTTGGACATCAACAAGCTTTTTCTGTTTGCCTGATTGATTTTACCATGGCCCAAAAGGAAAAAGGAACACCAATTAAATATAGCAAGTTGTGTAGTGTATTATTTAATATTATTGTTAACTCTAGGTTTGTATTGTTCACGAGAGTACCAACTAGCGAACGTCAACATAACCATTCATAATACTGTGGATCCACCTAGATTTAACAAAATTGCCACCCAGAGAAATAACTCTAAATGGCAGGTGGACAAGGACGCTTTTTGGCTTATCAAGAGTCCAACCCTTTTATCTACGTATGTCCCGCCCTTTGCTAATGCAACTTCATGTCCTCTAGTCCTTCTATCTTTCTTAACTGAGAAAAAATATTTATATCAAAATTGTTATAACCATTCAATATTTTAAACACTTCTATCTGATCTCCTCTTATTCTTCTGGTCTCTAGTGTTTTTAAACGACATTGTTTTAGGCGTATTTCATAACTAAGATCCCTCAGTTTTTGTGTCATTTTAGTTGCTCTCCTCTGTACTCTTTCTAACATATATATGCCCTTCTTGCGATATAACCTCAAAACTTGTATACAACATTCTAAATGAGGCCTAACTATTGTTTTGTTCAGCGGTATTATTAGTTCTTTTTCCTTATACGCTATATTTCGCCTAATTAATCCAAGGATATGGTTTCCCATTGAAGCTGCAATTCTGCACTGCTCTGAAACCTTCATATCAGCACTAATTGTTAACCCTAAGTCCTTTTCTTTTTCAGTAGTACTTAGTACAGTACCCCCCATTGTATAGTCTACCTCTTCGTTCCCATGTCCTGTGTGGAGGCATTTACATTTCCCAAAATTGAACAGCATTTGCCATTTTTCACACCATTTGATCAACCTGTTAAGATCATCTTGTAAATGCTGTCTATCTCCATCACTTTTAATCATTCAAAACACTTTTGTATCATCCGCAAATTTCATCACCTTGCTTGTTATTTCATCATCCAAATCGTTGATATATATTAAGAATAATATAGGTCCTAGTACTGATCCGTGTGGTACCACATTCAACACTGATTTTCAGTTTGAAGCCTCCCCATCAACTAATACCCGTTGTCTTCTGTCAATCAGCCATTTTTCTATCCAGTTAATTATACCATTTCCTATACCATGGGCCTTTAACTTAAGCAGTAATCTGTGATGTGGCACTTTGTCGACAGCTTTTTGAAAATCTAACTAGATGATATCTACTGGTGATCCCTCGTCTACCCATTTAGTGATATCTTCCAAAAATCATAACATATTTGTTAAACATGACCTCGCTTTTAGAAACCCATGTTGAGATGGCTTTATCAAGTTATGCTTAACAAGAAAATCCACCATGTGATCTTTAGCCTTTCTAATAATTTGCAAATCACTGATGTTAAACTCACTGGTCTGTAGTTATCTGACTTGTTTCTGGAACCTTTTTTAAATAACAGTATAATGTTTGCTTTTTTCCATTCTAATGGAACCACTCCCTCTTCTAATGACAAATTTGTTCTACAATTTCTAATAGTAGTTTGGGTGGAATCCCCTCCACTCCAGGTGATTTATTATCCTTCACTGTCCATATTTTCTTAGCTACCATTTCAGGGGTTACAATTAACTGTCCTAAATAGTCTGAATCTGCCCCCTTGAACTTAGCATCTGGTTCTGGTAGTGAACTAATATCTAATACCTGGAAAACACTTAACAAAAATATTCATTCAGGTCTTCTGCCATTAGGAATCCCTCTTCTTTTTATAGTTCCAGCACTATCTTCTAGAGGACCGACCTTATCATGAACTTTCTGTTTCCTTCGAACATTCGCATAACAACTTTTGCAGTCATAATTTATATTACATGCAAATTTTTATTCATAGATTCTCTTCTCTTCAGCTGTAGCTTGGTTAAGTGCTTCTTTATAAATGCTGTAGTCTTCAGTACTTCCATTACGTCTATATGACTTCCACATCGTTTGTTTGTACTTATTTTTTCTAATGACTTCTTTTGATAAGTGTTTCTTTTTGGACCGTTTCTCTTGTTTTTTCAAGGGAACAAATTTATCGACGATGCAATTAATGTCACTCTTTAAGATATTCCAGGATTATGTTGCTGCTTTAGTCTTTAGTGTGTTAATCCAGTCTATCTTTGCTAAATATTTCCTCATGTCCTTATATCTTCCTTTGTGAAAAGTTCTCCTGTACAGCTTTTTACTATTCCTTTCTGGTTTTACGTTGATGGTAAAATGTATCTGGATGTGATCGCTACTCCCCAGTGGCTCACATATCTTGACATTTTCAACTAATTAATTCTCACCCCTAGTTGATTCTAGCACATGTTGAAAAACGAAACAATCGTGTGCTAAAACTAAAAACTGTTGGTCCTTCCTATCCTTGCTCTGTAGATAGTTCCATTGTATATGTTCATGGTTAAAATCCCCCATAATAACACTGTCCCGTTTGCTCACTTCCCTTATAGCGTTTTTTTTCATTCTCCTCTATGCTTACGTTTGGACTTCGATAAAGTAACCCAACCGTTAATGTTTCCTGTAACTGCAACCGATAACAGAAAAGCTATCGGTTGCAATCAATCGATAGGATTAAATCGTTTTGGTGTGTGTCGGCGGTATAAATAATTGATTTAGTTCTTTCCATTCCATTGCTGTCTTGGTCTTGACATCTTTGGTTGTAGATTTGACACATGAGCTGATATAATTGACATTGATGAAATAGATGGAGCAGAGAGGGATGACGCAGAGAGTGTTGAGAATTCTACAACACAGAAAGAGCCGAGTTGTGACACAGAGACTGAAGAAAGGAGACTGAGAGGAGGGAAGGTGACCGGTGTGAAGGAACAAGAAATTGAGAAGACAGAGGGACGGAGGAAAAGTGTTCGGCAGAGGAAAAGAAAACGGGTCAGTGGGGATAGATCAACAGGTAGTCAGACTGTAGAGAACGAGGGGAGACGCGACAGCGATACAGGTGGTGAAGAGGTAGATACCACAGAGGCAGTTAGTAAGACTGTGAGACAGAAGACTGATGGAAGAAGACAGAGTGTTCAGCAAAAAACAGAAAACATGACAGGCGTGAAGGTGACAGGGGAGAAAGTGATCGTAATGAAGGAGGAAGCCGGGGAAAAGGGACGGGAGAGGAGAGAAGAAAATGTGATTGGAGGAAAGATGAAGGGACGAAAGGAAGTGAGAGTAAATGTGCTAGAAGAGAAGATGACAGGAGGAAAGGGGACAAGAGAAAACGCGACAGGAAAGAAGGGAATGGAAGAGAATTTGACAGGAGAGAAGATGGCAAGAGGAAAAGACAACAACCAGAAATATGCAAACAGGAGGAGGTACTCCGAGGCAGTGATTGATGGGGCTAGGAGAAAAGAGAGAGTGTTTATGGGTGATTCAGTTCTGAGAAAAACAGACAAGACTATATGCGAGGGGAAGGACGTTGTTGTAGGTCTACCTGGAGCTAGAATAGAGCATGTGACTGAAAGGGTAGAGAAGGTATTGGGACATGGCAAGGGAGGATCTATACTAGTACACGTTGGGACAAACAATGCAGACAAAGAGGGAACAACTGGGATAGTTCAGAAGTACAGACATCTAGTAAGGAAGCTAAAGAAGACAAGAGTGGAACAGGTTGTTCTCTCAGGAATGTTGCCAGTAATGGGAGGAAGGGGGGCATCATACAGAAACTGAAAGAGGATGGCGATCAACGCACTAGTTGAGCAGATGTGTGAAGGCGTGGGATTCATAGATTTATGGGGGTACTTTGTTGGGAGAGAAGATATGTACATGAGAGATGGCCTCCATCTAAGTGGAAAGGGGGCAGCAGTATTCTCAGAGAATCTGCTGAGATCTGTTGACAGTGGGACAGGTTGCATCTATTTAAACTAAATTCGAAGGGTGGACTCGCAGAGAAGCCTGAAACTGGAGGCATAGATAAAGACAGCAAAAATAATTCAGCAAAGAACAGTCTGGAAAACTGTTCTGAAGCTGGATATAAATGTGTTTGTTTAAATGCAAGGAGTATAGTAAACAAAAGAAATGAACTAAACATTATGGTAGAAGATATTGACCCTCACATAATAGGTATAACCGAATCATGGGCAACCACCGATGTATCAGATGCCGAATTGGGACTGACAGGATATGTAATGTTTAGGAAAGATAGAATAGGAAGAAGGGGAGGTGGAGTTATTTTATATATTAAAGAATCTATCCAGGCTTATGAAATAAAATTAGACAGAGAAGCAGATTGCGAAGAAGCTGTTTGGTGTAACATAGTTACAGGAAACTCAACGTTAACGGTTGGATTAGTTTATCGAAGTCCAAACATAAGCATAGAAGAGAATGAAAAAATACAAAACGCTATAAGGGAAGTGAGCAAACGGGACTGTGTTATTATGGGGGATTTCAACCATGGGCATATAAAATGGAAATTTATACAGAGTATGGGTAGTGAGGACCACAAGTTTTTAGATTTAGTACAAGATAGTTTCCTTTCTCAACATATGCTAGAACCAACCAGGGGAGAGAATGTGTTAGACATAGTTTTGTCCTCACAGAATGAATTAGTTGACAATGTCATGGTATGTGAGCCACTGGGGAATAGTGATCACAACCAGATACATTTTACCATCAAAGTAAAATCAGAAAGGAATAGTAAAAAACAGTATAGGAGAAATTTCCACAAAGGAAAATATAAGGACATAAGGAAATATTTAGCAAAGATAGACTGGAATAACACACTGAAGAATAAGGCAGCAACAGAATGCTGGAATATCTTAAAGAGTGAAATTGAATGCATCATCGTCAAATTTTTTCCCTTAAAAAACACGGGAAACGGTCCAAAAAGAAACACTTATCGAAAGAAGCCATTATCAAAATTAAGTATAAAGAAATGATGTGGAAGTCATATAGACGTACTGGAAATGACGAAGACTACAACATTTATAAAGAAGCACTAAACCAAGCTACAGCTTAAATTAGAAATTCAAAGAGAAGCTATGAACATAAATTAGCTTGTAATATAAAACATGACAGCAAGTGTTTTTATGCATATATTCGAAGCAAACAGAAAGTTCAGGATAAGGTCGGTCCTCTAGAAGATAGTGCTGGAAATGTAATATCAGAAGGATTCTTAATGGCAGAAGACCTGAATGAGTATTTTAGTTCAGTGTTTACCAGAGAAGACACTAGTTCACTGCCAGTACTAGAGGCTAAGTTCAAGGGGGCAGAATCAGACTATTTAAGACAGTTAATTGTAACCCCAGAAATGGTAGCTAAGAAAATCAGGGCTATGAAGGATAATAAATCACCTGGAGTGGATGGTATTCCACCCAAACTACTATTGGAAATTGTAGAACAAATTAGCATACCGCTTGCAACAGTTTTCAACTTGTCATTAGAAGAGGGAGTGGTTCCTTTAGAATGGAAAGAAGCAAACATTATACCGTTATTCAAAAAAGGTTCGAGAAACAAGTCAAATAATTATAGACCAGTTAGTTTAACATCGGTGATTTGTAAATTATTAGAAAGACTAATTAAAGATCACATGGTGGATTTTCTTGTTAAACATAACTTCATAAACCCATCTCAACATGGGTTTCTAAAAGAGAGGTCATGCTTAACAAATATGTTATGTTTTTTGGAAGATATCACTAAGTGGGTAGGTGATGGATCACCAGTAGATATCATCTACTTAGATTTTCAAAAAGCTTTCGACAAAGTGCCACATCAGAGATTACTGCTTAAACTAAAGGCCCATGGCATAGGAAATGGTATAATTAACTGGATAAAAAAATGGCTGATTGACAGAAGACAGCGGGTAGTTGTTGATGGGGAGGCTTCAAACTGGAAATCAGTTTTGAGTGGGGTTCCACAGGGATCAGTACTGGGACCTATATTATTCTTAATATATATAAACGATTTGGAAGATGATATAGGTAGCAAGGTGTTGACATTTGCAGATGATACAAAAGTGTTTAGAAGGATTAAAAGTGATGGAGATAGACAGCATTTACAGGATGATCTTGACAGGTTGATCAAATGGTCTGACAAGTGGCAAATGTTGTTCAATTTTGGGAAATGTAAATGTCTTCACACAGGACATGGGAACAAATATGTAGAATATACAATGGGGGGAACTGTACTAAATACTACTGTAAAAGAAAAAGACTTAGGGCTGACAATTAGTGCTGACATGAAGGTTTCAGAGCAGTGTGGAATTGCAGCTTCAAAAGGAAATCAAATCCTTGGATTGATTAGGCGAAATATAGCATATAAAGAAAAATAATTAATAATACCGCTGTACAAAATAATAGTTAGGCCTCATTTAGAATATTGTATACAGGCGTGGAGGCCATACCGCAAGAAGGACATATATATGCTAGAAAGAGTACAGAGGAGAGCGACTAAAATGATACAAAAACTGAGGGATTTTAGTTATGAAAAACGCCTAAAAGAATGTGGTTTAACAACACTAGAGACCAGGAGATTGAGAGGAGATCAGATAGAAGTGTTTAAAATATTGAATGGTTATGAAAATATTGATAGAAATATGTTTTTTTAAGTTAAGCAAGATAGAAAGACTAGAGGACACGAAGTTACATTAGTAAAGGAACAGTGTAGATTAGACGTAAGAAAGTTTTCATTTTCACAAAGGACCGTGAATGTATGGAACAGATTATCTGATGATTGTGTGGGTGCTAGTAGTGTGAATATGTTTAAAAATAAAATCGACACATACCTCAGAAGGGCTGGATATATGTAGATAAAAGGTTTGGACTCTCGATAAGCCAAAGGGCTTCCTTGTCCACCTGCCATCTAGAGTTAATTCTCTGGATGGCAATCTTGTTAAATCTTGTTAAATCTCCATAATAGTGTTGCTACTCAGGTCACAATGGTAATGTTCCCAATGTGTTTGTAGGTAATGAAACTGGTCGTTCTAGATTTCCACTCTCGTTTGTGTCTGTGCGATTTCGTCTGGCAGGAGAACGATGCCGCCTGCAAATTTGAGTGTGACCCGTCAGCTTTACATTATTCTAAATTGGAATCCCAGTTCCTCATTGCGTTATGGTATTGCGTGTCAGAACTGACAAGATCTCAAACAGCTTAGTTTCACCATCTGCCAGTACTGTTGCGCGTGTGTTCTTGTACATGTTTGAAATGGCTGTTTTGTTCAACATTGTGTTAAGTACAGGCCGGGAAACAACTGACACTTTTTTGCCCAACAAAACCAGAACAGACTCCCTCCGACTGCAGTGTGTCTATCATACCGACTGACATCGACTGCGCAATATCCAAAGTTTTGAAGTTTACGTGATGTCACGCCACCTTAGAGTATAGCGCCGTGGGTGTCTTCTTCCTCTTCAATCGGAATAATGGAGGCAGTCTGGTGAGGTGTGATTCTGAAAGTCGGATTCTATCACCGGATAATTTTCCTTGACAACGGTCTGGTGTGGTTTGGTCTGGTCTTGTCTGGTCTGGTCTGATCTGATCTGGTCGGGTCGTGCGAAAAGTGCCAATGTAATCCGGCCGTTAACGTTTCAGTTGAGGATTGAGTTAAGTGTTGAACACTGAGTGTCAACTTGCTTTAAATTTATATTGACAGTTACGGTGCAATTCAAGTGTGCCATGTTCAGCGTTGCGTTAGGAGTTGTTTAGTGTTGGGTTGGTTTGAAATTTAGTTAAGCTGACAATTGTTGATTTGCGCATTTCCAGTTGAATTTAATATGGAGTTCATCTAAACCCTGCGCCGTTCATTACGCCTGCACTTTCATACTCCTCGTAAATCGTCACTTGTTGTGGATCTCTGACGACAATCCGTGACTGATTAAGGACATAATAAGATTAATTCGCACACTCACGCGAAACCTTCACTATTTCGTTTTAAGTAGTCGGATATTCCAATTAACTTTTAAATACATTAAGACCTGAGCGGTACATATTTATATTGCGACATTTGAAGTAATGTGTAAAGGGAACATTAGTATTGTCTTGGTGTAAAATAGCACGTAATGCAGCGCCAAGAAACACTCACGTTCACTCTGCAACGTGTAGGACAACGTTCTATTAGAAACACGTATGAATGTGTTTGTTTCTAATCATAATCACTTGATTGCTTTGAAAGAAACTATTGCAACTTACAAGTGCTAATGCTTCATCCATACTCGCGTACTTTCGTTTGATTACGTCGCCATATTGGTTTGTTATTATTACGTGCTGGCCAGTTGGTTTATTTACGCCGGGTAGAGCGTAGTTACAATTCGTCCGGAGCAAAATAATGTTTCCACAGTCTCTTGTCTCGTATATCGCTTGATAACGTCCTTTGGGAAGTGTTATAAAAACAATACTTTTATCATTTACATTATCCTGTTTCCAGCATCCTCACAAACGAAGGATCACGTCGTTCGACAAAATACAATAATCTCGACAGTCACCTATGAACATAATTAATCTTTCTCGGCGAGTATCCCTTAACACGCATTATATGTCCCGACTTGCAAACCGACCAGACACATGTCACATGACGATAACAGTACAAGAAGAGATCTTCTCAGTCGCATGCTAAATCACGCGAGACAAAGACGACTTATTAGATTTCCGCGAATACATCACGCGAGGTTAAAGCCATTGCCATTTTATGAAAGGACGCAACACTTTACTATGCTAAATATTCTGACGCCTGTATGCCCGGACGCATTGGTTTGGTGTGTCATGTTTGCATTGACGCAATGACTGAACAAGACTTTATGTCTCTTCAGAGTAACAGTCACTGTTCGATACACTGGCAGTGTGTACGAGTATTATCAGAACTACTGTTATTAGACTGTTATTATACGCCGTGTGATTATTTATAATGACTGTATTTGCACATTGAGCCATTGTAACGGATCAGTAGTAATCATGGACCAGAAGTAGGTCCCAAGGAAGAACGAGCCAGATTTAGACGTTGCTTTTATTGCTGTTTGCGATAATAATAATAATACTTTTCAAATTAATATTTAACTTGTTGCTCAATATCAGTGTAATAACTTGTGCAATCAGTTGGAGGACACACATATGTAGAATAACAAAAACGCTGAGACTTAAACTCGAAGCCTACTCCAAACACAACAACGCATCTGATGTCAAAGGGGCAGGACAAATGGTTTACTGCGCTTGCGCGCGCATGTGCAGTACTCAAATGCATATTTCCGGCAGGCGATACTCTCGGCCCGTTACACCGTCTTTAAGAATGAAGTGATTAATATGTTTGACACACATACACACACACACACACACACACACACACACACACACACACACACACACACACACACACACACACACACACACACACACACACACACACACACACACACACACACACACATACACACACACACACACATTGGATACACCCTACCCACAATCATTTGTATAATCCCGGTTGATAATCCTTTGTCAATCACAACGCGACCGCTTATCGTGACGCCATGCAAATCGCAGTACATTGCTACACAGTATTAACAATGCAATGGAGAGATAAGTCATTCGTTTTCGTGTACAATCACGAAAGTGCTATTGAATAAACACCATACCATAGCTTCCAATACAACGCACACAAAAATGCCATATCAGTGATTTCGCTTCAGAATGAAGATTACGAAAAAGTACCAATCGACCGAATGGAAGACAGCTGGATATAATTGTGCTCAACCCATTTATGTTCCTTCTCAAACTTATGTTTCTCTCCAAATAATAGAATATACAATGGGGGGAACTGTACTAAATACTACTGTAAAAGAAAAAGACTTAGGGCTGATACATCACGCGAGGTTAATAAACGTTTGCCTACTTATGTTTTGTATTAAGTTAGTCATTCGTGTATTTTAAATGTGTTTTATTTGTATATTGTATATACTAGCGCTGTGGACATTAATGAATATAGCGCTATATAAAATAATCAGTATTATCATTATAATAAACTCTAAATATCTACAACGCAGCATTCGCCTGCACAGTATTTGTTGCACGTGACATGTATACAAATTATCACGTGTTCGTATCATTACTATTGCTAAGACGCCTTACAGGGTACACGTCAGGCAATATATCAAACCACTCAAATATTGCAGTATATACTAAACTCCAACAGTGAAGCTGGAAAGAGTCATTAGTTAATCCACTATTATTATTGTGAAAATAATTCAAATTGATATATCCATCACGTGACCTATTGCCTAGCAAAATGTCCGTCAAGCCATCAAAAAATGGACGCCGAACAAAGGGAGTGTTCCTACATTCCGTCGTATATTCTTTTTTTAAATTCTGGACATAAAAGACTTTCTGCACGACAAAACATAATGCTAAAGTTTTGAAAGCGGCAATTTTATGCACAAATGCTTAACTTGTTAAATGTCATTCAGCAACATAAATGTAATTTAAATAGTATAGCCGTTTACCAACATTGTTGGCAAAGGCAACGTTTGATGGAGGTCATGCAGCATAATTTGTATTGTGACTTAGGCAAACCACAACGTAGCGGGTCCGACAATTAACCATATTTAATTATACGTAGCAATTGATCACACCTTATGCAGATATTATTGAATAATTATTAAGAACCATCGAGCGTGATATAATTGGTTTGAATGTACCCATGCGCATGTGCAGTCAATATACTACGCCGGATATGACGTCGTAGTTAGGAGATTTGTCTAGCAAACGAGACACACCGCTCGTGTAGCGGGCGTCAGAAAGGGTGTCAAACTAAAGATCAGATTACACAAGTTATAGATGTGTAAACCCAACTTTTTTAACAATTGGTTTTGAAGAAATATCACGGCGAGTCCCGCACGTGTCAGACAACGCAGGTCGCTAGTCGCGAGGGTCGCTGCATCATAAATCGCATGTGTGCTGTAGGACACAGGGCACTGTTGACTTTGCCACTTAGGACATGTTAACGTTTTATCAGATTATAATAAAACCCTATCTGAGAAAGATATAATATTTCTTCACAGTCACACACTGTTACCATATCATTGAAAAACTGGTCAAATTCTGTCAAACCTCAAGCTCTTTTAAAACGCATGCAAGCACGATGCCCATAACTATTTTTCAAAATAGCCATGTTTCTGCACCTTCGTGTGGTACGTGAATAAAAGTGACAACAATCACTCCGTCAACAACACCCGTCCAAATATGCGTCATTTCACTACCAACATATTCTACCACAAAACCTGATAATAATTTATTTTAAAATGTGTCTGCTCAGTTCACATAATCCAATGTTACGATACAAGTTGTAGCCACAAACTGACCCCGTAGATCTTTCTCACGATCGTGTTTACATAAGAGATTTTTATCAGATTAAGTGATACGACACGGTTCATAATTAACTAACAATCAGAATGTATATAAACGATAGCAATCGGATTACTAAACATTCTTCAGGATAGTTTATTTTAATTCAAAATAGTTCTTTTTCCGTATTCAAATGATTATTTATCTTGTAGAGGCTTTCGTTTAGACACTTCTTCAGTACCGATGACGAGTAATGACGTCATCGTCAAGTGAAGTAGATGGTAGTTGTCCTCTTCTCGATTGATTGGTGTCAACCAAGACGAGCACTATCAATCGACATGTCAAAAAGAAATATGTTGAATTATAGCAATCTCAATACTATACCTTGTGTAAATTGGCCTTATGTCGAGAACGGCAGATGATACTGAACAAGAGAATGGGGTAATGACGTATGTGTAGGGACTGGTTCGTCACTAATTAAGACAGTGTTTGCTTCTGCGTAAAGACGCCACAGAGAGAACGAAGAAGAGAACCAGCCAATTACCACCGTCTCTGTGACGAAAATACCTGAGTCTATTCATCTCTCAGCACTTATTGCTTTCGCGTATTGTCTACGGAAACAATTAGTTAGACAACACTGCATGACGTCATACCAGATGTCGCGGCGACGTACCAAGTCCGCAAATGACGAGTAAGTGTTGTTAATGCGCCGTTCAAAGAATACGCGTATAAATCTTGTGGAGACAAAATATTCTGACAAGGTGTCAGCGCCTGTCGTAAACAGAAGCTATATTCTGCCTTCTGGGAAACTCACCATGCGTGTTCGGTGTCTAAGGTCCTTAATCCGACAGTAAGTCTGTTTCGGCTGGCTGTAATATCGGAACAAGGTGACTACTCAAAACTGTCAGCCAACTTAAACATATGTAGGCACATGTCATCGACACTAAGTAGCGCACCTGTTTCTTCGCCGTGGCACAGTGGCTAGAACCCGAGTTCGAATCGTGTGTGGCGGTGTCGAACCATGGACAATTTCGTTCACTATACGTTGCTCCAGTTCACTCAACTGTGTGAATGAGTACATGGCTGTAGATAGTGGTGCATAATTGCGTACGAAAAGTCTTCGCGCAATAATTGCAGTGTGGCTGGATGCTTCCCAGAGAAGTCAATATGGTGTTCGATTGAACAGGTCTGCCAGGGAGTATAGGGTAAAGCGCTTTGAGCAGTCCTGGGGACTGGATACTGCGCTTTGTAAAAACTTACCTTTACTTCTGAACAGTTTACTCCAGCATTTCTGCGTTATTTCTGAAGGAATTTCAATCCATATTTACAGGGGCCATTCATAGGCGGGTGGAATTTGGGATGTCCGTAGAGCTTTTTGAATGGGCCCACACGATCGTCCCCCTCCCCCCGTGTTCCGATGTCATCAGTGGAGCCGAGCTAGTCGACAAGCTGAAGTTACTGCGGCGCGGCAGCGACCAATTTTCTATACCATTTGGTTCGGCCGCCAGTGCAGGTTGTTGTGCTCCCCTCCAGACTCCAGTCTATCCGCCCTTGCCATTGGCCGTTCCCCTCCTCACATTTTATTTGTACTTGTGTTTGTTATAGGGCATATGATATTATATGCAGCTTGTTATTCCACTACATATTAGTATGGGAACTAGTGGATGGGTTAATATGCTGGTCGAGCCTCCACATTTTCAGAAATCCTATATGCGGCAATGCTTACATCGTAAATGATATGCCAATCCATAATTCGAGGTTGTTACTAAAATACACGATCGTGTCGTAACCACAAATTATATACTTCAGCACAATAAACAGTATTAAATATTTATGAACGTCGCTGTTTTGAATAGATGTAGATGCTGTAGGGAAAGAGTTGTTGCATTGATGCGTAGTTAGGTTTTACGTTTACCACAAATTCACCATTAATCAGAAATGTCCAGTGTCTTACGTGTCGGCGCCATTTTGTTTCACTTTGATCAACCAAATTTATTAATAAATTATTATAATAACAATATTAGTTAGTTAATACAACATATCCATACAACGTGTATGTTTTCAAAATTAAGCCTACATACATTGCCATTTGAAATAAACATAAGACAGTTTCATGATTGACAAAAATCGTACTTTCTATATGAACATTTGACACACTAATAAATCATCCAATGAAAGTCGCCGTACGTAAAAAATAGTTTACACATTATCGTGACATTTATCGCAGTTCACGTGATAAATGACCAGAAAATTTTGATTAAGCAGACGATGTGCCACGAGAGGGAGTTTGCGTGCTCCATCATCTTTTATGATGCGTCGAGGTCGTCCCCGAAGTATTCACTGCTAACGCACAGATAACATTGAAGTTTCTTTTTGAGATGTGCGTTTTTTCTTCTAGAATGGATATCTCCTATGACTGTGTTTATCAGACATAGAAAAGCGTTTAACAAATGTATCATTAGACATTTAGCAAGGCCTTTGATGAAAAAGCAAGTTGTCATGTTTCCGATATATATATCCCCGTGAGTAGAGTGAGTATCGTATCATGCATCACTGTCACTTAGTGGAGAGAACCATATATCCACCACTGAAGGACACATAACAAACATATATAAACCGTCAGTGTATAGCCAGAAAATCATCTATACCAAAATAACCGATTATTATTGTTTACTAACCGGGAGATTTACTGTTACTACAGACTCTGCCGCTTTACACAGGAACATAGTCATTTCGCCGCACAGATAATAAATATACTGAAATGTTGTCTACCCGCTTTGTAGTACATATGTCTACTAAACATAAGGCCAGTTAATTACCGCTTTTGCCATGCTATTGTGTCTGGCGTAAAAGCGTAACGGTTACGGTTAAGTCGAACTCTCAATCGAGATGCTCGGCTTAGAAGCAAAGCCAATTCTTCTTAGCTCAGTTCACCCGATTGTATAAACAAATATTATCTGGCTACAAGTTTGAATTACGCAATCGAATCTCTTTCTTTTTGTAATAACAGGAGGGAGTGGTTCCTTTAGAATGGAAAGAAGCAAACATTATATAACATTATACAAGTCAGAGAACTATAGACCAGTGAGTTTACCATCGGTGATTTGCAAATTATTAGAACGTTTAATTAAAGATCACATGGTGGATTTTCTTGTTAAACATAACTTGATAAACCCATCTCAACATGGGTTTCTAAATGCGAGGTCATGCTTAACAAATAGGTTATGTTTTATTTTAAGATATCACTAAGTGGGCAGACGGAGGATCACCAGTTGAAATCATCTACTTAGATTTTCAAAAAGCTTTCGACAAAGTGCCACATCAAAGATTACTGCTTAAACTAAAGACCCATGGCACAGGGGATGGCATAATTAACTGGATAGTAAAATGGCTGATTGACAGAAGACAACGGGCAGTAGTTGATGGGGAAGCTTCAAGCTGGAAATCAGTTTTGAGTGGGATACCACAGGGATCAGTACTGGGACCAATATTATTCTTAATATATATAAACGATTTGGACGATGATATAACAAGCAAGGTGTTGACATTTGCGGATGATACAAATGTGTTTAGAAATATTAGAAATGATGAAGATAGACAGCATTTACAAGATGATCTTGACAGATTGATAAAATGGTCTGAAAAGAGGCAAATGTTGTTTAATTTTGGGAAATATGAATGCCTCCACACAGGACATGGGAACGAAGATGTACAATATAAACGGATACTGTACTAAGTACTGCTGTAAAAGAATAGGACTTAACCATTAGTGCTGACATGGAGGTTTCAGAGCAGTGCGTAATTGGAGCTTCAAATGGAAATGAAATCCTTGGATTACTTAGGCGAAAAATAGCGTATAAGAAAAAAAAATAACACCCCTGTACAAAACAATAGTTAGGCCTCATTTAGAATATTGTATACAAGCGTAGAGGACATACCGCAAGAAGGACATATATATGGTAGAAAGAGTACAGAGGAGAGCGACTAAAATGATACCAAAACTGAGGGATCTTTGTTATGAAAAACGCTTAAAAGAATGTGGTTTAACAACACTAGAGACCCGTAGACTGAGAGGAGATCAGATAGAAGTGTTTAAAATATTGAATGGTCATAAAAATATTGATAGAAATATGTTTTTCTCAGTTAAGAAAGATAGAAAGACTAAAGGACATGAAGTCACACTAGTAAAGGAGCAGTGTAGATTATATATAGGAAAATTCTAATTTTTACAAAGGACTGTAACTGAATGGAACAGATTATCTGCTGACTGTGTGGGTGCTTGTAGCGTGACTATGTTTAAAAATAAATTCGACACATACCTCAGAAGGGCGGGATACATGTAAATAAAAGGGATGGACTCTCGCTAAGCCAAAGGGCTACCTTGTCTACCTGCCACCTAGAATGAATTCTCTGGGTGGCAATCTTGTTAAATGTTGTTAAATCTTTTAATTACAACGTAGCTGAATGACACCCCTAAAAATCGCGGTTATATTCTTATCAACAGGTGTGTCATGGTTGAACTAAAACAATATATTTGCGGGCGTGCGGGCTGCGCTATTATAAGAAAATGCCTGACTTTCTAATACACACGGTGCCGGATTATTTTAGAGAAAGCCTAATATAGACCACGTTCTTCAAGTTCAAAGAAACGCATAATATATAGGAGTTTGTAGTTGTCAACTGTTAAAGCCGAAGCGAAACCGCATGACATGCTCATATCAAACTGGTCGCGAAGAATAAATCCTAGATGACAAGACATTGCGTAGGTCTAGTGCCGTCATGTATGGTCATAAACTAATTCTAACATTGACCTACTCGAGATGAAGGTAGACATGAATTGGTGATATTTTCTACGGACTGTCACGACATTGCTCGCCGCTCACTGTGACAGATACCTAATATAATACAACACATCAATGGCTTAGAAGCGCATCAAGAAAAATTGATGACCAATCTCAAAATCCATAATCACTATTAAAGTCCATCGGCGTCGGAACGGTGTTCAGCCCGCAATGTTTAGAGTGGGGGGGGGCTCCTCTCCACCACTACCCCCCTTCGGCCTCAGATGTCGCTGTTCACAGCATTGAAGACTGAGTATGCGGCTCAGGCTCCGAAAGGAGGGCAATATGGATGCTTTCCAGAGACGTCGAGATGCCATGGTGTTCGATTATATAGATCTGCCAGTGACTAAAGAGTAAAGCGCTTTGAGAAGTCTTGAGGACTGGATTTTATTCTATGTAAGAACTTACCTTTACTTTTTATAATATTTTAAAATATTGTCCCCACATAAGAGCACAACATCGAATAGGTATATCTAGATATAATGCCTTATCATTACTCCAATATCACTGTAGTAATCAACTACATATATAGGCGCTAATAGGCGATGTTTAATGACTCACCTCAGCTACACTATAGCTCGATATTCACATATCCGATTAAACCAAAAAACCTTCATCAATCCCCCAACTGCAATTAGCCAACAAATTACCGAACTTATAATTATCAAAATTAACAAATGTGAACATAGCATGAGTCGTTCAGTCAGTCATCAGTCAGTCAGTCAGTCAGTCAGTCAGTCAGTCAGTCAGTCAGTCAGTCAGTCAGTCAGTCAGTCAGTCAGGCAGTCAGGCAGTCAGGCAGTCAGGCAGTCAGGCAGTCAGTCATCCCGTCACTGCCACAGCAACGACAACGATAGGACAACGAAACCGTGATTGATTCGTTGGTCTCAACCGCGGCAGGTCAACTTCTGTAACATTATAATACTTTGAGCTTTGAGTGCTGCGAACTCTGCGATCACAGCGACAAAGCCTCCGATATTCGTCAGCTCTCGCTCGGTGAACAGAAGCGCCAGACTGCTCATTGCTCTTGTCTCATACTTAAGCGAAGCTAGGTTTTTTATTAGCTAGAATTTAACGAAACTCCTCTCACACGACGCACATGGTGAGAAATGCCCTTTGTGACACGAGCATGTTCGGAAACGATGTCTCACTTCTCCATCTCACCTCCTTCTGAAGGAGATCGACCGCATTCTATCTGGCCGCCGTCTTTCCTGTTTGATTTTGGTAACTGTGTACGTGATGTGTCACGTGACGAACCTCCTCCATCGATCAGTCTTTCTGCGGCGATGTCGATGTACGTTTCTGTCAGTTGATCGGAATCCGTGTATAATCACTCTCCGGGTAGACCAGGCGCTCCATACTTGTCAAAGACCCGAACTTGTCGTTCAATGCAACCAAGTGACGCTTTTATATGTCACCTTTCGTGGAGTCGATTGATGGTTTGGAACTGTTCCTGCCTCATGTCAGCGTGTAATGACAGACCATTTGTTATTGTAAATGGACCCCTTAGATTTTAATACGACAATTGCTTTATTGCCGTTATCTTAAATTTCAAGATGGCCGCTAGTTTCAAATATAATAAACGCGTGTGTGTGTTGCGTATCTGCACCGAATCTTAATTGCCCTTGTGTAATGGAAAGCTAGACGTAAACGATGTATCTGTTGACAGTGCGGAAGCCATGTTCACCATCTCGGAACCTTGGCTTTATCGTAGCAACACAGTGATTATAAAATAATGTATACGACTTCATTCAGCGGCAATACAGCGTTTTTGTATGTAATAAAAATACGTCGCTAACCTTCGCTTTCGTCATCGTGCAATGACGTCAATTTTTGTATTAAGGCAGCATCCGCCACTTTAGGGATTGTTATACTTAACTTAAAACCCTGTGTTATGTAGGATTGTGTAGACAGTTGTGAATACATCGTATTGTAAATGGGGAAGATTTCAAGCTGGACAACAGTTTTAAGTGTGGTGACGTAATGCCTACTAACAGTATTACTTAAAAAAAGGTTCCACGTTCGTCGTTTATCTATTAATTAATACAATGTTCTTCATATGATAATAAATATGTTGAAAGCAAGAAGGCATACTTCTCGCCAAATTGTGTTTAGTAAGCCCGTAACAATATTTGTAATTTGAAAGTTTTTACGCGCGACATGTTCAAATTTCAAACAAAACATCCAGTTTCAAAAACCCTGTATTGCCCAAATATTGCCGAGGCGGACTGAGTTAGCCGCTCTACCCTTTACTGTTCAACGAATTCCCATTTCCCCTCGTTCAACACAACCAATTCCAAAGACCTCCTGTCATACAAATTACTACCCTGACTAATTCCGGGTAGAGGGAAAGACTGACTACCTTTAAATCATCCAGGCTCTACATTATTTCAACGCCACCGAACTTGTTTCACGACGGACGAAATCACCGTCAAACCCTGGTACACCAATCACATTGGACCGAGGACGGTACGCGGCTCATCCACGAGCTTCAAGCCACGAATTGGAAATGTTGAAGAACAAAGTCTAGAGTGAACTGGCCGCAAGTAATTATGAAGAAAGCGGCCATGTTTTAGTATACACCAAGGTTCAGTTGATGAGCCGTGGGGCAGGTTTGGACACTGGACAGACATGTTGCATTGCTTCTTCATATAAAGAGTTTCGTGAATAAAATCTGCATTGCAATATGTAGCATGTAGTGAAAGTTTCGATTGCGGGTGCTCTTCAAAATTCTATGTCGAGAGTGGCAATTTACATTTCGAATTCACCAGAGAATCCTGCTGCGAAGACGGCGTTAGTCGGTGTGCCGGACAGCCTACAGACCGCCTTAGGTGATTGATTCGCCGACTTCGCTGCTTCTTTGCAAGTTCGTTTACCCCTCAGCATGACGTTGTTGACCCGGAACTCCCAACAACAAATTCCCAACGACGAATCAGGCCATGAATAAACATGAGTGTTATGTTTGATGTACTGTAGGTTTTGTCACATGCGAAAAACTGTGTACAGTTTTATAAAGTATTATGTAGGTTTTTGTAACAGGGCAAATAAGTATAAGCCCACCACTGCCCTAAGTCTCAGGCCCGGTTGGCCCGCGCGTTTTCTGGAAATTATATATTTGCTGATCATACTATAGTGACGGTGAACAAACAGGAATTACCAGAAGCCTTGGAAGAGTCGAAGGATAAGACATAAAAGGTGTGGTTGGACACCATAACAAAAGGTTCAACATCATATTGAAGGTGAAAGATATCAAGCATGCTGGTAGCATGGTGTATTTTTAAGGAAGCAGGAATGGTTACAGATGATGTCAGCTTGTAAGTAGGAGAGTGGTGTATGATGTAGTCCCATGCAAGATGCGAATGATGTAGACCCATGCAAGATGCGAATGGCGTAGACCCATGCAAGATGCGAATGATGTAGTCCCATGCAAGATGCGAATGATGTAGACCCAAGCAAGATGCGAATGCATGGAGGAAGGCAAAGGTGCCATGACAGACAAGCATATATCAAACAATTAATTTAAAAATTAGCCTCCTCAAGCCCCTTCCCTAAACCCCCTTCTTAGCATTCTAAGCCTTATGTCGAAAACTAAGTATAAGTATTACATTTCGTCTTGCTCCTTTCCACAATTGTATGTTTATGTAAAGAGTAACAATCGCTACCCCTCTTTCATGTAGGTTTAAACAAAGATTAATTAATTCATTCATAGCAAGGACATACTTCGGTTTCAGTTGCAGGACAATCGCTTAAAGGATGTTCTCTGATGTACGACTTAAATGCACTCTATCCAGACTGCAAGGCGATCCGTACAATAATGTCAACAAGGTGCCCATTTTACCACGACAGCGTGATATTTGGCACACTATTAGAGCGGGCTGCAGTCGAGAATTGTTGTATCTCTAGCGCCATCGTGAAAACGTCAAGTGTCTACTGTGGCGTCCATGTTGGTTCTGACATAATCAATAAGTATACTATTAATATCTCCACTACTACGCATGATGGCTGACACCTAACGGGTCAGCTGCCATGTCTTAAAGGTCGGGGATTATAATGTTGTCATTATAAATACTATATGAATATTTCAATCCGTATTATGCAGCCATTAGCGGAAACCTATTGTGCAATTATTTATTTTTTATTATTGCGTACACTATTTACATGATCGCAGACACATTTTACACTAAGTTATTCATATTGTTATATATCGTAATTCATTTTACAGCCGAAGGAACATCTTTAAGTATTTGCGTTAATATGATAAATTGTTTATTTTAATATTTAAAACAAGTTACTTAATATGCTGATATTTACACAGCACTGTATTTTAATTGATTTATTCTAATACTAAAACATTTTTAATTTATTCTATTTCTACTTTTTATGTAATAGTCTTATATAAAGCGCTATGAACGTTGTGGCTATATTATGCCACCTAACATTTCAAAATTCGCATGATATAAAGGGTCTCACTATAATGAATGAATGGGTTTATGTAGTGCTTTCCGTTGCGGTCGGTGAGGTTTAAATTTAGTTCAGGCAGTGATAGTGAGATTCTAGACATAGATATATCGTCTTATGACGACGGCAAAGACAGATTAAGACCTTGTACGAGCCCAACTGGGTTTTTATCTGAGTGCGGTGACACTCATATGAAGATAAACCAAGAGCATTCTGGGAAAATCAGCTCTACACATATAATCGCATTTCGCGCTATTCCGATAAATGCGTGTGTATTGATCACTTGCAGTCCATTTGTCACGCCTCGTCGACAATGTACTATAATTGAAATATAATTGAGTTTTAGTAGAGAAAGGTTAAACATGCGCCTGTGGAAGGCAGTCGACGTCGTCTCGAGTCCTGTATGTACTTACGGACCACGTGACGTTGATTCTAGGAAGGTTGCGTCATACCCATACCATAGTTATTGTAGAAAATAGTGCACGTAATTAAATAAAAAGGTGGAAATCGTTATAAGAACATGCCAAGATTGATATGCCCTCACTCAGCAAGAAGACTATGATGTAAGAAGTAATTTAGATGCCCCTGGTAACTGTAATATAAGCGAGAACAAGTGTCAGCGTTAACGGAGACACTCACTTATAGTGTTGGTCTTTACAGGAAAAACGTAGTCACATTGGAATTTTATATAGTCGCCAGACTAACGGTGATCAAACTCACGCGCTCACCCACGCTCGCACATACATCACACCTGCACGCATACCACGCACGCACATATGCACACGCACACGCGCACGTACAAACATACACACGCACGCACACGCACGCACACGCACGCACACGCACGCACACAGGTTCTTTAATCCTATCTTCTCAAGTTTTATAACTTTTATTATATAACACGTGCCTTTAAAACCAGGCAAATCATTATTTAAAGCATCATCTACGTTCAAACTAGAAGGAGACGAGAAAGACTAACAAATAAGTTGGAAACAGTTAGACGTAATGCTAAGATAATAATAATAATAATAATAATAATGATAATAATAATAATAATAATAATAATAATGATAATGATAATGCTAAGATAATAATAATGATAATAATGGCAGTAATAATAATAATAATTATTATATTATTATTATTGTTCGCTTCTATGGCGTCTGTATCCTCTGGAATCTGAGCTCAGAGGCGCAATATACAAGACTCGTAAAGCAAAATCGTGAACGGAGACGCTGGACTGGGCAAACAGCTGGGGGGGGGGTAGGAAACAACGACGAGTTCACAATAGAAGGAGACAATGGCATGAGTTTAAAATAGAAGGAGACAACGGCATGAGTTCACAATAGAAGGAGACAACGGCATGAGTTTAAAATAGAAGGAGACAACGGCATGAGTTCAAAATAGAAGGAGACAACGGCATGAGTTTAAAATAGAAGGAGACAATGGCATGAGTTTAAAATAGAAGGAGACAATGGCATGAGTTTAAAATAGAAGGAGACAATGGCATGAGTTTAAAATAGAAGGAGACAATGGCATGAGTTCACAATAGAAGGAGACAACGGCATGAGTTCACAATAGAAGGAATTAACGGCATGAGTTCACAATGGACGGAGACAACGGCATGAGTTCACAATAGAAGGATACAACGGCATCAGTTCATAATAGAAGGAGACAATGACATGAGTTCACAATAGAAGGAGACAAAGGCATGAGTTCACAGTAGAAGGAGACAACGGCATGAGTTCACAATAGAAGGAAACAGTGACATGAGTTCACAATAAAAACTCGTCAACAAGGCAGAACGGACTACGCGATGTAGTGTCAAAAGGGAAGTGGACGAGGCGTTACAACATCAGGATGGTGGCGAGTTACTTGACTTGACCATGGCCCGCATTATCAGTCACAGACTGGCGCTATCAGTAAACCTTGCACTCATGAATATAGATGATTTAATCACCGAGATCGCCATCCGTTATGATGCAATGAAGCATATGACTGATATTGCTTCCCTTCCGGTATAAACACAGTAGTCAGAGGTGACAATATGTCATATTTCACATTATTCGGTTTAGATATGAAAAACTATGTTTACCTTTTAAAATCAATGACTGAATGTTTTTATCGTAAAATAATGTTATCTAGTGCTAACAATATCTGTTGAAACATCGCGGCTCCACATGTGTTTAAATAACACAATTTTATAATACAATTTGACTATTATAATATTATATACTATATATCGTCCTTGCCTTGTCTTATGTTAATTCACAATATTTCGTCCACCTGGTGGTGTATGTCAGATGAAGTACAATGTCACATATAGGGGAATAATTAGTCCAGGTGTAAAGATGTCATCTTGTTCTTCAGTATGCTCAACACGATTGTCAGTAAGTGGGCGTACATAAATACGCACGCACACACGTCCGTGTGCGTACGTACGTTCGCACGTACGCATACACAATTCAAAGAGAAGGAAGAATTACACTACGTGTACTATTTGCTGTGAGAGATTTACACTCTTTTTCAGCATGGTAGCATGCGTGTCGTGGTCTCCTGAAAAGCCGGTAGACTGATTCAATAGAATCAGTGTTCATGGTATCTTCATTTGAACGTTGGCGTTTATTCATTGTTGAAATATCTTCAGACGCCTGATACATATTCACTTGCACCAACACATATATTTACTATCTTCGCGTGTGTGTTCATCATAATTACACATTACGTAATGCTTTATTTTGTATAACAGTTTGGGATTAATTACTCTGTGACATTCAACAGGTAGACACACGAACATGTTGCACGTCCGGTATGTATCATAGCCGAAACCCAAGAACTGCTCAGTAGTCCAGACACCGATGTATCAGACATTGTTACTGCACTGTATAAACGATCCAGTCTCATGTATACTTACATGTTGCAGGCAGTGCAGACAATACAAGGACGCTTGATCTGCAGACAGTGTCGTGTCATCTGGGAGATGATGTCACCGAAGTCTTTGTTGGTCTGCATTGCATCACACGTTGTGATTCAGTTAGTACCTACTATATAAACTGAAACGAAAGCCTCCAGACAGAATCAGGTAGATCCGGACTATGTGAGTGATATGGGGAGAGAGGGAGATAACTATTAAATTAGATAAAACTTGAAATATATGTCTGCATGCGATACGAATATAGAAACTAATGTCGTGAAATCAGTCTAAGGCAGAACTAAGTTTAGCGATAACTAATAAGATACTGCACAATTATAAAAAACAACTTAATTATATACATTAAGCCAAACATACACTTTGTGCGTTTGCACATACTCAGCTAATTATTGTATGTAATGTCCCTTGACTAGTTTAACTGCATACTGTTTAAGTCCAATGTACAATAAAATAGGCGTTTGCACATATGTATATATACTCGAAATCAGTTGCGTACAAACTGTTCAGTATACAATTATAATTTTGTATTGGCCGTCAAACAAACAATGAACTAGGCCTCTGTACAGAATGTTACTCCGCTATGCAGCCAGTTCACCGGATAAACCGTTTTTGTTCGACAACTACTGTGCGAATTTCGTAGGAAGGACTAGCATAATGATCGGCCTTCGTTCCCAGACACCGTATACGGCAGTGGCGCGGGAGATATCCGGCTACTGTAGATAGATCAGATTGTAGAGAAGGATGACACTGCCCAAGTGTATGAGCCGATTTATTCATTGTGGCTTTAAAGCGCCGGTCTCTCATCACAGAACGGCCATCGCAGTCGCACGTCTCTAATGTGATATCGCCAAACCGGAATGTGACGTTATCGTGTGTCTGTGTGTGTCTGTCTGTGTGTGTCTGTCTGTGTGTGTCTGTCTGTGTGTGTGTGTGTGTGTGCGCGCGCGCGCGTGTGTGTGTGTGTGAGTGAGTGAGTGTGTGTGTGTGTGTGTGTGTGTGTCTGTATGTATGTAGGTGTGTGTGTGTGTCTGTGTGTGTGTGTATGTGTGTATGTGCGTGTGTTTGTGCGTGCGTGCGTGCGTGCGTGCGTGCGTGCGTGCGTGCGTGCGTGCGTGCGTGCGTGCGTGTGTGTGTGTGTGTGTGTGTGTGTGTGTGTGTGTGTGTGTGTGTGTGTGTGTGTGTGTGTGTGTGTGTGTGTGTGTGTGTGTGTGTGTGTGTGTGTGTGTGTGTGTGTGTGTGTGTGTTATAAAAGAACCACTGAGGACGACGAGCACCCGGCAGTGACCATCCTCAGTGCCAGCATAGAAAGGTCGGCTTGGCGATAATGTTCTGGAAAAGACTGACTAACTGAATGGTGAGACCTCACAAAACCATCACATTCTTACAACAGTAATACTATATTCAGATAATTCAGTCAAAAGATCGTTGCCTAGCTCTAAGAACAACAAGAAAACTAGGAAATAGGGTAGAATCAAAATAGATGTGAAGACCAAGGATACAAAAGCCGTTGGAGTAGGTCGACGTCAGTTGTTTCTGTAACTTGATTCCTTGTCCGTCTCGCCTTACATAAAATTCTAAAGTGTTCCTGTCCACTACAACACGCAAACTCATTTGTACAAGAAAGATTTATTTTATGAAATCATCGAGCAAACTAATGCATATTTTAGTTATAGTTTATGTATTTCTTGGTGGTGACCCGTTGTTATTCACACAGTAAGCGTGACATGATCACCGTCGTTAAATAAAGCTTTTCTTAGTGGCATCCGTCGGTCACAAGTGGCCATGGTTCTGCGCCCTGAAAAGTCAGTTGGCACTGGAACAGCGCCTGTTGTGGCTGTGCAGGCCGATGCGGGAGTGACAGTCCCTGTCGCAGCGGTTGCACTTGAAAGCGGTGTCTGCAGGTGGAGCTTGCTGGCCGTTTTTGCGTCTCACTCTCCGTTCATCTGACGCAAGTTGCAACTTCTTTTCCCCTCTGCGCAGGCTGCGATTCAGTTCCTGTCTCCAGCGGGAGCGATCCTGGGTAAGGTCTTCCCATCCGTCAACGTCCATGTCAAGGGCCTTCATGTCTCTTTTACAGACATCTTTGAATCGGAGTTGGGGGCGGCCCCGAGCTCTCTTGCCTGTTGCGAGCTCGCCATATAGTAGGTCTTTGGGGATCCTGACGTCCTGCATCCTGCGGACGTGTCCCAGCCAGCGAAGGCGACGTTGTCGTAGCAGAGTATAGATGCTGGGTGTGGCAGCACGTCGGAAGACCTCGTTATTTGTTATGCGGTCCGACCATTTGATGCCCAGGATCCGCCTCAGGCTACGCATGTGGAAAGTGTTGAGCCTCCTTTCTTGCCTCGAGTACAGAGTCCATGACTCGCTGCCATATAAGAGAGCACTGAGGACACAGGCTCTGTAGACAGTCATCTTGATGTTCAGGGTCAGTTTGGCGTTGTCCCAGACCTTCTTTGAGAACCTGGCAAGCGTTGATGTGGCTCGGCCAATCCGTCTGCTGATTTCGGAGTCCATGTAGAGGTTGTCGGTCATTGTTGAGCCGAGATATATGAATTCCTTCACCACATCCAGCTGGTAGTTGTTTATGGTGACGGCTGGCAGGCTTTCGGTGTCCTGGCTCATGATATTTGTCTTCTTTAGACTGATTGTCGGTCTGAAGTCCTCGCAGGCTTGGGAGAAGCAATCCATAAGATTTTGAAGATGTTGCTCCTCGTGAGCTGTCAAGGCAGCATCATCTGCGAACAGCATGTCTCTGATGAGAACCTCACGGATCTTGGTCTTTGCTTTCAATCTGGACAAGCTGTAAAGTTTGCCATCTGACCTAGTGTGGAGGTAGATTCCGTCAGTTGGTGTTCTGACGGCATGCTTTAGCATGACTGCAAAGTAGATGCCAAAGAGGGTGGGGGCAAGCACGCATCCCTGCTTGACTCCGCTTTTCACGTCGAATGGAGTTGATGATGACCCGTCGACCTGGACGACTCCTCTCATACCTCTGTGGAATGACTGAATCACTCTCAGAAGCTTTAGTGGACATCCAATCCTTGCGAGGACTTTGAAGAGGCCATCGCGGCTCACGAGGTCAAAGGCCTTTGTCAGGTCTATGAATGCTATGTAGAGTGACTGCTTCTGCTCTCTGCATTTCTCCTGGATCTGTCGCAGGGAGAATATCATGTCGATCGTGGAGCGTTCCGACCTGAAGCCGCATTGTGACTCTGGATATACCCTGTCAGCCAGCTTCTGAAGTCTGTTCAGGACCACGCAGGCGAATACTTCACCGACGATGCTCAGCAAGGAGATCCCCCTGTAGTTATTGCAGTCACTGCGATCTCCTTTGTTCTTGTACAGGGTGATGATATTACAGTCTCTCATGTCCTGGGGAACTTCCCCTTCCACCCAGCACTGACAGAGCAGAGCGTGCAGGTGTTCAAGGAGTGGTCCCTTTGCACTTTTGATGACTTCTGCTGGGATTCCATCCAGCCCTGGCGCTTTTCCTGTGGGCAGGCCGTCTATGGCTTTGCTGAGCTCCTCCAGGCTTGGCGTCTCGTCTAGCTTCTCCATGAGAGGCAAGCGCTCCACAGCTTCCAGTGTGGCGTCTGAGATGGTGTTCTCCCTGCCGTACAAGTCCGAGTAATGCTCCACCCACCTCTCCATTTGCTTGCTCTTGTCTGTGATGGTTTCACCAGTAGTTGATTTGAGTGGAGCTGTCTTGCTGTGTGTTGGTCCGATGGCCTTCTTTATACCGTCGTTGAGACCCCTGATGTTTCCCGTGTCAGCTGCCAACTGAATACTCTCACAGAGTTGTATCCAATAGTCGTTGGCACATCTTCTGGCTGTGCGCTGCACTTTACCCATAGCTTCTCTAAGAGCTTGCAGTGTTGATTGTGTTGGCTGTCGTTTGTGTTCCAGCAATGCGGCACGCTTTTCCTCAATCACAGTGTTGAGTTCAGTCGCATTTGCCTCGAACCAATCCTGAGTCCTCCCCTGCTTCCTGCCGAAGACAGAGAATGCCGTGCCGTGGATCGTGTCCCTGAGGTGATCCCATCTCTGCTTTGCGTCTCCCTCTGGGGGCTTCGCCTGCAGGGCGTCTTCCAGGCTCTTCACAAGCATCTCCACCTTCCCTGGGTCCTTTGCCTTGCTGGTGTCGATACGTGGCTTCCCTGACGGTTTGGCGCGATGAAGCTTCTTGGGTTGAATCCTGATCTTACAGCAGACCAGCGAATGATTTGTGTCGCAATCAGCGCTGTGATAGGAACGTGTGGTGAGGACGCTTCTCAGTTGGCAGCGTCGCGTGAGAATCAGGTCCAACTGGTGCCATCGTTTGGAGCGGGGATGTCGCCACGATACTTTGTGCTGCGGTTTCGTCTGAAAAAAGGTGTTAGTAATGCACAGATCGTGGAGTGTGCATAGCTCGAGTAGTCGTTGCCCGTTCTCGTTCATGTTGCCGATTCCAAATCGTCCCAGGCATCGCGGCCAGGAG
>CM034541.1:55758104-56123104 GCA_020002185.1 Paraescarpia echinospica | reverse complement strand
GTAGATATGACACCATGCCTGTATTGCAGCGAGCTGTTTTCGGACAGCAAAGGTCGGGAGAAATGGATCAAATGTGGGGAATGCAAAGCGCGGGAAAATGAGGACTGTGCCGGATATGAAAGCGGTACATTTACATGCGAAAGGTGTACTGATGAGTGACTTGCGATAATGTTTCAGAAGGGGGCCCACTTTGCCTTCCCGTTTTTTAAAGACACGTTTCTGGGTGGTATTTTCAGACGCCCATTGCCAATATAAAAAGTGTTCGTATTGCATCAGAAGTCTACATGTTGTTAGATAAAGGTTGGAACGTAATGTTTCTGAAAATAAAATGTGTGCTGTTTTGAGCTTAGGGGGCCTACTTTGTGCGACCTTCCCCTATGTACGTGTGTATGTGTGTATGTATGTATGTATACATGCTTGCATGCATTCATGAATACTTGCGTACCAGCAGACAGACAGACAGACAGACAGTCAGACAGACAGAGAAAGGCAGACATATAGAAAAACCAGTGAATATTCATATTTTCCGCATCAAATCATTATTTGCTTAAACTTCTTTTGTGAACTACTAACCCTTTGGACTACTATATGTACATTATATGACTTGTTAGTTGTGGAATGTTTGTTATAAACAATTATTGTTCCCTCACAGAAAGACTCGTAAACAAATGACGTTTTCTCCGTTGATTAAAAATATCAACAAAGTGTTCCTTCTTGATAGGTTTAACTTTTTTTATAATTACAGTGCATTTTTCGAGAATTTTCCCTAGTACCTTGTCAATGTATTGTAACGTAAATGCGTCATTTTACCAGGAATGTGCACTTCTGTGAGTTTGTTTATCATAAGAAGGTTTTGTGCGATAACTATATGGCCTGATTTACTTTTAACGAAACACGTTGCCCTTTGTTGACTTTCACGAATAGTAGTTATTCTCAGCAATATTTCATGAAAACACTTTCAAGTTTTGACTATGGATAACAGAAAGTACTTCAATGAAAGGAACGTCAAAAAACTTCATATTATATGTGTATTTGCCCACAAAAAGGGAACAATTTATTAACCATTCGTCAATCTGTCCCAAAACGACAGGCCGTGAATGTCTTTTAGCGAAACTATCTGACTCTTATTTTCGGTTAGAAGTGTCTTATATTATATAGATACCTAGAAATAATTATGTTATATATTCGTTCTCTCATTGCTAGTTATGCTTGTAACAATATCACTTAATGACGTCTCCCCAGAAAGTAGAATAACAGGCCGCTCCCTTGTCGCAGCAGCCACGTTTAATAAAGTTGGTTTACTAGAACTATCGTCTCTGTTCTGTCTGAATATGCTAGCGTCTATACAGTGAGGCCAGAACAAATGTTGTAACATGGTGGCGTCGGTGAGATATCGAAGGTAACTGAATATGGCAAGGCAGTCCTGTCAAAAATGACATTTGTGTTAAAGAGTGAACTATGGCTGACGATAATTCAACTGTAACGGCCGGCGTGGCCGCTGTCGGGGCACCTGCTCCAAATGTCGAAGACCCTCGGTCTCAGAATCACATCTATGTGAACTTGCCCAGTGGTTCGCCTCCACCTGCATTGGAAATGGAAACCAATCAGGTCGATAACTGGAAGTTGTGGAAACAAATGTGGAAAAACTATCTAATCGTGTCTGGACTCGACACTAAGCCAGACATATATATGACGGCACTTCTTCTACACTGTATTGGGAAAGACGCACTACGCGTCTTCAATGGTATGGATTTGACGGAAGAAGAACGAGTCAAGCCTGCTGAAATCATCAGAAAAATTGACGAACATATCTTGGGCGAAGTAAAAGAATTCTTTGAAAGGTATAAATTTAACACCCGAAATCAGGAAAACGAGTCGTTTGAACAATTCTACTCAGTGTTGAAAAATCTAGCACAAACCTGTGGGTTTTGCAATTGTATGCGAGACAAGCTGATTGTTGACAGGATAATCCTCGGTGTAAGGAGTGACAAAATTCGCAACAAACTCATTTCACAATCGCAACTTGATCTACCCAGAGCAGTAGACATCTGCCGGTGCATGCAAGAGGCTCAAGAACAATGCAAAATTCTGAATAAAACAGAAGCAGTGAACCGGGTCAACACCAGATACAGACGCTACACTGCCAAGTCGACATTCGGTGGAAGAAAATCTGCTAGTCAGCGAAAATGCAAATTCTGCTGCAAAACTCACCTCATGAAGAAAGAACTCTACCCTGCATGGGGCAAGACGTGTGATGCATGTAAGGGTAGAAACCATTTCAGAGGCTCCGTGCAATGCCCTAAGACTGTTCACAGTGTACAAGATGGGTTAGACTCGGATAGCTCCGGTGCTAGCTTTAGCGATATCAGCTGCGTCACTGCCGATGTGTCGCACTCTCCTCACAAGATGGTCCCATTTTGTGCAACATGCTGGTCGAAAAGCAGTCGGTGAAGATGCAGGTTGACTGTGGTTCAACTGTCAACATACTGCCCAAGAAGTACGTGAAGGAGAAAGATATCCGCCCAGAACCAATCACTCTGAAGATGTGGAACATTGTGAAGACTGAAGCTCTCGGCAAGTGCCGAGCTAAAACCGTAAATCCTGCTACAGGAGACAAGTTCAAAGTGGACTATGTCATAGTGGATGGTGACAAACTGACACCACTACTCAGCCGTAAAGCTGCTGAATGCATGAAGCTCATCACGGTGAACTACGAGAACTTTGAAACTGTATCTTCAGTCTCCAGCTGTAGAGAGTTGCTCAAACTCCATGCGCTGAAGACTATCCTGAAGTGTTCGTCGGTAAACTTGCCTCGCTTCCTGGTGGGAAAATTCGTCTCACCCTGGAACAAAATGCTGAACCGGTTGTGAGACCACCTCGTACCCTACCAGAATCACTGAACAATACCGTGAAAGATGAGCTAGACCGACTAGAACACACTGGTGTCATAGTCAAAGTGGACCAACCCATTGATTGGGTGAACCAAATGTCTGTAGCCAAGAAACATTCTGGAGCTCTCAGGATCTGCATTGATCCTAGACCTCTCAACCTAGCCCTAAAGCGTGAACACTACAAGCTTCCTGTGCTGGACGACATTCTACCGAAGCTTGTGAATTCCAAGAAATTTGCTGTGTGTGACTTGCAACAAGGATATCTACACTGCGAACTGGATGAAGAATCTAGCCTACTGACTACATTCGCAATACCGTTTGGGCGGTATCGTTGGCGACGACTACCTTTCGGCTTGAAAGTCAGCAGTGAAATTTTCCAAAAGCGTCTGCAACAAGCACTGGAAGGGTTGGAGAATGTTCACTGTGTTGCTGATGATATTATCATCCATGGATACGATGACTCTGATCTCTGTGTCAAGATGCAGAAGCTGATCCAAAGATGCGAGAAACATGGGATCAAACTGAACCGTGAGAAATGTCGCTTCGATGAGAATGAAATCCAGTTCTTAGGCCATGTTGTCACAGCTGATGGTCTGAAACCTGACCTATCCAAGATCAAAGCTGTTCTGAAGATGAAGAGTCCGTGTGACAGGGAAGCTGTGGAGAGGCTAAGAGGTACAGTAACTTACCTGGCGAGATACGTACCCAAGTTGACTGATGTATTCCGTCCCATTGTTGCTCTTGTACAACGAGATGTTGCCTGGATGTGGGGAGATGCTCAGAAGAAAGCTTTCACAACACTGAAACAACTCCTGGCTGAGGCACCCACTCTGGCTTACATTGACGCGAGTAAGCAACTGGTCATTCAGTGTGATGCTAGCAACTATGGCCTGGGATGTGCACTACTTCAGGAAGGAAGACCAATTGCTTACGCCAGTCGTGCTTTGACTGACACAGAGACCAGATATGCCATTATAGAGAAAGAGATGCTGGCCGTCGCCTTTGCTCTTGAGAAGTGGCATCAGTTCACCTACGGTCGCCCCATCCTTGTCTACAGTGACCACAAGCCACTAGAGGCAATAACAAAGAAACCTCTGGACAGAGCACCCAAGCGTCTACAGGGCATGCTCCTACGTGCTCTTGCGTATGACATTGATGTCAAGTACTTGGAAGGCAAGAAGATGTCTCTCGCTGACACGCTGTCACGTGCCTTCCTGCCAGCTGGACAGGAACAATCGACCACTGAGTTCGAAGCTATCCGCGCTGTGAACTATCTATCCATGAGAGAAGATGTTGTCCAGGACATTCGTAATGCCACCGAGCAAGATGCCACTCTACAAGTGCTGACAGCTGTCCTGCAACATGGCTGGCCCGAGAAACCAGATGTGCCGCCACCTGCTGTGCCTTGCTACCACTTCAGAGATGAGTTGGCCGTCACTGATGGATTGGTGTTCCGCGGCGAAAGACTTGTGATTCCACAATCCATGAGATCACAAATTAAGAAGGATGTTCACCTAGGCCACGTTGGCATTGAAGGATGCCTAAGAAGAGCAAGGGAGTTGGTGTTCTGGCCTGGCATGAATGCAGAAATCAAAGAGTACATCCAAACGTGTGAAGCCTGTCGTGAGTTCAAACGTTCTCAGACTAAGGAAACTCTGATGAGCCATGATGTGCCGGACCGTCCGTGGCAGAAGGTCGGTGTCGACCTGTTCTCTTACCAAGGAAAGGACTACCTAGTCACCACTGACTACAGATCAAACTTCTGGGAAATAGACTCTACCACTGGCTCCAAGGCAGTAATCACAAAGCTCAAAGCTCACTTTGCTAGGATGGGAATTCCGGACACTGTAGTTACTGACAATGGTCCACAACTGGTGTCAGACGAGTTTGCTCATTTCAGTAAGAAATGGGGATTCGAACATGTGACGACATCTCCACACCACAGTCGCTCAAACGGCAAGGTGGAATCATCGGTGAAAGCTGCAAAGAAGATGATCAAGAAAGCACAATGCGCTGGTGATGACCAATATTTAGCACTGCTGAATATCCGCAACACCCCAACTCAAGAAATGGACAGTAGTCCTGCAAAGAGGCTACTAGGTAGGCGGACGAAAACAATTCTTCCAACAGCTCGAAGTGTTCTGGAGTCGCGGTCGTCTGTGCAGCAACATGAAACAGATATGCTGAAAATGACACAACGCCGTCAAGCCAAGTACTATGACAAATCTGCTACAAATCTCCCACATTTGCATCAAGGTGATACCGTCCGAATGAAGCCGTTTAAGCTTGGAGTCAAGTCATGGAAGAAAGCGAAGGTGGTGGACGACTGGATGAAAGGTCCTATGAAGTTGAAGATAGTGAGGGAACAGTGTACAGGCGCAACCGTTTACAACTAAGAAGAACACACGAAACACCACCTCATGTGTTGGTTGAGGAGACAATGGATATCCCATCCCAAGATGATCCTCTAATCACTCCAGTTGACCCAATTCGGGCCAACACACCAGTTGAAATTCAGCCGAACACACCGGTTGAACAACAACACCAGAGTGACCAGGCAGAACCACACTCTCCGGTACGTCCAACGACACCCAGGAAGTCCGAGAGAATCAACAAGTCCAAGCTACCCAGCAAATAGAAGGACTATGTTGTATCTAAATGAACAGTTGATGATACTTACATGAACATTGATGAGTGCAGACTTGACTGATGCGGACTCGCATGTATGTTAAATTGTGGATGCTCCATCCATGTGTTCATACAAGGACTGTTGTGTCTAAATGAACAGCTGATGATACTTACATGAACATTGATGAGTACAGACATGATTGATGCAGACACGCAAGTGTGTTATCTTGTGGATGTTCCATCCTATTCCATATGTTCATGTTTGCCATGTTCGTATGAGCATGACATGTTGTCTGGTGTTATTCTCATAATTGGGCGTTTGCATGTTGACCATGCCATTTTGGCTTTAGCATGACATCAGGAATGTTGCTGCTGTTGTGAAATAGTGTGTTATGTAGTGTTTAGTGTTAGCTGGAACGTTTCGTGATTCAGTTATGTTGCATTCAGGTTTTGGCAACTTTATTTTATTTATACCACTACGATACATTGATGCTGATCCGTAGACGTAATGAGTTGGTTACTTTAATACGTTAGTACGTTTTGGTTGAGTACATGTTGCTTGTAAAACGGAAGGGATGTAACAATATCACTTAATGACGTCTCCCCAGAAAGTAGAATAACAGGCCGCTCCCTTGTCGCAGCAGCCACGTTTAATAAAGTTGTTTTACTAGAACTATCGTCTCTGTTCTGCCTGAATATGCTAGCGTCTATACAGTGAGGCCAGAACAAATGTTGTAACAATGCTCAATGCTGGTTTTTAATATTGGATTTAATCCGATCTTAATTTAGCTTATACGACAGAAAACTTGTCAACAATGCCACGTTGGTCTGTGCTTATCGATAGTCCGCGTTGCACTTTGGGCCTCATCAAATTCAAATCTCAACATAACACGTGATAAATGTTTAATATGAGAATACATTTACACTTTTCCTTAGCAGATTGGTGATCAACTATTTTGATTTGCTTATTTCACGCTATCATGTTTTATTTCTAGGTGTTATGTTTGTAGACTTATTATTTTCCAATCAATGATACACGTTTTTGTGCCAAAACAAATGGTTGAATGCATAATGTTATGCTTTCGGTTGATTAAAATGAAAGTTGGCTACTGGGCTTCATAATGCCTGAATTGTGAAGAGCAACATTTCTCAAATTTAATTGTCAAACTGTTGTTTATCCTATGGAATGATGTGTACATATATATAATATATATATATAAATTTGCATTTAACCATTGATATTACGATGATCTATCTGTAGATTATCAGTGAATCACTACCACTTGCCCAACTTAGCGAGTGAAGACGTATCGTGTTGTGTCGCATCATATCATGTCTTGTCGTGTCGAGTCATGTCTTGCCATATAATGTAAATAAAACTATGTTTTTTGCGTAAACAAAATAACGAGCTGACCTACTTCTAAGTAATTATACATAATAATTATATGTAATGAGAAAATGTAACTGGTGATTTCTTCTTATGTCTACGTTCAAAATCTGGATCTATTTAATTTTTGTTTATTTAATAGTCAAATAATAATAATAAAATAACGCTGTCAACATCATCACGTGTGCTCTCATTCTGTTATCAATCTTACTTCGACGAGATTATGACAGATGTCATCATTTTTGCGAAAGTAGGCCCAACTTCACTGCTTGACTTCGTTTGCAGATTGAAACTTGTTGTTCTTCTATCATCTTTTGAATTGATTGAGAGTGTAATGCACCACGACAAGCATAAATTGTGTCGGCACGCGAGAATTACCACATCTATCGCAAACAAATCTGCGACGTCTGTTAATTATATTTCGCCATTTCACTGGCAGTACGCGGAGTTCAAATTATCACGTCGTTCAAGTGTAGATTATAGCACGTTGACACGTTAGATGCGCTCGGTTTTGCAACGCGTAGCAACGCGCATAACAAATCAAAGCACCATTGCATCCGCACGCGAACTTGTCTGATTAATTGAAGACAGATTGTTCGACTCAGAAGTAATTCCGTTCACAACGTTGTGCAGAGAATTCTATGTAAATTTTCTCCCGGGAAATATATTTCGTGCGAGTTTACTTAATAAAGTTGTCACGAACATGATGAGCTGATCGCGATCGTGTTACTGTCACCATTCGTGGCCAATGTCACGAATCTGAAATGTCCCCGTCGTCTGACTTTAGACGTCAGATGCAGTAAACACGTAACTTAACATCACGTTGCATGAAAGTCATTAAAATGACCCAACTCCGTTGAAAACAAAACCAATGCACCCACCAATTTGGAATCAGAGGTGTGACAGGTTTAGCAGTGTCAGACAAATCGATCCAATAACCTTTGTACAGCGCGGTGCGGTGATGGCCTTCCAACGGCATCTGTTAGACGCCACAGAGCTCATTCTAACTACAGTGACATGTTTAAAACGCTAGTCTCCATTCTCATATGAAAATGCGACTTTTATAGAAATTGCTCCATCGGACGATGACGACGCCGACGATAATGGAGATGTCGTGTATAAGTCTTAAATCATACACAAGTCGTGTGTGCCACCTCGTTGGCTAGTGCATTTTTGTCTTATCATTAATACAAGTTTACTGTGTGTGTGTGCGTGCGTGCGTGCGAGCGTGCGTGTATGTGTGTGCGTGTATGTATGTATGTGTGTGCGTATGTGCGTTTTGTAATAATGTCGCAAGCTCATTACGCTCTCTCAGAAAACACAAAACATAGCAATGTATTCTCTATAATAGTATAGGCCTAACGAAAGTAGAAATAATCATATGTACTTTGCTTTAGTCAAGAAGTTTGTCTTCTTCAATGCCCACGCTAGCTCCCCTCTCACCACATAAACAAGCTGGGTATTCCGGGACTTGGGCGGCGTTCGCTGTTGACAAAACTAAGGTGGCAACGAGCATGACTAAGCGGCCGAAACGATTAAACGCCGCGCAGTGATTTCGATGCATAGATCACGCTTAAACGGATTACAATACAAATGCGATTAATCATAACACCGGAGCCCGGAATGATCGCCAGGAATATCCGCTTTAATGACAGAGTAGATAGAGTGTGTTACAGTTAGTTCATGTAGGATGTTTTTAATGTGGGGCAGTTTAAGTTATAACTATGGTAGCGTGGCTGATCATGAGTAGAGTGGCCTAGTGCGGGGTGGCGGTCGGGTGGTAGTGCTCATTACTCGAGTCTTATTTAATGATAGTTAATAACAAGGTAGCAAGATTTAACAAGATTGCCACCTGGAGAGTTGGCCCCTCTTGACAATTGGACGAGGAACCCTTTGGCTATTCGAGGGTCCTACTTTTTTTTATCAATGTATACATCGAGTCATGTGTGGGCACGGAATTGAACCGGGTCATTCTGGGGATGACGCCTCGAGTAATTCGTGGACATTACCTCGAGTTGAATTAAGGTTTTTTGCTACAGATTCTCGTTCAATTGGGTGTGCGTATGTCTCATAAAAAGTTACTCGAGTTGAGTTGATTGAAGTTATTAAAATAGGTAATTATTGATGAAAACTCCATTATTTGATTTAATATATGTACGTTGTTTGTTTACAGTTTCACGATTTATTAAGCATCATTAATTCCAGAAGTGCTTTCCAGAAAAATCCGCGGAGAAAATCAGTAGAGGCGAATGATTTAATTTGGACTCGCCCAGGTTTGTGGGCGATGTAAAATAGACTCGTCCAGATTGGCAGGGATAAAGTACTATCTCAAATACATAACAACGAGTGATGATTGTAGGACAGAGAATGGTGTGAAGGCGCTCTAACGGTTTGTATTGTTTAGAAAGTGCGCAGTCACACACACACAAACACACACGCACACATACATACACGCACACACGCACACGTTAACACATTCGCCCTTCTTCACTGGTTTTTGGTTTTGCAGACAAAATGGATAACGACAAAGACGTCCCGTTTCTACTATTCGAATCCACATTGAACGCTAGCATCACCAACGCGTCGGGAAATAGTACGGGCGTACGCGAACCGGAAGTGACGAACGTGAATGACGCCTACTTCGACAAGCAAGTGCGCATCGCTGTTCTGTATGTCGAGATTTGTGTCGGTCTGTTCGGCGGAGGATTCGTCTGTCTTTGGCTGTGGACGAACCCACGACGTAAGTCTCGCGTGAATATCGCGATTACCCACCTGACAGTGTCCGACCTCCTCGTTATCACGTGCGCCATGTTGCCGCAGCTTGTCTGGGAATACGACCGACAGTGGTGCGCCGGGTGGCTAGCGTGCAAACTACTGAAGTTCACGCAGGTAGGATATATGAGCCATAGAAATATACTGCTATTATTATTATTAGTTGTTGTTGTTGTAGTAGTAGTAATAATTTATTATTGTGACACGTACATTTCCTGTTACCGACATCGACGAGGAAACAACATCCGTGACATCTAAATACACACTTCCTCTATCAAACGACTCTCAGCCTGGTTTCCGTCGTCGCTAACTCGCACCACTCAATGTATCCATCAAATGTGTGGCGGCCTAGGAAAACCACTCCAGTCACATTGACAAAACAATCATATGAAGTTTTATTCAAGAAATGGAAAGCCACACTATTTCCAATTCCAACACAATTTACTGTATTCAAATATCCCCGCCAGAACCAAAGTTACAAGAATTTAAAGAGGGCCCCTTTCACAAATTAGTTCAGGAAAAAAATCAGTTTTAAAGTCGAGAGGCATTATTCACAAGAAAACAAAACTTCGTGATGGTATAACAAAATATCTGCTGCTATTTCCATATACAGTCCAGTGAAGCAAATGTAGCTGTGTGTGTTAGCTTTAGCTTACAAAATAATTATTAAATTCTGATGTCTACTTTTAAAGTTATAAGAATTTAAAGAGGGCACCCGTCAAACATTGTTGCAGGAGAAAAGTACTCGTAGTGTCTGGAATCATTATAATTCATGTCAAAATAAAATGTTGCTGCAGTATTAATATTATAACAAAATATCCAGTGCTATTACCATGTCCAATGTTGTGAAGAATATGTAAGTATGTATCTTAGCTTTGGAACACTGAAACTATTATCAAATTATGATGGTTACGTTGAAAGTTACAATAATTTAAAGAGAGCACCCGTCAAAAAAAGTTGTAGTTGTTTGTTAGCAAGTGTATATTACTAATCAACACGCAAGAGGTAGCAAACTCTTCCATGAATATGTAGTTAGCTCTGAAAAGAATTGTTGTTGTTTGAGTCTGAAGAAAGGCGTCTGTGTTCTCATCTTGCGCCTCGGGTCGTCATAAAGGCATAAACAGTTTGACTGTCACCAATGACAGATCCACTCACTTCCTCTGCCAGCTCCAGGTCAAAGTCGTCCTCGCTCGAATCAGACAAGTCCGAATCACTACCATCATTGCCGATCGCGAGTGTCACAAAGTAGTTATTCACACGTTCGTTGAGGATGTCCCCACTTGCGATATACTGGATGTTCACCAATGCCAATGCGTTGAAACACCGAGCAACATCGTTCGATTTCGATCCATCCATCCAGACCTGCCTACCCAAAACACCTGTCAGTAATCCATTTTCCCATTTACACGGATGTTCAGGAATATAGGCCTGCTGTCAGTAATAGTTCAGAACCGTGTCAGATATTGTCAAGAAAAGAACACCACTGTCAGTATTACTTTAATAATGTGACTATGACGATAGCATCCAAAACATAATTGTCTCTAATAAACTATGAAGCGTTCAGTCATCAAGGTAAGGTAGGTGTTCATACCCAGCATTGATGGAAATCAAACGTGAACAAGCGCAACTCTAATGTAAATGAGTCTATACACATTGTAATTCTGATTTTATGTAAATTTCAAAAACAGCATGCTGACTACAAAAACACGACAAATGTCTATTTGTGGTGTCATTAGGATTAATATTAGTAGCCGGTGTACCTAGGGCCAGGCAATAGACTACACAGTATAGTAGCTTGACTAGATCAAAGACAAACACAAAGTCATGCCGGGGGACGGCAAAACTATTACGTCGTTACGCTAGTCGTCGACAACGTTTAGTCTACTCAACTCTACTATATCCCTGTATTATACTTTTATAGGCTGTAAATGAGAGACTAAACTAAATAAATACACTAACTTAGTCGACTTAGTACACTCTAACACTACAAGTGCAACACCCACTACTCTGTCACTACTACACAGTAGTCAGTACTAGTCTAACGACGTAGTCAGTATCTGCACTTATCCCGGCCACCAGTGGCAGTGACCATGTAAAATAGGAACATAAACTTCGCGTATCCGGCAGTATGTCTGCATGCATGCTGTTATAAATGTTTGCAGCACACGTTTCTTCTTGGCTGGTAGTGGTAACGTTTCGATCCCCGCCATTATTTCGTGCCGCGTGACTTATTTTTGTTTGAACGCCATGAGTGCGGAAATGTGAATTTGTCGTAACGCTGTTTCCTATTGGTCAGATTACGACCAGAAGCAGCGAATGAAAAACCATGTCACAACAAGCAATATGATGCCACCTGTTGAACAAAGTGAAGCTAAATTTGAGGAGTACGGAAGTGATTGACGATCATTGAGATCATTGTAACAACGAAAGAATCCGTAATATTTTCATCCCTCGCCGTAATACCGTAATTTGAGGTGTATTTCCGGAATGATTCCGGTCAATCCGGAATGGTAGGCTGGTCTGATCCATGCCCACGGCCACGGGCGTAGCCATCTTTGATTTTTCGAAGATCGTAAACACGAAACGAAATTCGTCCCGTAGTCTGTATTTCCAACGAAATCCGGTTCGATAACACGTTAAACTGTTAAGAAATGTGTACAGATATAAACTACAGCAACATCAAACTAAACTAATAATTAATCGAACTACATAAACAACTCCAATCCAACTTCCAAATAAAATCCCGTTAACTTTCACTGCGCACTCAATTTTCTTCCAACGTATTCATGCACACTGCTGCTAGGGAACTGCGTGCTGTAAATAGCTTTCGAACGGTATGCCATATATGGGCATGGGAACTTCTGTCCTAGGTTTTAACGTTCGTAAAATAGTGCACTTTTAATTCTAAAACGCTGCAAATTAGAACGAACTTCACGGTTACAAAAACAAAACAAAAAGTACAATTTTCACTTAGGTAATCAGGAAACTACTTGGTGAACGTATAAATAAGTATGTTAACTAAATGATCGCAGCGAAATCTCAAAATCAACCCAATGACAATGTCAATGACGCAAAATCAACTTTATAACATGTTTGCGGCCAATTACGCCTGGCGACTTCCGACTGGTTTTCCTAGGCCGCCACAGAAATATAATCAACACATGCACCCGTGTTCAGCCAACACACTTCGTGTGTCATCTCACCCCCGAGTGATTCGTTTCAGCTAAATACAATACACGTGCGAAATATATCGCTGTTAATAACTCACCAGAACAATCTAATTTCTTTCTATATTTATAGAAATGAAACATAAAATTAGTTAAATGTTTATCGAACTACTGTTTGTATTTTACTGAACAACATGGATTATTTGCTCATGATACAAACAAGAATTCAGTTTTAACATTATTCTGAATTACCGATTTACATTAATATATTTGCTCAATCGTGAAACTGTAATAGACGGCCAGTACTCAACAAACATAATGCACGTTAGAGTGCGACACTATAACACAACTATACATATTTGTATTACTTAATGTATTATTGTTTTTGTCCATTTCTGTGTTAATCTTTTTAAGGCAGTTACCGGTTTCCCACAACTCTCTTTTGAGTGGCCGGTGTATGCAATGCTTATTTTGCATTTAATGCATAGGTGTCGGAACCGGGGAAATTTGGGGGGTTGATAACCCAATATTTGTTGTGGAGAGGCTGTATATAAGATTATCCCCCGATATTTAGGGAAGAGGTGTGCATTTTAATGTCGAAATTGTTTGGTGGGGGGCTGGAGATAGGATCAGCCCTCAATATTTAGGAAAGTGGGTGCATATTTGGATAGAATTTGACGTTTTGTTGAACCAGACCTTATTTTTTGGCGAGTTTCAAGGGACATGTGCAAATCGAGGTTGTTGGTTAGAGCGTCCAAAACTATGAAGGTCGCCGCATAAAATCAGTACTCCCGCCACCCCCGTCTTCCGACATCATGAACCGACAGCGACAGCAGAGGAGTCCTGGACTGAAACTCCGGGCCCATCAATATTAATTTCGTTCCGACGCCAGTGTAATGCATTTATGTTTTGTATTTTAATGAAGTGAGACTCTAACTGCAATACTTACCTGACTGGTTTACATTTTTACGTATTTATTAACACATATTTACTTGCTTACCTACGTATTTATTTATTTACTTACACGCTGACATTGTCGACAGAGTGCAGTGATCATGGCCAGCACAAACATGCTCCTGGTGCTCAGTTTCGACCGTCATCGAGCCATATGGGCCCCGCTGAGAACACCACCCCCGGTGAGTGCCTCGTCTGTCTCCCTCTCTTCCTCCCCTCCTCTCTGTCATACTCTTCCCCTCTCCTCCCTCTATTGCCCTGTCCCATATTCGCCCACAACCTATCCATGAAATACTATCCTCCTCACCATTACCACCATTATCATATTCAACACCATCACCTTCATCACTATCATCACCATCTCTACCATCTTCACCATCTTCACATTCATTATCATCATCATCACCCTCACCTTCATCACCATAGTGGAGCGCAGTAGCGCAGCGGTAAGAGCTCGACTGAGAGAATGCGGGTTTGAATCCTGTGTGGCGTTGTCGAACCTTGGTCAAGTTCGTTTACTCTACATTGCTTCAGTTCACATAGCTGTATGAATGAGTATCTGGCTACAGACAGTGGTGGATAATTGCAGCGTGGCTGGATGCTTCCCGGAGAAGTCGAGATGCTGTTCGACTGAACAGATCTAGCAGGGAGTAAAGTGTAAAGCGCTTGGAGCAGTCCTGAGGAGTGGATACTGCGCTGTATAAGAACTTACCTTTTTTACCTTTATTATCATCGTCATCTTCTCCACCAACTTCACCTTCATCACCATCATCTTCACCATCTTCACCTTCATCACCATCATCATCGTCAACTTATCCAACGTCTTCACCTTCATCACCATCATCATCATCTTCTCCACTATCTTCACCTTTATCACCATCATCACCATCCTCTCTGCCATATTCATCACCATCATCATCTTCTTCACCTTCATCACCATCTTCTCCGCCATTTTCATACTCATCACCATCATCATCTTCACCTTCATCACCATCATCTTCAGCATCTTCACCTTTTTCACCATCATCTTCACCTTCATCACCATCGTCATCATCTCCTCCACAAACTTCACCTTCATCATCATAATCTTTTCCACCATCTTCATCCTCATCACCTTCATCATCAGTGGTTCCTTTTAAAAAAATTATGAAGACAGAGGTTCTCCAGTTGGATATGATACAAATGAAGGACTGCATCAGGCAAACATACACATGCTTGAATAATACTGATTTCAAATAATCTGATTTCACACATTCATACACACGCACACGCACACGCACACGCACACACGCACACGTGTATGCTGGCGTTCGCATGTACGCAGGCACCCGCACACTCTCGTGGACACCCACACGCACGTACGCACAAGCGCGTCTTCAAAGGTACGTTGTTGAAAGACGCAGATACAGACTCAGCTGCGAATAATGTCATTCATTGCACGCGAATCACCAACAACGCCGCGTTTTTAACAGCAACTCCCTGAAAACTACGATGAATGTGATGAATGTGATGTCGCACGACTGTCTGATGGCGAGAGATAAACCTTGTCAGCACTTCTTATGACTGATGGCAGAGTACACCAAGAATAATCGACTGATAAAAGAGCCACGGCGGCGTGGAAACGTTTATAGTGTGAGCTGCCATCCCATCAATAATGAAGAAGTAGAGCGCGCATAAGCTGGGTCGTCGGTCGTGGTGCCGTGGGCGAAATGCGACGGTTTTTAGAAAATTTCTTCAGCCTGAATGGTTATACATAAGATTGGTTTAACTCCATGCTAAAGGCCATCCAGGCGATTCCGTGTTCTGCGCATAGTTACGATACGGTTTCAGTAAAAACTATACGCTATGAAATTTGTCTTATCAGTAGTCACCGACTTGCATTAGCGTTTTCGTAAAAGCTAACCATTTTTTTCGAAAACAAAAGGCAACATAGAAGATGCTGCCTGTCATTTTTTTCACCGAAACAATACGCACATCCTTCCATCACTGTCAGGGGCACATATGCGGCCTCCTAGCAACTAACAAACTCTGTGCAGCAGAAGTGACATTGTTTGCAAATGCGGCCTTTTGCTGTCCATCCACTGTTTCTTCAGGACGCAAAAATCCCCGAAAGTACGTGCGTCACATGAAAGGTTTTTGCATAATCGATGCTGATTCCCATTATATACCTGGTGCCTACGTCCAGGGAAACACAATGATCACAAGGCGTAAATATGTATCCTGTCGTGACCTCACAGATTATTGTCTGTTTTATCAAATTCATGGTTCTAGTTCCCAGCGGCCGAAGTCGCTTCCAGGTCGAGCTAGAGAGAGGCGCCCAGCAGACAAAATAATTATTCACAGATTACATTCAGTTAAAACTGTTTTGGTAGTGGTGACATGCATACATTATGATAAAAACATAATACATACTTAACATATGTAAACAATATAATAAATTATGTATATAAAAGTAAGTTAGCAGGTATACTGGATGGAAATATAATACTGGCGAATAATGGTGTGTGTTGTAGTATCAGCATCCAGGGGGAAGCATTTTTTTGATGTTAAATATACCCCAAAGTGATGATGCCACAATACGTAATCAAGTTATGAGAATGTGGTATGATATACAATTTAAAACGAACATATTTACAATATGAAAGAGAGGCATTAATACCTGATACTTATTGTTTACCAACGATATACAGAACACATTACTTTTTGAAACTGGCAACAGTTTCTTATTTTAGATGGTAGGTTGTTCCACAATGATGTGCCAGTGTATTTTAGAGACTTTTGGTGACTATGGGTTTGGAAGATATTATTGGATGGTTTAGATCTTGTACTATAACTGTGAGATATGCCAGGAGTTACCTTTTTAAGATAATTTGGAGTTTTACCATTTACAATGTTGTACATAATAGTACATTTCAGAAGAATAAATCTTTGACGAACATTTAACCATTTTAGAGATGTTAACATATCAGAGACGTGGGTCCTGTGATACCGGAGTTCAAATTATACTCAGCGGTGAAGTCCGTGAGAAAGTCGGCGTGGGTCGTTCTAGATCCGCCAACAGGGAGCCTGGGTCGAAATTGATGTGTCTATAAAGACTATACAATAAAATAGGAGGGTGTTTCTCAAAACGAACTTACTTTTACGGGGGAATCCCTCAGTTAAGAGGTGAATCCGATATGTCTTCATATTATACCGCACCATCAGGAAATGCGATGGAAACTGCGAGCTTGTCTTGTGGTTATCACCAGGGCCCGTATTCTCGGACGACTTACGAATACGAATATCTTACCGTCATTTTTATATAAAAATAACGTCAAAACAACGCAAGTTACAATTTTTCGCAAGTGTTATTCTCGAACTATTTACGATACGAAATGGCAGTGTAACTTTTTCGTAACTTTCAATGTATTGCGTTCAGATGGCGATTTCTCCGTTATTTAATGTTACAACGTCGCCAAAATGCGTTAGTAAACTGTGTATGATCGAGAGCGCATGCGTGCAGGGAAGTCGTTTATTTTGTTGAGCTCTGTTATTAAATTAAGTTTTTGCTATATTGATTTACTCTATGATTCTGCTCGATTAAGTGTGGTTTTATTAACATCTTGTTCATTAGTTTAAATCAAATCATTGTAGACATAGTAAGTATCTGTATTTAATCAACAATACAATATTTTCAGTTTTCGTCTAAGATTTCTTTTTAAAATCGTCGTTAGCGCGTGTTTTGTTTACACCCGGTTAACGGTTTATTCAAAAGTTGTAACACTTCATTATTAATTATGTCATCTTGTCAATAACTTTAGATAATATAATGTTGTAATTAACATAATGCTGATGTCTGTTTTTTTGTATTATAAATTGTTATTAGTTTTGCTTTGTTGCCTGGTAAACATTCTGAAATACGATTGATCAATTTTACGTAATTATGTTATTTTAGTGTCAGATGGTGTAATAAATGTGTTGAATCTAATGCGTCACCAACACAATTTGTAACAATGTAATCTACATCTTCATGTTTTTGTTTGTATTAATTATGGCTCATAATAGGTTAATCATTGTCTGGGTTCTGCTAAGACTAAGCACTGGTATAAAGTATTCACACAAAAAGGTAGAATTAGTTAATGAGTTTTAATTTCATTACCCATGGTTATGTCTATAAAAAAATTACTGCAGCAACATAAATATGTCGGACTTTGTACAAATGATGGCTATTTAAGAAATATGCATAAATTGTATACATTACATATTGTTAAGACTACATTATTAACAATGTTATTATTATTATTGAGTGGTGATATATAAGTTAACCCAGGTCCACGTGAGTGGCCTGCTAAACATGCTTGGGCTTGTGCTTATCTTTGTGGAACATATGATTTGAATGTAGACTGGTCTGATGTTGCAGTATGTTGTGATAACTGCCAGGTTTGGTTTCATAAATCATGTGCCAGTTGTCATCGGTCGAGTTTAACCAAATTGAAAATAATACGTGGCATTGTTGTCGTTGTAATTCTGTCAATTGTTCTTCATTCCTTTATCAGGCATAACATTAATGTTTCAAACAGTTACGATCATAAAGATGTTATGTCATTTGTAAATATAACCATATACACAGTGTTTTATTCTGCTACTTGTGAAACATATAACATATAATAAATGTGATACATACTTATACTGTTTACTATGTTTAGTCTCCATATATGCTACATGGACGAAGCCGATACAACAAAAAATATAAAATGTATCAGTAATTTCATTATTATATGTAATAGCTTGTAAATGTTTCTCTTTTATAGCTTACATTATTCTGCATTAAAAGAATAAATAACTAAAACATAGTTTTTTTATGTAACTGCATGAAGCACGCCTGTGTTATAATTATCTCTGTGTGTCTAAAACCATAAAAACATATATACTAACTCTAAGAAGTGAAGCAACTATGATGATAATAATATCATTGGCACCATAAAGTGATGAGAAATATATGGATGTTCAACCTTTTTATAGGTTGAACATCCATAAAATAATAATAGTTACAACTTAGTGTAGACTTAGTCTAAGGCAAGTTAGTGTCGTGACAGACAAGTGTCGTGACAGACAAGTGTCATGAACGATTGGTGGATACCAGGCAGCATACGCCGATAGAACACTGACTGAGATATAAAACTAAATCGGCTTTGGCGGTAGTCTGAATGGTAATCGACATCCCACACATACGAAAGTGGTGGTCCGTAACTGTACTCTGTAACATTGTAGTCGGAATATGACTGGTGTTGGGCTTGGCATGGCATTGCTTGGCTTGGCATTCCTTGCCCTTGCTTGCGTTTTGTTTCTGGCATTTCCATTCAAATGCTTCGCCAGCGTTAAACCCATTATTACCTATGCATCAACATTTGTCAATGGCAATGCAAGAATATGTTTTGCATAGCAGCTATATGGATTAATCACCAGTTTCCCTTGAATATTTGTCTATGTTAGTATTTTTCAGTCACCGCCAGAAATACGCGAGTAGAACTAAACGGTAAAATATAGCAAACTATCAGTGATCGTAAAGTTGAAACGCAAGCAAAACCTCGCGAGATTGTCGTACGCAAGTTGCGAATTTCTTAGTTGCGAAAATTCGTAAACGTTTTGAGAATACCAACTTGCGAAATTTCGCAGCTAAGTAATTATCCTCCATATGTACGTACGTACGAAATCTGTTTCTTCGAGAATACGGGCCCATGGGCGGATCCAGAGAGGGTATTGTAGGGACGGCACAACAACCTCCACTGGTGGTCGAACGAAATGGTGTAGAAAATGTTTCGCGCCGCCGTAACTCCAGCTTCTTCGCTATCTCAGCTCGACTGCTGACATCGGAAGACGGGGGCGGGGGTGTTGTTGCAAATTTTTCGCCGTAACTTCACCTTATTGTAACCTGAACGTGGGCCCATTCACAAATGTCTATGGATATGCAACAATTCCAATGGTCTAAGGGGGCACCCAGCCCCCCTCACGGATCTGCCTATGATCACCCCAGGTCATACGGTTCACGACTGATCGTTTGTGACTCAAGTGGCTTCTCTGGCATCTTGTCAAGGGTAGCAGAGATAACACATTTTCAGGGGGTGTTTTGTAAATCCAGTTGACCGAATGAACAATGCCAAACACTAAATTTTCGTCTGTGGCGCACGTCCGTGTGAATCCCACAGGCCTTACCCTAAACAGGCTTTAAGGTGCGTAGCATAAGCGCTCGGTACGACATTTCAAGAATACCACGACGTAATCGATACATCTATAATATAGCTGCTTCGGGCTAGTTTGACAAACCTTTGCCTAGTTCAATGTATTGCCACAATACCAGTGGGATTCTTAATGGCAGAAGACCTGAATGAGTACTTTAATTCAGTGTTTACCAGGGAAGATATTAGTTCACTGCCAGTACCAGAGGCTAAGTTCAAGGGGGCAGATTCAGACTATTTAGGACAATTATTTGTAACCCCGGAAATGGTAGCTAAGAAAATAAGGGCTATGAAGGATAATAAATCACCTGGAGTGGATGGGATTCCGCCCAAACTACTATTGGAAATTGTATAACAAATTATCGTACCGCTTGCAACAGTGTTCAATTGGTAATTAGAAGAGGGAGTGGTTCCTTTAGAATGGAAAGAGGCAAACATTATACCGTTATTTAAAAAAGGTTCGAGAAACAAGTCAGAGAACTATAGACCAGTGAGTTTAACATCAGTGATTTGCAAAATATTAGAAAGACTAATTAAAGATCACTTGGTGGATTTCCTTGTTAAACATAACTTGATAAACTCATCTCAACATGGGTTTTTTTTAAAGCGAGGTCATGCTTAATAAATATGGTATGTTTTTTGGAAGACATCACTAAACGGGTAGATGAGGGATCACCAGTAGATATCGTCTACTTAGATTTTCAAAAAGCTTTCGACAAAGTACCACATCAAAGATTACTGCTTAAACTAAAGGCCCATTGCATAGGAAATGGTATAATAAACTGGATAGAAAAATGGCTGATTGACAGAAGACAACGTGTAGTAATTCATGGGGAGACTTCAAACTGGAAATCGGTATTGAGTGGGGTACCACAGGGATCAGTACTAGGACCTATATTATTCTTAATATGTATCAACGATTTGGATGATGAAATAACAAGCAAGGTGTTGAAATTTGCGGATTGTACAAAAGTGTTTAGAATGATTAAAAGTGATGGAGATAGACAACATTTACAAGATGATCTTGACAGGTTGATCAAATGTTCTGAAAAGTGGCAAATGCTGTTCAATTTTGGGAAATGTAAATGCCTTCACACAGGACATGGGAACGAAGAGGTAGAATCTACAATGTGGGTACTGTACTAAATACTACTGTAAAAGAAAAGGACTTAGGGTTAACCATTAGTGCTGATATGAAGGTTTCAGAGCAGTGCGGAATTGCAGCTTCAAAGGGAAATCAAATACTTGGATTAATTAGGCGAAACATAACGTATAAGGAAAAAGAGCTAATAATACCGCTGTACAAAACAATAGTTAGGCCTCATTTAGAATATTGTATACAAGCGTGGAGGCCATATCGCAGGAAGGACATAGATATGCTAGAAAGAGTACAGAGGAGAGCAACTAAAATGATACCAAAACTAAGGGATCTTAGTTACGAAATACGCCTTAATGCGGCTTAACAACACTAGAGACCAGGAGATTGAGAGGAGATCAGATAGATGTGTTTAAAATAATGAATGGTTATGAAAATATTGATAGAAATATTTTTTTCTCAGTTAAGAAAGATAGAAGGACTAGAGGACATGAAGTTACATTAGCAAAGGAGCAGTGTAGATTAGATAAGAAAGTTCTCATTTTCACAAAGGACTGTAAATGAATGGAACGTATTATCTGCTGATTGTGTGGGTGCTAGTAGCGTGAATATGTTTAAAAATAAAATCGACACATACCTCAGAAGGGCGGGATACACATAGATAAAAGGGTTGGACTCTCGATAAACAAAAGGGCTTCCTTGTCCACCTGCCACCTAGAGTTAAGTCTATGGGTGGCAATCTTGTTAAATCTTGTTAAAACAATCGCATACGTTGAACTATTCGCGTTTCTTTTGTGGCTCAGTCTGTATAATGCTTTAAAGTCAGTCCTCGACAGCAAGAGTTTTAATGTGTGGACCATTAATACTTTATTGTGGTTCCAGTTAGATTTATGGCCACCAACTTTACAAACTTAACATATTTGGTAGTCTTTCGGTCCACTAAATGTTTAGCCGAAATAGCCCACACTGACATTAGTTTAATTAATCCATGAATGGCGTACAATATCATACACTTAAACTGTACAGTGTGTACTGGTTGTAGTGGGCGACATAAGAAATTAGCCACGCGGTTTCATTTCAATAACAAAAAACAAAGTCAAAGCACATTTTGGTGACGCGATTGTTATCCCAGAGAACAGCTGCTGTTGTTATTCCTTCGAGTTTGTGTTCGAAACCGGAATATGTACACTTATGCGTGATCTAACGACGTGACAACTACATTCAATTAGCAATATGTCTTCAATGCGCACAGCGGCCAAACAACGATCGCAAAACGTTTTATGTTAGCGCCTTCCGCCCGCGTCCCTGTTCAGTGTTTGCGTCGGTTGACACGAGGTAGCACGAGCGCCATGACACTTCGTAACGATTTGCGTTGCGCGTTTTTAAAATCCTGCGTCATAAATCCACAAAAATAAACGAACACCGTTGCATAGTAATCATGTTTGTTTCAAAATATCGCCAATAAAGTCAGTATTGTTTACGGTGTTGATGATTCTATTCTTTCAGCGTTTACGGAATTTCTGTTCGAAAACGCAAATCCTGTTTCAAAATGTCGATTACGCGGAATTCCAGCCATTTTCCACGATCGCGGAATTTCCGTTCCAACAGGTCAATTCAGTTTCGAAACCCGAATTCCACGAATTTCATCCGTTTTCCGCGATCGCGGAAAATCACTGCTGACATAGCAATTTTTCGCGTTTGTTCTAACACAATTTATGCGACTGATTTCATTATGCAAGCCTTGTAACAGAAGCGCGTCCCTAAAACGCATAGCTAGGCAGGGAATGGCGTACTTATAAGTCGATAACGTGCCTCGCGTGTTCGTATTGTATGATTGACCGAAATGAATTGCGCAAACGGCGTAGAACACCAAAATCGTGTCACGTTAATAACATGCGAGTAATTTAGCCCAATTTGTTCTCTGTCGGGGCTAAAACGATGATTCCCTTGAAATAAAACACCACAACACACGCATACTCGCACACATTGGTGACTATAAGCACACGTTCAGTGTTAGAGGCAGACGAGGTTCACTGATACCCTCTCGTATGTCAGTAGCTCTTTATCGAGAAATGTCAGCATTGTTTATTATGCACATGTTGTTGCATCCCTCCTTGTTCCCCGTTGTGCAGGGGGTGAGGGTCGGGTACAATATCGCCGAACCATTCGCTGTGTTTTCTTTCCAAAGTTTTTCATCCGTAGCTCCCTCTCTCCATCTTTTATCTTCTCCCGATCTTCTGATGTCCCTCCCCGTAAGCCTGCCATCTCAGCTGTGGCCTCCCCATTTTCCTGCGTTCTTCTTGTTGTTCCGCCTCTGCTATTTTCCGGCATCCATCCTTGCCATGTGGCTTGCCCAAGTCATCCGGTTTCCCAATAACCCTCATGTTACGCTGCATTGCATTCCAACATTTTGACATACATTCCACATGAAACAGACACTCTAAGGGACCTACGCAATGACAACGGTCACTTATCAATGTGTTGTAGATATGTTGAGTAAATCGAGTCAATTGTTTCATAACGATGTTTCGGTGTAAGGAATATATAGTGATAGGAGAAGACAGGTGGAAGACGGGGAATTGAGAAAAGAGATTGAAATGAACTGAAAGTAGTTGGGATGAGATTGAGTTGGGCAGAGAATGAGCGGGGAGAGTAAGTAAGTAAGTAAGTCAGTAAATTTATTTCCTCATCCAAATAATATACAACACAATTCAAGAGCAATGTAACACAGATGAGGTGGCTACCAGAGAAGTATAACTTATCGAGCTGGTAGCCAAAAATGACAATCAATCACTTTCACAATAATTTATTGTCCCTTGCGAGGGAAATTCATCTGGAGTGTAGCAGCATATTAAAACAAATAAAACAAATGTACATGCAATATAAAAATTTTAATAGAAGTTATATCGGTCAAATAAATAAGTTAAAATGAGTTCAATATGTTAAATAAGTTACAAAAGTTAAATCATCTCACAAATCACAAATCATCTCGGGCTCACTCAGTGACAGACTGGCGGGAAAAACTGGCAGAGATGGGGGGAACGAAGGTTAGTTACTCATTCATTAGTCTAAATGACGAGGGAACAAATGAGAGCATGGGAACAGGATATGGATAAGACGAAGACAAAAATTAAGAAAGCGAGGAATTGCCAAGAGATACCGAAAAGGCAGGAATGGACAGCCTACGCTGGGTAAAATTACAGAAGATCGACGGCCATGTCTCATCGAGAGTGTAGAATGTAAACCGAACCGAATGCTGTGGCTTCTACGAGCAAGGGATTGCGAGGGAAGAAGAAATAGTTCTGGTTGTCTTCATTTCACTGTATCTTGCTCGGTTGACTTGTTCTAAACTAGGGAAATAGTTTGTGTGTGTGTGCGTGTGTTTGTGTGTGAGTGTGTATGTGTGTGCGCGCGCGCGCGCGCGCGTGTGTGTGTGTGCGTGCGAGCGTGTCCGTGTGCCTGTGCTCGTGCGTGCATGCATGATTGTATGCATGCCTCACACACTATTTGTATTAACTAGTAATTTCCATCTTGATTTACTAATATTAATTACTAAATTGTAAATTTATGCAAGTCGCCGTTAAGGACCGCTTTTCATAGTGAACGAAAGCAGTCGGCAGTTTGAGCTGTTCAGTGGTTAAATTGAAGATAAACCTCCGAGTATGTGAAGCTATTTGCCGCAAATCGTATGTCATGAATACGGCTCACTGTCTCATAATCAAAGCCCAATGTATCATTATCGTCGGTAACAGTGACATATTGAAATGCTTGTCTCTTGACACTAAACATCCTAACCGTGTTTCCGCCTACGGGAAAGCATATCTTGACTGAAAATCCTGAGCATGCCTATGTATAATGTTATTAGGGTACCGAGCTCTCAGATGTTGTAGAACAAAACATAAACCGGTGCGAATAGGTCAAACTATCACGGTAAACGAATTCGTCAGACGTAATAATTAAGTCGCATTCTGGCGGGAAATCAAATCTAACAAACGTCTGTATTATGCTTCACTAGAAACTGATCTGTTTTTACCATTATACCATGAATATTAAAAATGACATTATCGAAATCGTGAGTCCAAATGTGCTATGTAACGAAAGAGTGATTGGTGCAATGTATGCTCTAAACTAATTCATATTAACCACTGCTTGTCCAATAATTATTACAAATAACAGAATGATTTTGTTTTCCTTCCACACGAGGGTTGTAGTGCGGTAGTTAGCACATCTGCCTGACATGCCAGAGCTCTCAGTTCAATACCAGGACGCGACCCGGACCCGGCAGGCATGATATTTAGTGTAAAAACCTGGCCCCCAACATTGGTGACTATATATCCATTAGTGACTTGGAGATCACGTTAATGTCAGTCCCGGCTCAATTAGGGACGTGAAAGAACGACTGAGGACGACAACCCCACAGGCATTGACCACCCTCAGTGCCAGCGTAGAAAGGTCGGCTTGGCGGTAGTGTTCTGAAAACGGCTGACTAGTTGAATGAGACCTCATAAGACTATAACGTTCTAACCACGATATATACAGACTAGTCAGTCAACAGAACGTTGTCGAGTGCTGGAAAGAACTAGAGCTACTACAGTATTTATTAGTTTCGGTTATTCTTGGTCATTATGCAACATGATTTTTTGACAAACACGATCCGACGGTGGAACTTTAAACTAATAGGCTTATTGACCTACATTACACAGTGCAGTCTTAAGGACATAACCATAACATTATAATATGCAAATTAACAAAATACCTGTAGATAGTTTCGACAATTTTATCAAGATGGCTTCTTCGGCCTACAAGTCTACTGATGACAATCAGAACGTCAATATCTAATAGGATCTGCTCCAAGTAAAATTAACTGTCTTGACGACTGTTCGGTAATCATAAACACAGGCGTCGGAGTGTCGTGAATGTTGGGGAGTTCTGAGCTGGAGCAGGCATCTCAGCACGTCGCTGCTGTCTGTTGGGTAGTGTTAGATAAATTTCCCGGTCGAGGAGAGTAGTGTTTGATTTTTTTTGCGATTCGAGAGGGGGTGTTGTTGCAGATTTGTTGGGAGCCTCCAACTCCACCACCCTCACGCTCATAAAAACATCAATAACATTTGACACATATCGGGATTCCAGCCTCCCATTCCAATACCCATGATAATATAATATGAGTTTCTACATTAATAAACACCTCACAACGTGACACGTTGCTGTCCCTACAGGTGTGGAAGATGACGCTGGTTGGCTGGCTGGTGGCGTGCGCATGTTCACTGCCGCAGCTGTTCGTGTTCCGGGTGAACCACGTGACGACGCCGGGCCCGTTCGAGAATATGACGCTGTGCGAGTCAATCTGGCGCGAGCGACCGATCGTGGAACGTCAGACGTACCTCGTCTACGTCGGCATCATCCTCTTCTACGCGCCGTGCGTGCTGCTCTGGGTCTGCTACGCGTCCATCTTCGTCAGGATCGCCAGGCAGGCTCATGACGGCCAACTGGTGTCGCTCAAGTCGGGCAAGGTATGGTTCCGTCTCACTTCATCCTCGTGGTTCCTTGCGGGAGGAGGTAACTCGGACTCTTCCCCCATACTTTCCCTATCCCGATCAACTCTCTCCCACTCTAGGCTGTACGACCCTGACCTTTCGATTTCTTGACAGTGACGCTCCGTCTTCGTTTCGGTTTTCCTTTGTCTCCTCAAAGTTACTATCTTTCTTCTGTCCGCTTGAGTCTATACTATTCAGTTAACAATTGTTAAGGTGAAGTATTGTGTTGACAATGTTGTGAGTACGGTTATGATTTCGTTTCTCATCGTGTCTCTCATATTCTGTCATATTATTTATTGTTATTACCAACCGAAAAAAATCTTAGTTAACGTAGAGTACGGGTGGGTAAAATACCCCATCTGGGGCGAAACGCCCTTCAATCCTATCTAGTCTTCTTCGTGTCGTATCCCTCACACGACGTGTTGCCATCTCTTTGTGCAAGTCTTAGCCCGGTCCGTGACGACGGCCAGGTCTTCGTGTGTGCACGTATCGTCCAGCAGTCGGCAGCAGAGTAGGTGGGGCGTTGTCTGTTCTTCTCCGCAGTCATATTCTGTTGACCGCGTCTCATCAATGTAGCCCCGCTTCTTCATGGTTGTTTTTGCGCGATCGACTCCGGTGCGCAGGGTGTTTCTTGCAGTCGCATTTCTCACAAGTCTAGTCCAGTGCTGCTGACCGATGTGTTGTGCGGTGTCGTGTTGTTCACGAACACGAAACCTTTCTGTGACTTCAATCGGCGCGTAGCAGGCACGTGGTGGTGTAGTTGAGGTTTTATGTTTATCTAGTTATAAAACTTGAATATAAGATTTTCGAGATAGCCAGATGGAGCTGCATATGATCATGTGTCAGGTTACATGTGCCAGATGGAGCTGCACATGATCATGTGTCAGGTTACATATGCCAGATGGAGCTGCATATGATCATGTGTCAGGTTACATATGCCAGATGGAGCTGCATATGATCATGTGTCAGGTTACATATGCCAGATGGATCTGCATATAATCATGTGTCAGGTTACATATGCCAGATGGATCTGCATATGATCATGTGTTAGGTTACATCTGCCAGATGGAGCTGCATATGATCATGTGTCATGTTACATATGCCAGATGGAGCTGCATATGATCATGTGTCAGGTTACATGTGCCAGATGGAGCTGCATATGATCATGTGTCAGGTTACATATTCCAGATGGAGCTGCATATGATCATGTGTCAGGTTACATATGCCAGATGGAGCTGCATATGATCATGTGTCAGGTTACATATGCCAGATGGAGCAGCATATGATCATGTGTCAGGTTACATATGCCAGATGGAGCTGCATATCATCATGTGTCAGGTTACATATGCCAGATGGAGCTGCATAAGATCATGTGTCAGGTTACATATGCCAGATGGAGCTGCATATCATCATGTGTCAGGTTACATATGCCAGATGGAGCTGCATATGATCATGTGTCAGGTTACATATGCCAGATGGAGCTGCATATGATCATGTGTCAGGTTACATATGCCAGATGGAGCTGCATATGATCATGTGTCAGGTTACATATGCCAGATGGAGCTGCATATGATCATGTGTCAGATTACATATGCCAGATGGAGCTGCATATCATCATGTGTCAGGTTACATATGCCAGATGGAGCTGCATATCATCATGTGTCAGGTTACATATGCCAGATGGAGCTGCATATCATCATGTGTCAGGGTACATATGCCAGATGGAGCTGCAGATCATCATGTGTCAGGTTACAATGTGGGTGCAACAGAAACATAACACGTGGTAAGCAGCTCGCATTACCATTTGACTTGCAAAATTACAAAAAGTCCTTATAAAAATGGGACTGTAGACGTGTATACAATATCCATGGTAAACCAATAAAACAAGCAGTGTATTGAACATGGAAATAACAATTATTGTAGCATAAGAGAAATCGTTCTAACTTTGATGTATCTCAAACTGCCCCACCCGACTCTCCACGGGGTAAGGGTTATGTTTAGTTTCATCAAAACTTGGAGTACGTGTGGTTAACCCTGTGTTATTCCAATTAAAGCGATTTTTATTCTACCACTTTACGTCGAGGTTTACCGTTACGTCGACTTGTGTACTAGGCCCTTTACTGCTAAATACAATTACTTTAAAAAGTATTTAAATACTTTCAAATAAAAAATGAATCAATATCTGATTCACCGCCGTAGGTTGAGAAATGTGTTGGTTGGTGCTAAAAAAACTCACTTCTAACTAGTAAAGCTATCCACCCTCTGTCCTCTAAATGTGTGCATAGAATATGGAAATATTATTGTAGTACACTGTATAAGAAAAATTCTAACTCTGACGTATGTCAAACTACCCCACCCGACTGTCCGCAGGGTGAGGTTTATGTTGTGTTCTAATTAAAACTATGTATAGAAAACATACACATTATTGTTGCATAAGATAAATCATTCTAACTCTTGTAGAAGTCAAACTACCCCACCCGACAGTCCGTAGGGTAAGGTTTATTAAAACTATGTATAGAACACGGACATATTATTGTTGCATAAGATAAACCATTCTAACTCTGACGCATGTCAAACTGCCCCACCCGACTTTCCATTTATGGTAACGGCTATGCTGTGTTTCACAAAAACTCCGCGTATATGTTGCTAATCTGTATTATTCCAATTAAAGCTATGTCTATGTTACCGATTTCAGTCTACGTTTACTGTTACCGTTGATATTGCGTTCTAGACCCTTTACTGCCCAATACAATTAAAAATAATATAAAAAACACTTTCAAATACAACAAATTACCACATATCTGATTCATCGTCGTCGTTTTGGAAATGTGTCGGTTGTTGCTAAAACGAATAAAACTATCCACCCTCTATCCGTAGGGTATGGGCCTAAGGATTATGTTGAGTTATCACTAAAAGTGTGTATAGAACATGGAAATAGTATTGTATCATATGAGAACTCATAATAATTCTTATGTATGTCAAACAACCCCACCCGATTGTCCGTAGGGCAAGGGTTATGTTCTTATCACTAAAATTACCCTCTTCCGTGCGTAGGTGCGCCTGCAGTCGACCTCTCGCGGAAACCTACCGGCGGCGAAGGTGAAGACGTTGAAGATGACGATCGTCATCGGATTTGTCTTCATCGTGTGCTCGCTGCCCTACCACGTGCTCGAGATGCTCTACTCGTTCTCGGAGCACGGCCGAGTGTCGGGCAGTGTGGCGGCGGTCCTCGGAGCCATGGCCGTCGCCAACTCCGCCATCAACCCCTACATCTTCATGCTCTTCAACGCGTCGGCGTCCGACGCCTGGCGATGTCGCCGCTTCGCCAAGGATCGGGACTCCACCATGAGCATGCGCACCGAGTTCACGTCGACCGGAAGTACTCGTGGGTGGATGTCACGGCGCCATTTTACGGTGTCATTGTCGAAGTTTAGATCGGTTTCTGTTGATGCAGGTGATTGAAGTTGTTGGGTAGAGGTTTACTTTACGTCCGTAAAATCAGGATCCTGTAGATATATAGCAGAGGTGTCAAGTTAAACAGTAAGAAACATGAATTGTACTACTAGAAATAAAAAAAGAAAGGTGCGGAAAGATGGAACCTCCTGCCACAATACGAAATTTTTCTAAATAAAATTTCAGTGCTGCTATGTTATGTAATATGTAGCCACTTTTTACTTTTGAAATTAGATTATTATAAAACAAAATGATATGTGATAACATTGGCCAATAGAAGACATCATACCCAAAATAGGAGACTTGGTACCTCCGTTCTATAATGAAATTGAGCTGAATGGAAGGCCTGTGTGTTCCCGTATAGAACCTAATTGATCTTTCAGTGGCTCCAATTTAGCATGTAGAGTTTGTGTCTAAGCATAGAAGTAGACCCTAGATCCACCTAAACGCCAGCACAACCATCTGCTTGATTCTATGGACGTAAAGTAAACCTTTTAAAGGATCGTACAATACCAGCCTAGTGCAATTATACGTATAGGCGCGGGAACGGGGGGAGGCAGCTGGCCCCCTGGAATTTCTTCGGGGGGCAGACATATGGTACTGACCCCCGTGTGTTCGGATGCCATGAGTTAACAGCCGAGACAGCGGCGTAGCTGACATTACAGCGGCGATGTCACAGTCGAGCCAACCGAGACAGCGGCGCGGCGGCGAACTTTTTCAGTGGTGCCGAAGCTCCTTTATATAGCCCCCCAAATATGAATTCCGTTCCCGCACCTATGTTTATATGTAGTATCTGAGGAACGATTATTCTGTTTACCTTTGCGTCACGCTTTTCACTCAACTATTGCAGTGCTGCCCTCTGGTGAATAATATATTATCATTGTTAATATTCACTAGGTAGCAGCATCGATGATTTATTGATTGTCATCACTATAATTAACCAGCATTGTGGTGGGTTGATCCTAAATATACCTGCCAACCCTACCTGATTTTCGTGGAATCTCCGGGTATTGTTGTGGAACTCCCGTGAAGAAAATCTCCAGGATTGTAGGTTTTTAAGTATAGTTGGAAGTTTTTGTGAGCCTCAAATGGGCTGCAGTTGGAAGTCCTGGGGAAGTAGATCGAGTTTTCTAGTAACCCTCAAAGGGGTGCAGCTGATGGTCCAATGGGGGTGCAATAGTTAGTAGGTACCCCACTACTGAGGTCACCCTCGGTACCAGGCAAAACTTACCTGAATGCCAAAGTGACCATAGTAGGGAGAATAATTTCCCATGCTTCGTTGTTACACAAATAATTAGTGTCTATCCTAGTGTGACCCTAATTGTGAAGTGGCTGTATTACTGAGGTGACTGTATACCGAGGTTCAACTGTCTATCTTAGATACTGATAGAACTCAGATGATGATAGATGGGATGGTGGCCCCTACAAAAGCAGGGAGGTTGAGACCATACAACTATCATCATATGTATGTATATATAATTGATGCTATGCATGTATCTTGCATAAAGTTACCAAGCTTTTATCTATGTCTGATGTCATCAATGTTAATAGTTTCAGTTATACAAAATAAAGAATCTACCCTAAAACAAACAAGGGTGAACAAAATACCTTTAGGCTTTATAGGATTCAAATCCACGACCACAAGGTTAATGTCTGGAATACACTAACTAGCCAACGGTATTTTCTGTTGTATTCAACCATAGATAGGTCTTGGTCATTAAATATTCGAACACATACTAAACTTGTAGGAACCATGGAATCTTGCATTAACTAAGACAAACTACGCAGTGTGTGTGTGTCTGTGTGTGTCTGTGTGTGTGTCTGTGCGTGCGCGTGTAAAAGGGTTAACGTTAATGACCACGGTTGTTGTATAACAGTTTATAGCTATAGAAACCAATATATTATTTAAGTATGACATACTAATTACTTCTTACTAATTAAATGTTGTCTTAATAGAATGTAATGTACTACTGACATTGTATAAACCAATTAAATATTGTTCAACTTAAATATCATATACAGTCTGTACTAACAAAACTTTACGCAATACATTTTAGAGACAGTGCTAATTTTAGTCAACATTATGGTGTGAGCATATCAGTCAAAATAACTCGCCAAATTCCTCATATTTAGGCAGAATATGCAGAAAGTTTACAAGATATGTTAAACCACAAAACAGTAATTGTATTCATAAGATTTGTGTATTATAAACCTTTCAAAGATGTTGTAAATAAACTGTTACACAGATTTGGTTAGGTATATAGACAGTTTATTTACATACAGGAAGTTCCCATGTGTCCTCGGTTCCAGTTGTCACTTATTTGATTGATAATAATAAAATTATGTCAAATCGTCATTGTTAAATTATCATATTTGATATTTGACACACCAGAATTACAGATTTTGTAATCCCAATTATAGCATGTCAATTATTACTGCAGTTTAGGAGATGTCAGTTGGTCACTTCATATAAATTAAGCATAAAATCACCTCAGTCATTTATAAATAAAGTAAGTCCAGGAAGCCATGTTAGTAAGATGTAGCCCAAGACTGCAAAGTGTAAATCACACATGTTTTGTGCACATGTTTTTATTTCAGCTTATCTATATGTACTAATGAGATGTTTACTAGAATTCTTATCTTATCCAACTGAATTTTACCTGTACATAGAGTAGTTCACTAAATCAAGATGGCTCCAGCAATATTAGTTTTGGTAGAATGATGTCATTGAATATAACCTGCCAAAGCAAAGTCATCTTAAGTGGGTCTAAGTCACAAGATTAAGCAAACCTATTAGTTTTGGGTTATCTGTCTACGAAAATGAAGCGGACATTGACATATGAGATTATAAGACATTGAAAGGTGAGATTATTAGACACAGAAAGATGAGATTATAAGACATTGTAAGAAGAGATTATAAGATGTTGAAAAGTGAGACTATAAGACATTGAAAGATGAGATTATAAGACATTGAAAAAAAAGATTATAAGATGTTGAAAAGTGAGATTATGACACTGAAAGATGAGAGTATAAGACATTGAAAGATGAGATTATAAGACATTGAAAGAAGAGATTATAAGATGTTGAAAGGTGAGATTATAAGACGACATTGAAAGATGAGATTATAAGACATTGAAAAAAGATATTATAAGATGTTGAAAAGTGAGATTATAAGACACTGAAAGATGAGATTATAATACATTGAAAGAAGAGATTATAAGACATTGAAAGATGACATTACAAGATGTTAAAAGGTGAGATTATAAGACATTGAAATATGAGATTATAAGACATTGAAAGAAGAGATTATAAGATGTTGAAAAGTGAGATTATAAGAGACTGAAAGATGAAAGTATAAGACATTGAAATATGAGAATATAAGACATTGAAAGATGATATTATAAGACACTGAAAGGTGAGATTATAAGACACTGAAAGATGAGAGTATAAGACATTGAAAGATGAGATTATAAGACATTGAAAGGTGAGATTATAAGACATTGAAAGATGAGATTATAAGACATTGAAAGAGATAAGACACTCATTTCTGCCAAAATCACAAAAATTATGTCACATGACCTAGACAGCTATTTTTGGCTCTTGTGCAGAATAGGCCTGTGTCACTTAATATCCAGTTCGCTGTGACAAGTCACACATGTGATTTCATAAGAGCTTCCACACAGATAAAATGACATCATTCTACCAATATAGTAGGTCATTAGTGTAATGAAGCCATTTATGACAAGACAGTGACAAAAATATAGGTGAAAATTCACACCATATAATATGGACTGCAGTAGACGAAAACTAACTATCCTGATATATGTTCAGTAATCTTCTAACGACATGATTGTAATACTATTTTGTCACACCTGTAGACATATTGTACCTAGTCTGAGAGACACAAGACAAACATGACTAGCTCAGAGAAAACACCACAGTCCACGTGGTGGTCTTGTGGAAGTCGCACGTGTGACGTAAACCGTAGAGACATTCTGAAATTGAATGCAAGATGACATATAAATAAGACATTAAATACATAAAAAAACTTGTGATCTTGTGCATTTAATCAATGTTCTTGCAGGAATTGTGGCAAACTTGTTAGTGGCAATGACTCGTTTAATGACTTTTTAATGACACGAACATTTTGTGTTAATACTGTTAACACTTGTTTAACTTATTCTGAGATTAATTTACCGTTATTAAAGGGATGTAGTCTGTTTTTCTACCCAGAATTAGCGGGAGTAATTTCTATCTGGAAGTCTGCTGTGTTGACTGTGGGAAAGTAAGCATCGTTGAACATCTGAGGGTATAGTAGTTAATTCAACCCGACTCGGCCATATTGCCAATAAAGTTTGTTTTGAAACTGGATGTTTTGTTTACTATTTGAACGTGCACCCGTGGTTGGGCCTTCAAATTGCGACCGTTGTTGGGGGCTTACTAAACACAATTTGGCAGGCAGTATACCTTCAACCAAGTTAGTACAGTCTTAACAATATTATGTTCATTAATACATGAAAAACTTGGAACAGACTACGTCAAAAAGACAGTGTCCAAATTTATTATTGTTTGTGGTACAATTCACATAAAACTGGCAGATATGAAAACTACCTGCTTCACATCACGTATGTAATGTGAGAATGTCTAACAATTACAAGTGATCTATTTTTTGTTCTTGTAACCTGTGTTGACTGCCCACCCTTTTAAAGAAACATGACAAACAAGTAGATTTAATTTTATTTAAAAAAGACATGTTACTGGTGGTTTGTGTTTATTAATCCCTGATAACATATTAATTCACAGCCACTTATGTGGTTGAGAGCAGACTGAAATTGGCAACAACAGAGGCTGAGTGAGGAGAGACTAACAAAGAGATCATGGAACACATAAGTGGATCCAATCCTGGGGGGAATGTGTCCCCCTTGACCTTTGAAATTTGGCACGCCTGTAGACTTTTTGAGTGTGCCCCATTACGTGCCCCTTCTAGACGTTTGGAATGTGCCCCTGTTTACATCTCAAGGGGGTGCAATTGGAGGTTTATTGTGAACCTAGCCACAACAAGTCATTAGTCGAGCCGAGACTGTGGAGAAGAAGTTGAAGTTACGGCGGCACAGGACCGAAAAATCTTCGACAGCACCCGCTATCTTCTGATGTCACGATCAGACAGCGCAATAGTTCGACAGCGAAGGTTGTGCTGATGCTCCGGCTCAGTCCACGGAATATTAATTTTGTTCGGCCGCCAAGGAAGTTTTTTGGCGAGCCCTTAAGGGGTGCAATTGGAGGTGCTGGGGCCCCGTCTAGACTACCCTCTCTAGGTCCGCCCCTTGAAGACAGAAGTGGGTGGGTGAGTGAGGATGGAAAGTTAGTGTCAAGAGACACAACTAGAGAGGGCGTGGGTGAACAGCCGAGAGGGAGAAAGAATGGCAGAGATTTGTGACAGGATGATATGACTCAAGAGGGTAGAACATACTAAATGATGTGACTCCCACACCGCACCGGATCACGGGGAAGAAGAACATGCAATTGTGATTTGGTACATCGAGATGCACTACATTTGCCAAACGCAAGATGTAGTAGCACAGAAAATATCTCAAAATACATGTGATGGATTGTTTAAAATACGGGGATAAAGTTCGGATCCACGTTTGTTTGGTTGAATTCACCAGAGGTGTGACAGTATCTCTGCTGGATTACAAGGATGGCCACACCTAAAAATTGAATAATATATATTATTAAACATTATATTTCAAGTAAAAAACGTACGTTTGATGAGCTCCAGAAGATTCTCATTGTTTCTGGTGTTCGTCGCCTCATGCAAGGACAGCAGCCAGTCAATCACCTGTGACACAATTGGTGGAAATTAAAATTCAAGTCAATTCTACCATGATGCTATCGTAACATAATGTGAATGTAAGTCAATTCTACCATGACGATATCGTAACATAATGTGAATGTAATGAAAATAAACATTCTATTAGTTTGTGGACGTTTTACATTTGAAGATTTTATACCCATTTCACCACGGAATAAATTGAATCGACAAAGGCAACACTTGGAGTGTAGTAGCACCCAAGTGCCCAAACTGGGAAAATCGCCATTCTATCTCAGTATGTGTTTTGCCTAATTCTAATGATTTACTGTACGCAATATGGATATTGTGTAATTGGGAAAGCATTATAGTCATATCCTGTCATGCAAAATGTTTCAAATGGAATTTTTTTATAAAAGTACACATTTTCCAGTGTTTACCACACAAACTGAATGGCAAACCTCTATAGCCAAAGCAGATGCTTAACAAACTTTTGTCTGATGTTTTGATTCATAGTCTACTAAATGCCAATATTTCATCAGAATAGGAATGCCCAAGCCCAATATTACATTGACTTAGTCAGCTTTATATATCCGGTATTTGTTCTATTAAACGTATGACCTAATTAGTATACAGCCCTCTTTTAGCAGCACCTGACACTGTGACAGTGATCTCCAATGTGACACCGTGACAGTGATCTCCAATGTGACACAGTGACAGTGATCTCCAATGTGACACCGTGACAGTGATCTCCAATGTGACACCGTGACAGTGATCTCCAATGTGACACCGTGACAGTGATCTGCAATGTGACACAGTGACAGTGATCTCCAATGTGACACCGTGACAGTGATCTCCAATGTGACACAATGACAGTGATCTCCAATGTGACACCGTGACAGTGATCTCCAATGTGACACAGTGACAGTGATCTCCAATGTGACACCGTGACAGTGATCTCCAATGTGACACAGTGACAGTGATCTCCAATGTGACACCGTGACAGTGATCTCCAATGTGACACAATGATAGTGATCTCCAATGTGACACAGTGACAGTGATCTCCAATGTGACACAGTGACAGTGATCTCCAATGTGACACCATGACAATGATCTCCAATGTGACACAGTGACAGTGATCTCCAATGTGACACAGTGACAGTGATCTCCAATGTGACACAGTGATAGTGATCTCCAATGTGACACAGTGACAGTGATCTCCAATGTGACACAGTGACAGTGATCTCCAATGTGACACAGTGACAGTGATCTCCAATGTGACACCGTGACAGTGATCTCCAATGTGACACAGTGACAGTGATCTCCAATGTGACACCATGACAGTGATCTCCAGTGTGACACTGTGACAGTGATCTCCAATGTGACACAGTGACAGTGATCTCCAATGTGACACCGTGACAGTGATCTCCAGTGTGACACAGTGACAGTGATCTCCGATGTGACACAGTGACAGTGATCTCCAATGTGACACAGTGACAGTGATCTCCAATGTGACACCGTGACAGTGATCTCCGATGTGACACAGTGACAGTGATCTCCAATGTGACACAGTGACAGTGATCTTCAATGTGACACCGTGACAGTGATCTCCAATGTGACACAGTGATAGTGATCTCCAATGTGACACAGTGACAGTGATCTCCAATGTGACACAGTGACAGTGATCTCCAATGTGACACAGTGACAGTGATCTCCAATGTGACACCGTGACATTGATCTCCAATGTGACACCGTGACAGTGATCTCCAATGTGACACAGTGATAGTGATCTCCAATGTGACACAGTGACAGTGATCTCCAATGTGACACCGTGACAGTGATCTCCAATGTGACACAGTGACAGTGATCTCCAATGTGACACCGTGACAGTGATCTCCAATGTGACACAGTGACAGTGATCTCCAATGTGACACAATGATAGTGATCTCCAATGTGACACCGTGACAGTGATCTCCAATGTGACACCGTGACAGTGATCTCCAATGTGACACCGTGACAGTGATCTCCAATGTGACACCGTGACAGTGATCTCCAATGTGACACAGTGACAGTGATCTCCAATGTGACACCGTGACAGTGATCTCCAATGTGACACAGTGATAGTGATCTCCAATGTGACACAGTGACAGTGATCTCCAATGTGACACCGTGACAGTGATCTCCAATGTGACACAGTGACAGTGATCTCTAATGTGACACCGTGACAGTGATCTCCAGTGTGACACAGTGACAGTGATCTCCAGTGTGACACAGTGACAGTGATCTCCAATGTGACACAGTGACAGTGATCTCCAGTGTGACACAGTGACAGTGATCTCCAATGTGACACCGTGACAGTGATCTCCAGTGTGACACAGTGATCTCCAGTGTGACACAGTGACAGTGATCTCCAGTGTGACACAGTGACAGTGATCTCCAGTGTGACACAGTGACAGTGATCTCCAGTGTGACACTGTGACAGTGATCTCCAATGTGACACCGTGACAGTGATCTCCAATGTGACACCGTGACAGTGATCTCCAGTGTGACACCGTGACAGTGATCTCCAGTGTGACACAGTGACAGTGATCTCCAGTGTGACACTGTGACAGTGATCTCCAGTGTGATCACAGTGATCAGTGATCTCCAATGACACCGTGACAGTGATCTCCAATGTGACACCGTCTGATCCCAGTGATCCCAGTGTGACAGTGATCAGTGACAGTGACAGGATCCCAATGACACAGCGACAGTGATTCCAATGACACATGATCTCCAATGACAGTGATCTCCAATGTGACACAGTGACACAGATCTCCAATGTGACACAGTGACAGTGATCTCCAATGTGACACAGTGATAGTGATCTCCAATGTGACACCGTGACAGTGATCTCCAATGTGACACAATGACAGTGATCTCCAATGTGACACAATGACAGTGATCTCCAATGTGACACCGTGACAGTGATCTCCAGTGTGACACTGTGACAGTGATCTCCAATGTGACACTGTGACAGTGATCTCCAATGTGACACCGTGACAGTGATCTCCAATGTGACACCGTGACAGTGATCTCCAGTGTGACACCGTGACAGTGATCTCCAGTGTGACACAGTGACAGTGATCTCCAATGTGACACAGTGACAGTGATCTCCAATGTGACACCGTGACAGTGATCTCCAGTGTGACAAAGTGACAGTGATCTCCAGTGTGACACAGTGACAGTGATCTCCAATGTGACACAATGACAGTGATCTCCAATGTGACACCGTGACAGTGATCTCCAGTGTGACACAATGACAGTGATCTCCAATGTGACACTGTGACAGTGATCTCCAGTGTGACACTGTGACAGTGATCTCCAATGTGACACAGTGACAGTGATCTCCAATGTGACACAATGACAGTGATCTCCAATGTGGAACCGTGACAGTGATCTCCAGTGTGACACTGTGACAGTGATCTCCAGTGTGACACAGTGACAGTGATCTCCAATGTGACACAATGACAGTGATCTCCAATGTGACACAATGACAGTGATCTCCAATGTGACACCGTGACAGTGATCTCCAGTGTGACACTGTGACAGTGATCTCCAGTGTGACACAGTGACAGTGATCTCCAATGTGACACAATGACAGTGATCTCCAATGTGACACCGTGACAGTGATCTCCAGTGTGACACAATGACAGTGATCTCCAGTGTGACACTGTGACAGTGATCTCCAGTGTGACACTGTGACAGTGATCTCCAATGTGACACAGTGACAGTGATCTCCAGTGTGACACTGTGACAGTGATCTCCAGTGTGACACAGTGACAGTGATCTCCAATGTGACACCGTGACAGTGATCTCCAGTGTGACACCGTGACAGTGATCTCCAATGTGACACAGTGACAGTGATCTCCAATGTGACACAATGACAGTGATCTCCAATGTGACACCGTGACAGTGATCTCCAGTGTGACACTGTGACAGTGATCTCCAATGTGACACCGTGACAGTGATCTCCAATGTGACACCGTGACAGTGATCTCCAGTGTGACACCGTGACAGTGATCTCCAGTGTGACACAGTGACAGTGATCTCCAATGTGACACAGTGACAGTGATCTCCAATGTGACACCGTGACAGTGATCTCCAGTGTGACACCGTGACAGTGATCTCCAGTGTGACACAATGACAGTGATCTCCAATGTGACACTGTGACAGTGATCTCCAGTGTGACACTGTGACAGTGATCTCCAATGTGACACAATGACAGTGATCTCCAATGTGACACAATGACAGTGATCTCCAATGTGACACCGTGACAGTGATCTCCAGTGTGACACAGTGACAGTGATCTCCAATGTGACACAATGACAGTGATCTCCAATGTGACACCGTGACAGTGATCTCCAGTGTGACACAATGACAGTGATCTCCAGTGTGACACTGTGACAGTGATCTCCAGTGTGACACAGTGACAGTGATCTCCAGTGTGACACAGTGACACAGTGACAGTGATCTCCAGTGTGACACTGTGACAGTGATCTCCAGTGTGACACAGTGACAGTGATCTCCAATGTGACACCGTGACAGTGATCTCCAGTGTGACACCGTGACAGTGATCTCCAGTGTGACACTGTGACAGTGATCTCCAGTGTGACACAGTGACAGTGATCTCCAGTGTGACACAATGACAGTGATCTCCAATGTGACACCATGACAGTGATCTCCAGTGTGACACAATGACAGTGATCTCCAATGTGACACAGTGACAGTGATCTCCAATGTGACACCGTGACAGTGATCTCCAATGTGACACAGTGACAGTGATCTCCAATGTGACACAGTGACAGTGATCTCCAGTGTGACACCGTGACAGTGATCTCCAATGTGACACCGTGACAGTGATCTCCAGTGTGACACTGTGACAGTGATCTCCAATGTGACACTGTGACAGTGATCTCCAATGTGACACAGTGACAGTGATCTCCAGTGTGACACTGTGACAGTGATCTCCAATGTGACACAGTGACAGTGATCTCCAATGTGACACCGTGACAGTGATCTCCAATGTGACACAGTGACAGTGATCTCCAATGTGACACAGTGACAGTGATCTCCAGTGTGACACTGTGACAGTGATCTCCAATGTGACACCGTGACAGTGATCTCCAGTGTGACACTGTGACAGTGATCTCCAGTGTGACACTGTGACAGTGATCTCCAGTGTGACACAGTGACAGTGATCTCCAATGTGACACAGTGACAGTGATCTCCAAGGCCAACCTTCACTCTTGAATCCATCTTTATAATTTGATTTCTACCAATGTCGCACTAGATTCAAAGCTCACTGATGAAAAAAACATTTAAAGCTTCTGATCAGACTATACAGTGTTCTGGTGTCCTGCTGTTCATTATATGAGATGAATAATATCACTTGTCAGTCACATGTGTTGATATGGCTGAACCCAGAAACCAACGCTTATTGGAATGCAAAATTTGAAAACATTTTGAGTCTCAAATATTTGTTATGTATACTGTATGTTTAATAAAGCGAATACAGTACTTTATTAAAAAATATGGATTTCAGCCAAAAATGCAACAGGTCTGTGCATCTGACCAACATCTGTAATGAAGACACCCTTTTAATCATGTCACTTTAACTGTTCAGAGGCGTTCTACTCATTCTACTGTATGAATCAGATACACACATCAGAGGGTGCTGCGGACTGCATCAGTCTCAATATCCCCTGGAATATCGCCTCGCGAAATGCTGCAGTTAAGCTCAGCCAATTATCTGGTGGCCTACAATGATTTGGCAGATGATCGTTTGAGCCAACTGTTATGTTAAATGTAATGTTAAATGTAATGGTCAGAAAGTAGACGTGATTGTTTGAATACACAATACCGCTCGTGAGAGTGGTCAAACAGGTAATTATATATTGGTATTCCCTAGAGTCGCTGGGTGTGTTTCTAATACAGGGTACAGGTGGCAGCACTGTTCTCACAGGTGGTACAGTCGCGACCAGGAATCAGTTACTAGGAAAACTACAACTGATTCAGATACATTCTATATACTGTGAGGGATATCTGCCTGGGGTAATGTAGTCAACAACCACATCTGGTTTGCAAGCATGCGTACGCACCTTGCCAGTGACGGCCGCCCAGGGATGTGAACTCAGCAAGACACACAGAGCATGGGGGAGCATCCGTGGCAGCAACTCTACCAGCAGATTACTGTGCTCTCCCTGGTCACATGACCCAAATGAGGTCACCGCCAAAGGGAGGCTGACATCTGACCCTGCCCATGTGACCACAGCAGCAGCAAACACAAGAATGAGGCCTTCAAGCATCTGTGGGAAAATAATAAAACGTGAATAGTTTAGTGGTCAATTAGCAAAAACATTTAATACATTTTTTTATCAATTAGGTAAAACTGGTGTGGTATTTTCTTCTGGGTGAAATGATAATAGGAAAAATAAATTGTAGGCAGTTACAAAACATATCATTGTCTTGTAACATGAAACTATCCAAGTGACTCAGTTGTTACAGTCAGTTATATCTTAAATAAATTTGACACTATTTGGAATACTACAATGTTAACAGTGTGGGGATTTCATGAGGCACAAAAACCCCAGCTTTACAACTGCCAATACTGTTCTATATTATAACAATAGTTTATAACACAGTAATTTCCAAAACAACTGAAGAATTTTATTGATTATATTTCTGCTGACCCAATGCTGGTACTTCTACTGGAGAACATAGGTCAGTCTTACCTTACTCAGCCAAGCACACCCGAAGAACCTATCAGCACAAGGCTTAACATTTCTCAATCTCACCTATGTTCCTACCTGGTCAGCTGACACCCCCACCGTGCCCGCCACGACCCCCTTCATGTAGCCCATCAATTCCAGCAGCCAATGAAGTCTCTTTGTCACATTGGCTTGTTCATCTTTGTCAATGTCACTTCCACGAAAACACTGCATGAGGAGCCTTAGTATCTGTCCATCCTTACTACAAAGGAAAAGGTAAGTTTTTATATAGTGCAGTATCCAGTCTGTTCTGCTCTAAGTGCTTTACACTTGACTCCCTGGCACATCTGTTCAATTGAATACCATCTTGATGTCTCTGGGAAACTCTCAGCCATGCTTCAATTAATGCGCAAACGACATTTTTACACAAATATCCACCAATTCATGCATCTGAGTAAACTGGAGCATCATAAAATGAATAAACTTTCCCAAGGTTGGACATCACTGCTAACAGGATCACCTGAACAAAATATATGACATGAGTGGAGCTACTATGGCCTGCCACAGCAAAGTTGGTAGGTAGACAGGATTATTTTTTAATTTGTGTTGATTGTGCAATTTTTTTGCCCAATATATCGAATGGATCATACTGAGTAAAAATATATTGAACATTTTTTGGCCAGATCCCCATTTCCATTGTAACAAACAAAATGGCCATCATTTTGAGTAATTGTTGGCAAATTTAGAAACACTGCCATTCTTTTTTGAACATATATATAATTATAATTCTTGTAAATCCATGTTCTGTATACATGCTATTGTGAAATGATCAGATCATTTTTCCTTATTTTTTTAAAATATTTTTTATAAAATGCGAGAAAAAAATATTTTTTTATTGCAACAAATAGGCTTGTATTTTTCAAACTGATTCTTTAAAAATAATGTCTGATCATTTCATACAGCAGAATCTGCTGAATGCAACACTGAAAACCTTATTTGTATAGTATAATCACTCACAAGTTTCCAAATGCAGAAATTTGATAAAAAAAATGTTTTTGAGAAAATGGCCGTCAAAGAATGCGTAATGGATTTGATTACTTGATATCGACATGTTTGATCCATGACTAAAACTCACTCAGAGGTATGTAATTGTCATATAAATTAACTTTTTTGATAGTATTCATACAAAGGTATAATAATCTGGCAGAAAACCTTTTTTTGTGAAAAGACACCATTTCAACTGGGGTGTCTGGCCTTAAGTTGCAAACTTGAGTTTTGTACCTTTCTAGAATCGACAGTCCATCAGCTTTACAATGATACCCCATTTGTTGAAATGTCTTCAGTAGTTTTTGATTTATTCCTAAAATTAAAGCAAATTTTTTAAAAGTGACGATTTGAGAAACGCTGTAGTTTTGACTCACATTGTCTGTTGTTTGTTAATAATTTGTGTGTTCATAAGTACATGTGTTTTATTAGTTTTGAATTTAATCCAATTATTTGTCGAGGAAAATAAACTGGTCATTGACAGGTGAGACTATAAGGAGTGTATTTCTGCCAAAATCACAAACTTGAAGAGACATGGCCCAGACAGCTATTTTAGCTCATGTGCAGAATAGGCATGTATCACTTAATACGCTCTTTGCTTTGGCAGGTCACAAGTTATCTACTGATATTGCAGCAGAAAAAATCGTAGATGGGCAAGTTACAGGTAGAATACACATAGAATACAATTTGTTGGAGTCTATAATAGAACACACATGGAATACAATTTGTTGGAGTCTATAATATAGAACAACCATGGAATACAATTTGTTGGAGTTTATAATAGAACACACATGGAATACAATTTATTGGAGTCTATAATAGAACACACATGGAATACAATTTGTTGGAGTTTATAATAGAACACACATGGAATACAATTTGTTGGAGTCTATAATAGAACACACATGGAATACAATTTGTTGGAGTCTATAACTAAAAAGTATAAGCCAATGGTTTCTTTGTCAATTTGTTACTTTAGATGGACATTTTTTTAATTCTTATTAATTATTATTCTGATACGGTAATTTTACATTTTGTGATATTTCCTATGTTTCAAACCAATGTGACATTTCTTGCAGTGTTTGTTCTACATAACATGGTGAAATAAACCTTCACTTACAGATCTGTGGATCTACTCACATATTGTCACTGCACACTGTGGCTTCGATACTTTCATTCAGCCAGTTGAGAGGCTGGTTGCCAGCGGCGACCAGGTAACATCTAACAAACATGGAGGCTGCTGTGCAGTTGGGTGATGCAAAGTTGGTCTGCAGTATCTCGTTGATGATTTCATCTGGTACTTCTGTGAGACATCGACACAATGTCGTCCTTTCATCCATATCCTAAACACACAGACACTGGAACATAGTCGTTGTTTAACCCTGTAGATCTCAGTCCGCCGAACCCGCCTATAGACCGACACCCCAATTAAACCAATCCCAGCCCAAAATAACTGCATGATACTGTATTGTGTGGTGGCGCCATCAACTGGATAGTTGTGACAATACATTAGAAACAATATTGGAATGTATGGATGTCACATTTTGATGTTTAGGGTCAAATAAGTGGGGAAATGGGAACTTAAAAAAACAGCCAAAGTCTAAAGGGTTAAAATTGCAATCAGAGTTAATCTACCATTTTTAACTGTTTTTAAGAAATTGTTTGTACAACATGGACAATATTGACTTATTTGGTCATACTTCTCCCATAGATGTCACTTTGGCATTTCATGTTATATAAACAAAATGAGTTCTATATCACCTACCCAGGATGCTGTGGAACTCCACAGCGCAAACGTCTCTTTCAGGGCCTGGTAAAGCACACGAGTGACGGCCGGGGGTGGGGCATGAACCCGCAACGCCCCCCACAACCCCGTCAGTGCCGTCAGTCTGACCCGGTCACCGTCGTCATGGTAACGACCCACAAGTGACCCCTGGAATCCACGCCTGAAGAACTCTGTGAGTTTCTCTACAGGGATGGTAGAGACCAGGATCGGAAGTGACTCTAGAAGAGTTGTCTGACTTGTGACCTGTAAGACACCCATAGGATGAGACAGGGACAGCAGGTGCTTGGAATGGTGCACCATCTAAAAGTTAAATTAATAAACATGCTTCACGGCTGTTATTTTTCATGGTATTTCAGGGTAAAACACAATATATCCATTTTCTTGGTTTTGAGAAAAAGTCACTTTTGTGTTTCATACCCAAAGTTTAAATAAAAACTTTCAAATGAAGCTGGTGCATATTAAAAATCCAAAATCATAGGATGGTAGTAGTTTGTCGTATCTGTTGCAGATTTGTTATGCAAGATGCAATACTAAATGCTTTTGTTACAAAAATGTCTGAACTGTCACGTGTTACACTTACAGAGCTGCACGTGCAGCAAGACAGTACTCATTCTCACGTGTTACACTTACAGAGCTGGACGTGCAACAAGACAGTGCTCTTTGTCACGTGTTACACTTACAGAGCTGCACGTGCAACAAGACAGTGCTCATTGTCATGTGTTACACTTACAGAGCTGCACGTGCAGCAAGACAGTGCTCATTGTCACGTATTACACTTACAGAGCTGCACGTGCAACAAGACAGTGCTCATTGTCATGTGTTACACTTACAGAGCTGCACGTGCAACAAGACAGTGCTCATTGTCACGTGTTACACTTACAGAGCTGCACGTGCAACAAGACAGTGCTCATTGTCATGTGTTACACTTACAGAGCTGCACGTGCAACAAGACAGTGCTCATTGTCATGTGTTACACTTACAGAGCTGCACGTGCAACAAGACAGTGCTCATTGTCATGTGTTACACTTACAGAGCTGCACGTGCAACAAGACAGTGCTCATTGTCACGTGTTACACTTACAGAGCTGCACGTGCAACAAGACGGTGCTCATTGTCACGTGTTACACTTACAGAGCTGCACGTGCAACAAGACGGTGCTCATTGTCACGTGTTACACTTACAGAGCTGCACGTGCAACAAGACAGTGCTCATTGTCATGTGTTACACTTACAGAGCTGCACGTGCAACAAGACAGTGCTCATTGTCATGTGTTACACTTACAGAGCTGCACGTGCAACAAGACAGTGCTCATTGTCATGTGTTACACTTACAGAGCTGCACGTGCAACAAGACAGTGCTCATTGTCACGTGTTACACGTGCAACAAGACGGTGCTCATTGTCATGTGTTACACTTACAGAGCTGCACATGCAACAAGAGGGTGCTCATTGTCATGTGTTACACTTACAGAGCTGCACGTGCAACAAGACAGTGCTCGTTGTCATGTGTTACATTTACAGAGCTGCACATGCAACAAGAGAGTGCTCATTGTCATGTGTTACACTTACAGAGCTGCACGTGCAACAAGACAGTGCTCATTGTCACGTGTTACACTTACAGAGCTGCACGTGCAGCAAGACAGTGCTCATTGTCACGTGTTACACTTACAGAGCTGCACGTGCAACAAGACGGTGCTCATTGTCATGTGTTACACTTACAGAGCTGCACATGCAACAAGAGAGTGCTCATTGTCATGTGTTACACTTACAGAGCTGCACGTGCAACAAGACAGTGCTCATTGTCACGTGTTACACTTACAGAGCTGCACATGCAACAAGACAGTGCTCATTGTCATATGTTGCACTTACAGAGCTGCACGTGCAACAAGACAGTACTCATTCTCACGTGTTACACTTACAGAGCTGCACGTGCAGCAAGACAGTGCTCATTGTCACGTGTTACACTTACAGAGCTGCACGTGCAACAAGACAGTGCTCATTGTCACGTGTTACACTTACAGAGCTGCACGTGCAGCAAGACAGTGCTCATTGTCACGTGTTACACTTACAGAGCTGCACGTGCAACAAGACGGTGCTCATTGTCATGTGTTACACTTACAGAGCTGCACGTGCAACAAGACAGTGCTCGTTGTCATGTGTTACATTTACAGAGCTGCACGTGCAACAAGACAGTGCTCATTGTCATATGTTGCACTTACAGAGCTGCACGTGCAACAAGACAGTACTCATTGTCATATGTTGCACTTACAGAGCTGCACGTGCAGCAAGACAGTGCTCATTGTCACGTGTTACATTTACAGAACTGCACTTGCAACAAGACAGTGCTCATTGTCCCATTTTAATCAAAAAGACGGATGGTGTTTATTGTGTTTTGAAAACAAATGCTATTTTGTGTAGATATCTTTTTATGAGGATTTATCGCATTGTTGTCAAATTAGATTGCATTCTAGCTCAACACATGTTTAAAGAAACATTTCATTCTCGTTAGTACGAAATTCAAAAATGGCATTGATCGCTTTTTGCACTGAAACCATTCACATCAACGCTGTTGTTATTACTGTACGCGTATTCAGCTGTTGTTATTACTGTACGCATATTCAGCTGTTGTTATTAATGTACGCGTATTCAGCTGTTGTTATTAATGTACGCGTATTCAGCTGTTGTTATTAATGTACGCGTATTCAGCTGTTGTTATTAATGTACGTGTATTCAGCTGTTGTTATTAATGTACGCGTATTCAGCTGTTGTTATTAATGTACGCGTATTCAGCTGTTGTTATTAATGTACGCGTATTCAGCTGTTGTTATTAATGTACGCGTATTCAGCTGTTGTTATTAATGTACGCGTATTCAGCTGTTGTTATTAATGTACGCGTATTCAGCTGTTGTTATTAATGTACGCGTATTCAGCTGTTGTTATTAATGTACGCGTATTCAGCTGTTGTTATTAATGTACGCGTATTCAGCTGTTGTTATTAATGAACGCGTATTCAGCTGTTGTTATTAATGTACGCGTATTCAGCTGTTGTTATTACTGTACGCGTATTCAGCTGTTGTTATTAATGTACGCGTATTCAGCTGTTGTTATTAATGTACGCGTATTCAGCTGTTGTTATTAATGTACGCGTATTCAGCTGTTGTTATTAATGTACGCGTATTCAGCTGTTGTTATTAATGTACGCGTATTCAGCTGTTGTTATTAATGTACGCGTATTCAGCTGTTGTTATTAATGTACGTGTATTCAGCTGTTGTTATTAATGTACGCGTATTCAGCTGTTGTTATTAATGTACGCGTATTCAGCTGTTGTTATTAATGTACGCGTATTCAGCTGTTGTTATTAATGTACGCGTATTCAGCTGTTGTTATTAATGTACGTGTATTCAGCTGTTATTAATGTACGTGTATTCAGCTGTTGTTATTAATGTACATGTATTCAGCTGTTGTTATTAATGTACGTGTATTCAGCTGTTGTTATTAATGTACGTGTATTCAGCTGTTGTTATTAATGTACGTGTATTCAGCTGTTGTTATTAATGTATGTGTATTCAGCAGTTTACATTTTTGTTTTGCTGTCTTTCCAAGACGGAATCTTCTGTACGACTCATATCCAGGTAGGATGACATCATTGTGGAAATATGGTGATAGTGTTGACATGTTTTGTTGCAACAACTATTATTATGTTACTAGAAGTCTTAAAAGTCGGATAAGTTTCCTGTAAAATCATACTGTCTACCGTCTAGTATTTAGAGGGCAAAACGCACATGCAAGCTGTCGAATAACGGGGGCAATAACCACGACGACAGCAAGAGGGCAGCACTGGGCAAAGCTGCACTCTGCTGGATGGCCACCTGGAGGCAAGACTTCTCAACTTCGGAGCCTACAGACAGAGACACCTGATAACAATCGAGGAACTAAAAGCTGTCACACATTATGAAATACAATTACATAAAAATGTAACTATTTTTTAATGTATATAACATTATAAATGCACTAAATAAAAGGGTAATTTAATGCATATCATTAATTAAAATATAAATAAGCATTAATGTAGGAGCTTTAAATTGCGAGTGATACATATATCATTTTTACCTGTGTATAAAAACATGTTGGTGCAATTTCAAAACAGACAATACAATATTAATGAAAAAATATAATTACTACTTGATTAATTACAAATACAATGTACATATTTCAATACCTGGTCATTATTTTAATGTATGTATCTGGTGTTCAAACAATCATGTGATTAGTAAACGTTTATTATGATATTGGAATGGGCTTGATACTAGTCTTTTCTGTTCTATGGGAAATCGTCTATTAGGACAGTAATAACAACGTGTTGAAATAAAAACTGAGGATGCCCAACTCACCAAACGGCATCCGCAACAGCGGTGTGAAGATGCTTGCCCAGTTGACAGGTGGCAGCACTTGTGATGTGGCTCCACCTAGCAGCAGACTCTTCACGCAAGCCTCGACGCATGGTATGCTTGTAGCTTCAGGTCCTGAAACATACAGTGGCTCCATCTAACTATAGATACATGTACTACAGGCAAGCAGCACAAGAGACACAAATTAAACAGTCTAACAACTGTCTACCAGTAATTCTAGAAAATAAACAGTTCAACCAAACCAACAAATGCATAACCTTAATGAAAATAAAATTGTAGTTCTAGTTGTTTCCAGCACTCGGCAACATTCTATTAACTGGTTAATCTGTATTATTGTGGTTAGAATGTGATGGTCTTATGAGGTCTCATTCAACTAGTCAGCCTTTTTCAGAACATTATCGCCAAACCGACCTTTATATGCTGGCAGGCACTGCGGGCGGTCACTGCCAGGGAGCTTGTCGTCCTTTGTGGTTTTTTTGCGTCACAAATTGAGATGGGACCGATATTAACGTGATCTCCGAGTCATGAAGGATACACAATCCCCGATGTTGAGATCCAGGTTTTTACACCCAATATCATGCCTGCCCAGTCCGGATTTCGAACTCAGAGCACTGGCATGCCAGGCAGATGTGCTAACCACTACACTAGCCATGCACCCTTACTTAAATCACTTACATTTTGTAATTACCTTACTTTACGAACAACGCTTTATGTTTTATATCAACAAGGGTTCTCAGACAACAACAAAGATTGTGATGCAAACATGCCATATTCAATATAACATACAACCTGTACCTGACTGTTTCCATAACACCCTTGTCAGTGTAAACAAACTGCTCAAAGGCACTTTAAAGGATACTCAATATGCAAGTTTTAATTACAGTAAATTTGAGCTAAGTAAATTACTGTAACAACTCACTTTTAATTTTATTAAAATCAAAATGCTCCATTGATTGTAAAAGTGGGTTAGAAAATTAATTTTAAACTACATAAAGATATCAGTATAATTTTCTACAAAATGATAAACAAATAAAATAGTTTACTAATTAGAAAATGTTGACGCCTTACCTAGTTTTCCACCTTCAATAAGGACATCAACAAGCGATCGAAGAATGCTGTCATCTCCCAGATAGTGGTAGGTGCTTGGAACTGAAAAGATATAACACAAATTCAACACATTTCTCCCTAAGTTTGAATACTGAAACATAAAAAAATACTGTAGTAGTATTTATTCCATCATAAACATTAAATTTATTAAGAAAGCATTGTATGACTTTTGTTTTATGGATACTAGTTGCCATAGCAAGCAAGAAAAGTTATTACATGACAACGTTCACTTACAACATCAAATATTATGTAAAAATTATATTGGTGATACATAGTAAATTTCACTATTGTGAATTAGCTTTTTAAATAGGTGTTTTACACAAAACTGTTTACATAATACAGTTCCAAAGTTTGTGTACATTGCAATGGTATACAGCACATTCCTTAAACTTTTATTCTAAAGCATTTTCTCTGTGAGACAGTGTAATGACCATCATTGAACATTGTTCAATCAAATTGTTCAAAACTTTGTCAGTGTGTACTATGTAAAAATGACATGACAGAGACACGCATGCTTGCATGAGTGAATGCAAGCATGCACGCACATACTGTGTCATACACATACCTGCTGACCGATGGTCTGTGGCCGAGACAGAGCCACACATGTAGAGTTGTCCAAGGAACGTGGCACATTGTGACTGGATGACTGAGTCAGTCGATGACTGTAGTAGTTGCTGCAACGACTTCACCAGTTGTCTGAGAGGAAGGCGTGGCTGGGAGGAGTTGTCTGACATCTGGGGAAGGGAAGACGGAAGGCAGGGCTAGTGCGATCACATCACCACTTGTTTCACTTTCTATTTCAATTTCTCTGTCTGTCTGTCTACAGGTCAGTTTGTACGTATGTACGTATGTTTCAGGTCAGTTGGTCGGTCGATCAGTATGTATGTATGTATGTCTGTTTTGTATGTCTGCCTTTTTCTCTGTCATGAGTCAGTCAATCAGTTTGTATGTATGTCTGTCAGTTTGGTATGCCTGTCTGTCTGTTATTTTGTATGTCTGTCTGTCAGTTATATTTGTCTGTGAGTCAATCAATCAGTCTGTATGTATGTCTGTCTGTTATTTTGTATGCCTGTATGTCAGTTTTCTTTGTCTGTGAGTCAGTCTATCAGTTTGCATGTATGTCTGTCAGTTTGGTATGTCTGTCTGTCTGTTACTTTGTATGTCTGTCTGTCTGTCAGTTTAGTATGCCTGTCTGTCTGTTATTTTGTATGTCTGTCTGTCAGTTTAGTATGCCTATCTGTCTGATATTTTGTATGTCTGTCTGTCAGTTTTATATGCCTGTCTGTCTGTTATTTTGAATGTCTGTCTGACAGTTTTCTTTGTCTGTGAGTCAGTCAATCAGTTTGTATGTATGTCTGTCCATTTGGTATGTCTATCTGTTATTTTATATGTCTGTCTGTCAGTTTAGTATGCCTGTCTATCTATTATTTTGTTTGTCTGTCTGTCAGTTTTGTATGTCTGTCTTTCTGTTATTTTGTATGTCTGTCTGTCAGTTTCGTATGCCTGTCTGTCTGTTATTTTGTATGTCTGCCTGTCAGTTTTGTATGCCTGTCTGTATGTTATTTTGTATGTCTGTCTGTCAGTTTTGTATGTCTGTCTGTCTGTCTGTCAGTCTATATGACTCTCTGACTGTCTGTCAATTTTTATGTATGTTGATTTGTCAGTCGGTTCAGCGTCTTCGTTTTATTCAAATGTTAGCTATCACCAGATTTACCACAACACTTAACATTAACCAACCAACAGTGTTGTGAGGTGCTGAGTTGACAATTTCTGTTGTTATATACACCATGAAGATGTTGTCGACAATGATCCTAGGATGCCTTGAATTAAAACATATTCACTATGTGATGATTAAAAATAAGCTATTTCGTTGAGCCTATGTAACAGAAATTTCCCAAGAAAAACTCAAATCAATTTCCTTTGATACCAACCTGAGAGAGTGTGTGGGACCCGGTGAGTGCCAGGAGCCCCCGCAGCGATGCACTACGCTGCAACGTTGGAGTATCCTGCAGGGAAGCAATCAACCATTTTAGTCAGTACTACACAGCTACCAGCTCGATAAGTTTACACTTCTCTGGTAACCATCTCATCCGTGTTGCATTTGTTTTGAACTAAATTGTATACCATGTGGATGAGGAAAATAAATCTACTCACCTACATGCATGTGCCCACGCACCTACCTATCACATATGCTAGCATGCACACACACCACTCACACACGCACACATGCGTGCATTCATGTACACACGCACGCACGCACGCTCACACACACACACACACACACACACATACATACAATGTGCTATACAATAATATCAGAATTAAATAATTTATACAGAGAACTAAATCCAGAATTTTCAGATTATTCTCAGGCGCTTAATAATGACAACATTAAATTATGCTAAAATGTAGAGATTGACTTTCTTTTTAAATTCCTACATTAATAATAACAAATTAAAATAAAAAATATAATAAAACAAATGTTAAAATCAGCAGATGAATACTCTACTATAAAAGGTGTCAAGAACTTTAAAACAAGTGTAAACAAATGACCTTACCTCATCCACTAAAGCTGCCATCCACTTTGTGATGAGTGAGTCAACCATGTCTGTTACAGTTGAGTGACCAGTAACCAACAGACCATGACACAACATTCCCAGTGCAGAACTCAACGGAGCACTCTATAAGGTCAAAGTCAACATGTTCATGACAAGATAAAAGCATCAGAGTAGACAAATCCAGCACAAACATTAATACGAAACAAAATATAACCATCTTATTATCAAAATGAAATGTTTTGAAAAGTTCAATTTGCAAAAAGTTTCGATAAAAAATATCGGAACTCTGAGATGGTGATAAAATGTAACTTTGGCATTTTAATTTAGTTATACTTATAAAAACAGCACTCCAAAAGCAAATCCATGAGAATTTTGACAATCCACTTACTTACAATTATTTACTGCAGTCTTCTAAAATCACACTAAACTTGCAGAAATTTTGATTTTACACACATTCGGAAAAAAACAGTCAGAGGGGAATAACTTATGCTGGACAAGTTCTGTGTAATAGACGTAGGTGTAATATCGTAACATTGCATTAGATTTACAGTTGAATCTCACTATTAAGCACAACCTTGGGACTGGGCAAAATTGACCGTATTGGCGAGGCGACCGTATTGGCGAGGAAATCGTATTGGCGAGGCGACCGTATTGTTGAGGTGCCCGTATTGTCGAGGCAACCATATTGGCAAGGCAACCATATTAGCGGAACTGGTTTTCCCATACTTTACTGTTACAGAAATAACTTGGGTCTACCCTACGTTAATCTTAATTGAGAGGTGACCACATTACCAAGGCAACCACAAAGTGAGATTCAACTGTCCTCAAAAGAGAAAGGGTTTCTGATTGCCCTCACAATTTATTTAACATAAACACATTTAAGCCTGAATACGCGAGACGTGGTAGATCATTCATTCACAGAGCTACCTCAATGTCTGCCATGTGTGCAGTGTACAACTTGGCCACCAGGTGGTCGGTGTCTTGACGTGTCATGATGTTGCTGGCGTACGCACTGGCAGTGACAGACGCCACACACTGACACAGCGCCTGCAACAGGGTCAAAAATGACACAACCTCATCAAATTATGTATTCTATAATATTCTGATTTTAGTATTCTTTCATTTAAATAACTGAATGACATATATCGACTTTACTGTAGCCACTGTGGCAGTATGTCTCCCCTTTCGGGCATCTTTCAATGGGTTAAGATATCTTCCCCATAGCAAGTGAAAAAAGATATTCCAGGATGTATATTTTAGGATATATTCTAGGGACTGATATTCTAGGATATCTTCTCTCAACCTGCATATCTTTCCCACTTATAAATAAGTTCAAAAATATAAAGAACTACAGAGCTAAACAAATATGTTGTAAATATATTATAGTAAAGTGAAACAGCGTGAAAAGTTAACTCTAAAGTTAACCATTGGTCGTCCACCAACAAAAGACAGCCACATTCACAAGACAACACATTGTACATGGAAGATACTGTTCATGGCTCTAAGATTAAATTTTAATAGCAAGAATTAAACTTATAGCTGTATCTGAAACTTACATTGGAGCTCAATTTGATCTTGATTATGCACTGATGTCACATGACATCAATGATGTCACATGACATCAGTGTATAATCTTTCAATGTTAAGCACGGTGAGTAAGGGGTAAGGGGTGGGGTGAAGACGGTTATGTGTCACACTGGTATCAAGACCGACAGAAAGAGGGATGAGTTCACCCAAGCGGACTGGCCGAGAGAATGAGACATGTGGTGCCACCTGGTAGTTGGTGTCTGATGCAGTGGCGAACTCAAGCGCCATGGTGAGTTGCTCCTGCATGCTGCGGACATGGGCGATGTTTGCCGCGGCGCCTTCCCGACACATCGACACGAGACACAGAGTGACACCTAGCAGACTGCCGACACTACAAACACAGACTTGTATTAAAAAGTAAAAAAAGAAGTTCTTATATAGCGGAGTATTTGGTTCTTAGAACTGCTCATAGGGCTTTACACTTTACTCTCTGGTCATGACTGGAGCAACAAAGAGTGAATGAACTTGCCCAATGTTCAAGATGGCCAACAGAGGATTGAAATTAGGGTTCTCTTGATTGAGAGTCCGATGCTCTATCCACTGCGCCAATGCGCCCCACTACACATTACCAAGAAAATACTGAAACACCTATTTATCCAAAAATATTTCCTTCCATGAAAACAATAACAGAAAGATAATCTGTCCTACCTACCAAACATACAATTTGAGAGCATGTAACAGAACACACAATTATTATACTGAAAGGCTTCATTCAGTCATCTCTTGACATGAATCAGGCCTTCAAATTATTATAATCAAATTAAATCACGCCTTTATGCAGGATTAAAAATGTCTGGTAGATACGTGCATCCATGAATACGGACATACAATCCAATCCAAACATGCGAGCACACGCACGCGTACACACACACAAATACGATTTCATACAATAATACATACATACACAAGTGACATACACTTTAAAAGCTTAATGAACATATAGATAAGTTAGATCAATCATATTTATTTTCAAATACACTTGGACAGCCCAGCCCGTCTGCTCAAATTTCCCCCATCCAAAGCTATCGTCTCTGTGGGAGAAAGGTGTGCAAACTGAGGAGACTTTACCTCCCCTCTGTTGTACCAAATGCTGTTTTCTCCAGCTGATCCACTGCCTTCCACACTGACACCATACCCTAGAGGAAAACAAAGGATGTGTGGCTCAGATTAGGAGAGATGTGGATGAAGAGTCAGTGTAAGGCAAGAGTGTATATGACTCTCCATAGCAAACCAGATATTAATTCACATAGGTCTATTCTGTGCCCAAGCTAATATATAGCTGTCTAAGTCACTGTCCATCAATTTTGTGATTTTGACAGAAATACATACCTTATAATCTCATATTTCAACGTCCGGTTTAGTGTAACTCAAGTTACTCAACAAACAATCCAATACTAATAAACTGCACGCACTTATAAACGATGGATTAAAAAACAATAGGCAACTGGTCAAAACGATCTTGTTTCTCAAAACATAGGTTTTTTAAGTTTGTCTTAATCTTAGCAATAAATCAAAAACTACTGAAGATATTTCTATAAATACTGTATCATTTTAAAGCTCGCAACTTGTGAAGACCAAAAATAGTTAAAACTCCATTTCACAATGTTGCTACTTACCACCCAGTTTGCCGGGGCAGGTCACATATTATTATTACAATCAAACATTATTTCTGCGAAATCGATTACAGCTAACCTTGGCAGAAAACGATACATATTATATGGAAAAGTTACAAATAGATGCAAATTCTAGTTGTGGGTAGTTCTCTGGATCCGCCAATGCCAACAGAGGAATCGAGCTGGGATGAGAAACATGTTTCTTTCTGACGTGACTTAACATAGCTTTCTACATTTTGTTGTAAACACAAGTCTCTCTACAGTGCTCTGTACCTGCGTGCCAGCAATATCGAGGAAATGTTCATCAAAGAGTCGTGTCACTGACATGCCGAGTCCCAGACTGAGGCTCAAGGACAACGGGGATGTCGCCTCCGTGGATACGACCCCTGACAGCGTCTCCAGTATCCTGCCCACCATTGCTGTGTCAGTGGTTGCAATGATAGGGATCATCTCAGAAATGGCGAGTGCAGCCGCTGACCGGGCCAACAGAGGGGATGGATTGGAGTCATGTGACCCTCGCTGGGGTGAGAAGAAACAATGTTTATTAGAAAATATATTAAAAGGAGACTGTCTCTTCCTAGTTTTTCATTAATAATATAATATTCTTAAGAGTATGTTGAAGGTATAGTGTCCGCCAAAGTGTGTTTAGTAACCCCGTAACAATGTTCACAATTGAAGGTATGACCCTGGGGCATGTTCAAATAGTAAGCAAACAATTCAGTTTCAAAACAAGGTGTATTGCCAATACAGCCAAGGTGGGCCGAGTTAACCCCAACACCCTTTGATGTTCGATAATTTCCCATTTTCTCACGTTCAACACAGCAGACGTCCTGTAACATATTACTACATTGGCTAATTGCCTACCTTTAAATACAGTATTACAATGAATAATAAAACCAATAATGAATAAAATGGAAAAAATATTGCAAAGTATGATGCAATAAAATATTCTACAAATATACGAAACAAAACAAAGTGAGACATCACAGATTTGAAGAAAAAGAACGTAATTAAATAATATCAGAAACAAAAAGTATAACATCACAAATAATACGAAAAACATAAAAATATTTCAAAAACACATTAATATTTTAAAGATAAACTTTCAATTATAAAACTTTTTTCTTCTTAGTAGTAAACATAATTTCAATGAATGTACAATCACAAACATGTATTCATGTTTTTGTTTGCCTCATAATACTGCACTGTCTTTCTCACCTGTTGGCAAATATGGAAGATTCGACTGGTCGGTTTGAAGTTGACATCGAGAATTGATAGAATGGTGTTGAGCACCATAGACAGCCAGTGTGGCATGCCGAGATGTTCGGTGACTTTAGAGGCAGCGGCTGTGGCATCAGCATTAAGACTGGTGGCGTACTTCGCTACTGTGGTTGCAAGGCCAGCGAGGGCATAGACTGCGTTGGCCTGGACAGCAGGGCGCCCCCTGGGGAGAACATGAAACCAAATATTATGACATTTTATTTAGTACAATTCTTTTCATCATATTCAAAAACATTATTTACCTGCCTAGAGACTTTTGCTGTTCTTCTATAGATGTCTTAATCAGTGTAAATAATATTCTTGTAAGATGATGTCACTGTATAATAATAAAGGAATGGAATCATTTCTTTAGTGCCAACATGCACAGAAAATCTGCAAAAAAATAAGGATTAAGTGTTCTTATTGTCAAGTACAGAGCAAAAGTCGAGAACAGATGGATGGAATTGATAAGAAGCTAAGGAGGATATGCAGTAATAAAAAGATAGGTTTTTAGATGACAAAGCTTGTAGTTACCATCACCTCAGTTGTTTGCTTTGCTCTCTCTAAGCTACCGTTTCATTAAAAAGTGTAGCTGACAAAATTATACAAAATGAACGATAATAAATGCCCAGAAATAGACGTGGTTCACTAATATTGGAAACATACAGCAGGTGACGTACCACAGCCAAGTGGGTGTTAAGTCTTTAGAATGAAACATCGCTTATTGAAATATCTTCAGTAGTTTTTGATTTTTGTTTCAAATTGAAGCAAACTTTAAAAAGCAACATTTTGAGAAAAGGTCATTTTAACTCATATGTCGGTTGTTTTTAATCTATATGTTAAAAAATACATGTATTTTATTAGTTTTAGATTATTTGTCAAGGAAAATAAAATGAACATAGAAAGATGAGGTTATATGGTATGACTGGTAGGAAACCAACCTGGAAGTGCTTTTGATGAGATCAAACAGTTTGTCTCGCACCCTGAAAAGCAACGTTAATGCAAATTAGGCAAATAGTTAGTTTTACACACGTCCAAATATCAGATATATTTGCTGAAAACATGGAATTATCTCAACACATGTCCATTTACATAAGAGCTGAGAATGGATGTTTATATGTGTCCGTCTATGACAATATTAACATTATCACTGCACATTCATGTTGACTGCAAATTCATATTTTAATCTTTTGAACGCCAGCTATGTTAATAAACATCTCTTTCTTCAATCTGCTGGAAACCAAATGTCAAATGATGTAACTGTTTCTACACAAATCAACATACAAAATACTTCCCAACTAGTAATATTATGGTAGGGCTAATATCCTAAACAAATATGTTATGTTTTGAAGTGCAAGGAATCTTAGACATTGACGTGTGCATATTTTGTCAGTTATCCACTGGAAATGCTAACTTGGACATAGCACAAGAGCCATGGTCATATTTAATGACCATGTCTCCCGGTAAAAAACAATTTCAGGGAGCAATAGATACCAAAAGGGATAGTGTCTCAAAGTCATTTATATCCAACGAACCAGCATGGCTGAATGCTTTCTAGAGCAGTTGAGATGGTGTTCAAATGAACAGGTCTGTCTGGTAGTGAAACATAAAGCACTTTGAACTATCGTTACAGCTGCGTTATAAAAATATAAAATTAACATTATGTAGTTGCCAAGGTCATGCAAAGGTCAACAATAAAAGTCACATGGGACATACCACAACCATGCAGTTTCCTGGCGAAGCTGGTTTTCTTCAAGGTCATCCACCTGACCTTGCTCCAATTGTAGGACAAGTTCAGTTGTGTAGCCCTATAAACCAACATGTCAACTGTATACTAACCAGATGTGATAAAGTGACCCGTTATAGCTGAAGACTGACACAAACTGACACAAGAAGATTATTTTCACATGACACATAAACTAACACAGAGTGCTTATAGAAGTGTATATTACATGCGCATATATAAGTGTGTGTTTATTATCAGTATATATTATATATATATATATATACAGTTTTTAGTCAGCCAGGAAAGGGACACTTTAACCACGGACAGTTGACCTTACAAAACATGCCATATGAATAATAATAAATTACCAAAATGTTCTATATATATTACAAAAATGTACATGATTCTGATAATTTTTGATAGTTTTACAGAAATGTTGTATTACAGAAATGTTGTTACCGAAATGTCTGATTACCAAAAGTTCCTATTACTAAAACTTCCTGTTAACAAAATGTATGTTGCCCTTCTATCCATGGCCAAAGTGTCCTTTACCAAAATGTCTGACTGTATAAAAACTGTATAATTATGTAAAGTATACTAATAATAAAAAACACACACTAATATATGCCTATTTAGTGTATACTTGTATACTTATAGCCATGTCATATATTCCTGATATACAAATTCTTAAACCATGTCTCAATTTAATTTATAATATACAAATGTATCCATCCTGATGTATATTTTATTAGACTGACACAGCAAGCAGACTAACTGACATTCTACAAGAAACACCACGACTGACCTCGAGATACGCCGAGAAGCATCGTTGCATGAACAATGCCCAGGCTTGTGGCAACAGAAGCAACTCGTTCCACTTGGTCAGTGACACCGCCACCTGGTGACATAATTTGAAAACATGTTTCCGGTCAACAGGTAACTGAGCTGTTTCATGACCGAAAAGAAAATTTTTTATAATAATCCAACCACGTCACTTAATTTGACAACATTAAAAGTGCATAAATAGAAATGCTGTTGTGTGTTTTACTTACAAATACCTGAGTGACAGTGTTAATTTTATATAAAATATTTTAAGTTTTAAAACATGCATATGCCTTTTTATATATCACTATACAGGTCATGGTGTAATTATATTTATGTATTCATTTATTCATATGTAATTTAATGTTGTACCATTGTAATTAATGTTAATTTTTTATTATGTACGCTGTACATAATATAGTATATTCAACCTGTGTAATTGTGAATAACTATTCAAATTATTAAGTTACTATACATACGATTAACAAATGTCAGCATCATCGCTATATTGGGTGTGATTAATTGGGTTTGCAGCAAAACTGTAATCCTGAACTCGTTCAGTCATAACCTCTGACCTCATGCATCCATGACCTCATGCACCCATGACCCCTGATCTCACACACCCATAACCTCTGACCTCATGCAATCATGACCTCTGACCTCATGCACCCATGACCTCTGACTTCATGCACCCATGACCTCTGACCTCATGCACCCATGACCTTTGACTTCATGCCCCCATGACCTCTGACCTCGTTCATGAGAGTGTAGAGCATCTGATGAAAGCTGCGTCCGTGCTGCACAATGTGCTGCCTCCGTGGCTTGCCATCTCTCCCCACGGGAACCAGGGGGTCGTAGGAGAACAGCAGGCCAACTACACGCAACATCAGCACAATGAATCAATAATGGCATTTAAAACTTTAATGGGAGATTTTACAGGAATGGGAGAGGAGTGAAGGCTGAACTCAGAATCAATGTATTTGACCTGTTTTTTTATTCATCTGACATAGATTGTCAAATAATTTAAGTAATAAGTAAGGTCTGGGAGACTCCCATCAAGTCATAATATGGTGCCACCCCAATCAGAGGAAAAGACAGAGGGGATGGAGACAGCGGTGCAAGGACAGTGAGAGGAAAAGACAGAGGGGGTGGAGACAGCGGTGCAAGGACAGTGAGAGGAAAAGACAGAGGGGGTGGAGACAGCGGTGCAAGGACAGTGAGAGGAAAAGACAGAGGGGATGGAGACAGCGGTGCAAGGACAGTGAGAGGAAAAGACAGAGGGGGTGGAGACAGCGGTGCAAGGACAGTGAGAGGAAAAGACAGAGGGGGGTGGAGACAGCGGTGCAAGGACAGTGAGAAGAAAAGACAGAGGGTGTGGAGACAGCGGTGCAAGGACAGTGAGAGGAAAAGACAGAGGGGGTGGAGACAGCGGTGCAAGGACAGTGAGAGGAAAAGACAGAGGGGGGTGGAGACAGCGGTGAAAGGACAGTGAGAGGAAAAGACAGAGGGGGTGGAGACAATGGTGCAAGGACAGTGAGAGGAAAAGACAGAGGGGGGTGGAGACAGCGGTGCAAGGACAGTGAGAGGAAAAGGAATAGAGGTCAAGTACATAGGACAGGGAAATGCTGAGAACAAAAAACATCAAAATCGGCTGATTTGTCATTTGAATAATTTCAAAAGCAATCTAGTATTTGCTGGATGTGTTACAGAAGTTTTGGTGAACAACAAAAAATTGCGGGATTATTTTTGGTATCTAATTGTTCATTTTATGCCAATGATGTAAGATAAATATATGTACAGTCGACCCTTGCTTTGTGGTCACCTTGGTAATACCATGTCCAGCAATTATGGTCACTCTATGACAATTCAGATCAAACTTATTTCTGTAACAAGAGTATAGGAAATGAATCCAGTTATTACGGTTATCTTACTAATTCAGGTCAATATTACCGAGTCCGAAAGGTGGCATTGTTGGAAAGGGTCCAGATCACTGATAGTACAGATGACTGCATTTTGTGACAAAATAATAAATAAAACAAACATATTATATTAATTATACCTCTAGAAGCTAACTATTACGCATATATATATTGTTAAAGCATTTACAAATACAGTGAATCCAACAACAAACTTTTAAATGTGTAATCTTAACCAACAAACCTTTATCTACACCACGATGAGAACATTGTCCTGTCCTAGCTTCTAAATCATCACAAAGATACATTTGTCGTATCACACAACTGGTATAACACCCTGGCAATATTCATATATGGCGACAAAATGGTTATTTCGGGGAGGGCTTATTAATTCGTCTGTTGAGATTTCACTCACTGGTCAGAGATGGACGAAGTTCGGGTGGTGGGTTTCTGTCGTAGCGAGATCGGATGCATTCTGGGATTGCAGCGAGGGCCTTGTTCGGATTGGCCGTGCGGGCAGAGCGGGTGTGGAGAACGCCTCGAGGCATTCTGGCCACCTCATGTGACACCAGCGCCCTCTGTAGGTCTGTGTATGCTACAAACACAATCCTCTAGGTGGCAGCACGTTCTGTAGGATGTTGAACGAGAAACCACCAGATCGCGCCAGCTGCACTTACTGAACAACATTTGGGTTGAGACCTTTACAGGAATCATCATCCTTTCGCCACATGGTCCCAATGAAAGTGCAGATTTCGGCTCTTTAGAACAATATAAATGAATAATTTAATGTTTTCTCAAGTATGATAATAGACTTCTCTCTCACTGTCAGTTGCCACTATGTATGACTATGGAACTGGTTCAAAGTGTAAGGTTTTCTAACCAGTTTGGTCTATCTTGGGCAAGTATGTACCACTGTTTTGAGTCTGCCTTTTCCATATGTTGCTTCAAACTCCAAATCATATAGAACCTGAGTTCAGAGGCTAAACAAACCAGGATCTTTTACATCACAAACCATCCACCTATCTAAAACATCATGCCTGTGTAATTTAAGTTAATTAACCAGGATAATGCCTGTTGGATTGCTAAGACGTGAAGAGAAAGGCTACCAGGTATGAGAGGCTCGGGCAGACTCTTCATTAGACGGATGTACACATCTCCGGGGATACAGGACTGAGCAGCGTCCTTCAAATCAACATCTTCACTTCCTATTGATCCATCCAAGTTCGGGTGAAACTAAAACATAATATTTCACACAAGTGAACAAGATTGTAAAAAGGTAAGTTCTTATACAGCACAGTATCCAGTCTTTAGGACTGCTCAGTGTACGTTACACTTTACTCCCTGGCAGACCCGTTCATTTGAACACCATCTCGACTTCTCTGGGAAGAATTCAGCCACACTGCAATTAATGCGTGACTGACTATTTGTACTCAAATATCCTTCACAATCTGCAACGTAGAGTGAACAAACTTGCCCAAGGTTTGACAAGAACAGGATTTGAACATATGTTGTCTCGGTCGAGAGTCTGATGCTCTAGCCACTGTACCACCTGCTACATTGTAATCCAAAGCATAAAAGTCCAGATGACAAGAGGACAAGGATGTCTTTGATATTTTGTGAATCCAAAAAATTTTCATCTTATGGTATTTGTTTAAAAAATTTAATACCCTTTGGGAGTCATTTATTTACTCATTTGGTGATGAAACTGAATCATTTTATTTAAAAAGCTTGTATTGCATAGCCTATTTGACCAGTGTTGAATAATGGCATAGGGCATAGTTTATAAAATCAAATGTATGACATTTCTAGGAAATTTCCAATTGTTAACACTGTTCAATGCCTAAATATAAAAAGATTCCAATGATGACTTTTAAAGGGACGCACGCAGTCAGTTCCTCCAACTGCAATTAGCCGGCACAGTAATATCTAACAGGAGGTCTGCTGAATTGGCTGTGTTGAACAGGAGGAAATCATTGAACATAAAAGGGTATTGCTGTTATCTTAGCCCATCTCTACAATATTGCAACTAAAGCTTGCTTTAAAACTGGATGTTTTGTCTACAATTTAAATATGTCGGGGTGGGAACTTTCAAATTACACACATTGACTAACTAAACACAATTTGGGTGGCAGTAAACCTTCAATGTACATGTAGTTAGTATAGTCTTAAGAACATAATATTAATTAATAAATGAAAAATTAGCAACAGATTGCTTCCTTTTAAAACATTATATTATATATTAATTAATAAAAAAAACCAGGAACAGTCTCCTTCCCTTTATGCTCTGTCCTAGTGCAGTGTCTAAGTGAGTGGTACATACCTCCTTTGGTAGATGTTGCAGGGTGAACATTGAAGGGTTAAAGTTGGCGAGGGCTCTGTAAGCTGCCCTGGCCACGGCCAAGTGAGATGACTGAGTGTAGATCCACAGCATGTTCACAACTCGCGACTCAAACACCTGAACACAGTGTCTCAATGCTACAGCTGGTTAGGGAGTTACACCTCAGAAAAATGTACGAAACAACAATTTTGTTTTTAACCTTTTCAGGTGTGCGGCCCTGTCACCGCATTACTACTGCAGACGGCATTACCAGGTAGTTATTAGAAATAGTACCTATTTCACTTCAGATGCTTTTTTCAGCAAGAAATAATAATTTTAAAAATAGGAACACCTGATATATTCTTGAACTAGAATAACCAGCGGACAAGATCGTGCAATTTTTTGTAATCTGGTTACAACAGTAAGGTTAATTCAAAATTTACCGATGGTCCAGTGTCACCAGCATCGTCGACGTCATCATTAAAAAAGCCATCGAAAATATCGTCAATTTCAGGAGTCGAATCGTCAGTCTTCGTCGATACTTTCAGTGACAAGTCGGCGAATACACAAATTATCGCCTTCTGAAACATGCTTTCGTCAAAGTCCGAAATGTCACTAAGACTGTCCATCATACTTTCCAAACCATCATCATCAGCAGCGCTGCTGCAAACAGCTGTTGCCAAAATCAATGGTCAGCGGAAAAAACTAAATAACCACAGAATTTCAATAGCACTGTATGACAACTTGAACATGAACAGAAGCCTGAATTATTCCCCTAGAGCTCAATATGCAACAAGTGGTGCCACATAGCGACCAAAACGGGAGTTATATTTCTTACAAGCAAGCTTTTACCTGAACCCGCTATTGCGGGCCGCTGACCGCAAACGTCACAGTATGGCTGCCCACAACAGAGGGCTGCCGACCCGAAATGGTTAAGACACAGGTCCTATTGTGTTTCTCACTGCATGAAACATGTTTGGACCTGGCCAAATTGTCTCATATCTGTGATTCGTAACAAACCAAGTGCCTCAGTTATCACCATTACTGTAGCATTACCTGGGGGAGTGCACTACCCTTACATGTGGGTAGGGGTGTGCAGCCAAAGGTCACATTCCCCTACCCTTGATCCAATATCAAAAAGTATACCCTTGATCTAGGGACAAATTTAAGAAAGACATAATTTTAAAGTAAGTATTTAATTCATATAAACATAAACATATCTATAGGTATGTGTATTCTGATGCATATATGCACATTGCACCTAACTTGGCATGCTAACCAGTTTAGCTTTATAATAGGCTTATAATCTATTGAGAAATAATCCACCAAACTCGAAATGATACCCTTGTCTAGGGAACTTCTGTATAGTGTTGACCTTTGTTCTAGGGAGCCTCGGTAAAAAAACTACCTTTGAAGTCAGCACATCCACAGTACTGCTAGTATAGGCAGTGGCCCCCCCGGGAGCATTACAGTAGTTTGGTTTTAAACCTGTTCACAGTGGTGCCACCTGAAGTCACCAACTACTCAACAGTTTCCATGTTTCTCTAATAGGTGGCAATACAAATATGTAGCTTCATGAGTAAATAAATCAACACAACTACCTTTGTATCTGTTGATATATTGCCATTTGGTATATCCGAGACCAATACTCTAGGGAAGCAAATAAACATTGAAAGAGGTGTGTGGATCTCGGCACCTCGGAGGAGATACACGTCAAATGCACCCAAATTAGCGTTTTAAAATATAGATGTCCAAAATGTCCTTTTATCCATGGGAACAAAAAACAGTGCAGGACCAAACGGGGATTTCAAAGTTGTTCCATATAAGAGTTTATTCTTTGCATTAGTGAGAGCCCCAAGATGTTTATGCATACCTCATAGAGTGTATGAATCATAGTCATACGCATAACAATATTTTACTACAAGGTCAATATTTACTTTGCAGTAACAGGATTGCTGTATCCACTAGATTTAAACAAATACATAACCATAATAGATAATTGTATATTGAGGCTGTGCAGGTTGTGATTTTGTGCACTAGTTACCAGATACATATATTTCATAAGTCATCATTTAAAAACTAATGCCAACAGCAGTATGACTAACACTAAATTCAGGATGTGTGAACAAATACATTCGACCCTTTGACCTTCATCACATGTACAAAGTTTTTAGTAAAATATCTTTTATATTACCATCATGTTTCAGCAACTGGTAAAACTGTTGTAAACAAACTCCAAATAATGTCAAGCAAAGTATCTGATATTATGTTATTCAGTTCTGTGCAATGAATGAGGTTTTTTGGCAAACTTTCTCAGTGCTACAAACTAATGTACTCTCGTCTAAACAATGATGAGAATTAAATAAGATGAGGCAGACTTCCAACTATGTACTCACTTCGTATTCTCTGGTTGCCACTTGTAACTGAGGAACCAATGAGAACAGGCGACACACTTCACACACGACCAGCGACCTACAACAACAAGGTCACACTGTTCTCACAAGGTCACCAAACTCTCACAACAAATATATATCTTTTTGTGGTAGAAAATTCTAAATAATACACTTAGGTTTAAAAAATTATTTAAAGTCACATCAACTAAATTTAAATGTTCTTGAACCAAGAATGTCGTTGATTCAATAAGTTAATGTACTTTTGTAAAAATCAAATTAATTAACTTTGTTCATTAGATAATGTGACGATTTAACTGACAGACAAGTGAACAGTCTTGAGCAAACATCTACACATTATTCAACAGAATTGTGATGCAGTCGAGTCAAAAACTGAATATACCAGCTTTGGCAAAGATTTTATCAAACAAAATGATAATAAATAAGCAGTCTGCACAAATGAACTAATGCACTATCGCAGATTCAAATACAGTATTTTTGATGAAATGATCTAAGCCTAAATGATGAGAAAATGAATTGCTTTAGGAACATATTGAAGACTGTGAGAATGAATGTTAAATACAAGGTGAGAAACTGGCTCACCTTTCATCGTGCTGTAGTTTAGCAGCGAGCACAGACCACGCAGTTCTTATGTCGACCACCTAGCAGTGGGGGCAGCACCAACAAGAGTCAATTAACAAGGTCACAGTTAGCACAGCAATTGTAAGTTACTAAAAACTAAACTGATTTCAATAGCATGTACATGAGGAGAAAACTGGTGATCATGAAGTACATAACAATAAAACAAGTACCCCTGGGTAACTGTTAAAAAGTGTTCTACTACTTTAATTATACAAATAAGAATTAATATTAAATGGAAAAAGTGTGACTACAGATCACTGCACTTTATTATAAATAACAAAGAGTAAAATACTTAATTATATTTATAGTCCTACATTTAGAAGCTAAATATTTATTAACCATAAATTTAAAATATAACAAAAAAACATTTCAATTAAAGAAATATTATATTAGTATATATTATATTTTGACATGCATTTATTCGTGACTAACACTACTTCTGTTAATAATTAACTATCTGATAAACATGAAGCTATCTATAAGAAAACACTACAAACCTCAGCCTCACACAAGTAGCGGAGACCTTCCAATGCCATCGCCACAGCAACAGCCTCATTTTCACCGGAGCATTCATTCAAGATGGCCGACACCAGCACCAACATGTCCGCTCCATGCTGATGGGGTCTGCGTGGTGAAATGAGAAAATAATCACTGACATTACAATTTAAAAGTTTAATGGAATCATTAGAGTTGTAAGTGAATATAAAGTCAACTAGGGTTGTACCACTGATCAGAGATGTTGGCCAGTGAATAACTAATTGCCATTCTGATGTGTTTTGAAATGATTAGTTATTCATCTGCCACAAAAACTGACCATATATCAAAGTCAACAAAATAAAAAGCCCAGTTCAAAATGCAAAAATTTGCAAGAAATGCATCCTAAAAAGAACGCAGTTTCAGAAAATCAGCACCAGTTACTGTTATTCCATAATAGTTGGCACATATCACGTTTTCTGAGAATTACACAAAACATTAAAGATTAAATGAAAACGAAATTAACCTTTTTTATTTCCAATCTGAATGAAATATAACCTGAAAATAGTGTCTTCATATTCACCTAATTTTTTAACCCCTTCTGTCACCCTTGTCAAGGCCACTTTTGGTTGCACTTTTCTGTACATTTTCTGCAGTTTGTTGTGACACCTAGCGGTCATTGTGACATCACCGCAGGTAGCACCTCTAGCATTTAGCATGGTGCGCATCTATGCAGGTTGGTGTTTCAGGCCATACCTAAAATTGCAATCGCAGAATTTAATGTTTTTGATATCACCATAAAGATAATAATCTTACCTACAAAAGTGTCACTGGATGCACACATGAATTTTTTTATCTTTTTGAGTTATTGCCGTTTGAACATTACAAATTCTCAAACTTACAATGGAATTTAATATTTTTTGATATCACAGGTAAAGACAATAATCATATCTACAAATATGCTGCTGAATGTACCCATGATTTGTTTCTAGTTTTTGGGTTATTGAACATTGTGAATGCTTAATCCTGCAATGTATTCGCGGCAGCAGATATAATGCAAGGTTGAGCATTCGTGATGTTAAAATCACAATTCCTGTGCACATCCAGCGACACTTGTACATAACATTATTATCTTTACGGTGATATCAAAAAAATATTAAATTCTGTGATTGCAATTTCATGTACGGTCTGAAACAAAAGGCCGCATCGCTGCTCACCATGCTAAAGGACAGCCCTGCCTGTGGTGATGTCAGCAACATGTGATGGGCTGTGACATGCAAATAACAACATTTGAGCGGGCTTAGTGACATGAATTCGCAATAAGCAGGCTTCATATATGGCACATTACTTGAAAAAAGTATTAAGTTTATGTATACAAAGTTTCAGAGACATTTAAAATTTCATTTTACAGTACTTACCGTAGTCAACATTCAAAAGGAGATTAAAAATACCCACCACCAAATATCTCACTAAATAATTTAAATAAAATCTCAACTAACTGACCTATGCATCACGTGACCTGCTGCCTAGTAAAATGTCCATCAAGCCTTCAAAAATGGATTCCAAACATGTGGAGTGTTCAGTCATTTTGTCTTATGTTTTCTTCAAATTCTGGCCCCAAAAGGTTTTTTTTATGCCAAAAAAACTAAAGCAGTTTTTAAAGTGACATCACTATGCAGGAATGTTTGATTTATGATTTATGTCATGCTACAATATTAATGTACTTTATTTCACACATGCACACGCGCACACGCCACACACAACCACACACACACTCACACACATTCACACACACACAGACACACACACACACACACACACACACACACACAGACACACATACACTCACACACTCACACGCACACACACACTCACACACACACACAAACATACATATATAACCGTTATCAACATTGTTAACAAAGCTTGACGAAGGTCACCTGCATAATTTTAATTGTAACATAGACAAACAGTGACATATCAATTCTCACCTACTCCAGCAGATGTCACTGTATAGTTCCTACCTGTTCTGACAGACGTCTCTGATGGAAGCAGCCCTGGCAATAAGGGCCTCGTTGATGACCGTCTCCCCACAACTGATCTCCTTCTCCACCAACATCTTCTGGAGATGTGGGAAACAACGATCCTGCTGTTTCCATAGCAACGTGACGAGTCGAAGCACCACCGGCTTCAGACTCGCAGACATTGCAAGCATCTGGAAGGTGCGCAGTACAGGAACTGTGGCCACCTGGTGGAAGGAGGTTCTCGGTTATGCAAATCAAAATGTTTGTGAAAACATAATATTAGGCTTCATTTGGAATACATTTATTTGATACTTTAACAAATATTTTATGCAAGCACCAACACAAGTCATGAATAGTGATGAAATAAGGTCAAATGAATGACGTTTATTATATCCCAAGGCCAGGCCTGTGACTGAGCCCATACTAGTCTCCTGTACATCTGGATGACAGAGCCCACATTTCGGCATATACAACATGACCCTTAGGAAGATCAAATGTTTTATCTAGTTATTGTGAAAATAATTTTATTATTAAATTATTATTATTTTATTTATTATTATATGTTAACTATTATTACATTAACCATGCCCACAAACCGATGAAACAACATGTAATTTAGGAAGATTTCTTCAGTGGTAGGCAAAAAATATACAAAATTAATAAGTTTGTATAAACATAGAGTGTTTGAATAGATGCTGTCAATACAGTAAGAGAATACCAATCCACACCTTATGAGTAGCCGTCTCTGCCATGGTCTGAAGTATCTGTAGTTTGACCTCTGACCTCGTCTCATGACCCAATTTATAGACAAGCAGTGGAAGTAGGTCAGGGGCCTGAAAAGATGATAAAAGCGTATATTATAAATTTATTTTTAACTTACTTATTTTGACCTTAACCTTGATTTATATGACTTTCACCCCAGAACCCATTCATCCATCTAAGGCATTTTTTTAGATGGAACTTGACACCAAGATGGTAAATATACCCTGTAGTAAGTTCTTGGCTCAAAATATCAATATTTTAATCTAAAATGACCTTGAATGCGACCTTATCACGTGACCTTGACCTGGAATCGGCAAAATAATACCAGAAATGGTTTCCCTCCTACAAAGTGGTCTAATTTATGGTTCTACAACTTTTGGTTCTCAAGTTATTGGGCAGCCTTACTCCGGACGACGGCCATCTTGGATTTGGCTCTTGCAAAAAAATGACAAATCATGGCCATGTCTAACGCTGGTCCAAAAATGGTGCTTGTGGAGCAATGTGAACAATTATGTGATTAAGACCTCTGACTATGTTTTTTACTCATGTCATATGGATAATTTATGTATGCGCAGGCAATGGGGCAATGAAGAAAACAATATCATAAAACCCTTGACATTCACCATACACTTGTGCACAGACATTTGTTGCAGTTTGTTTGCATTTTAGACACAGCACATTAGTGACTAATTCCTTTGTTGTGTTTGCGTTGACATCGTAAATATGAAGGAGTGGCTCTTCCTGTTTCATATAACGATATACACAAGGCTGTCAGGCACGAAGCAGCTTACGAAGGACATGTCAATTGACTAGTGATCTCATTTTATTCAGGTATTTACGTTCAAATCATATAACGTTCAACCAAAAACACACATCAAAAACACTATTTCAGGATAGTAATTAAAAACTAATAAACTGATTATTTCAACAGGTAAATGTATATTTGGCTTTTTCTTAGATTGGTCATCATTCCTTCAGGTCTGAAGCATGGAAAATATATCACATATAAACTTAATAAACCCATTTTGAAAGCAATGTAAACTAAATTAACACAAGTTGGAACTTTTTATTTAAATTTAGGAGATTTGGAGCATGTTTGAAAGCAGACCAAAACATGCAGGGTTCTCATGACATATGGGTAGGCTAATGGAAGGTGTGATACACAACTCAAACATACAAGAAGCTTTAACAAAATACTATTACATTTCTTATCGAATGGAAGGTGTGATTAACCTCGGTCTTTGTACCATGGAATATCCATAGTTATACATGTTCAGACCATGGACAAAGACCATGGATATCCATGATTCATCCGTGATTTTGACAATGGTTGTTCATGGTCAGACCATCGATGTTAAGTGACACCATGGACATATCATGGAATATCACGGGCAACAGGATCATGGGCAGAGAATGGACATGCATGGCCCCATCGACCATGGGCAGACCATGGACATACATGGTCCTGTTAACCATGATATTCCATGATATTCCATGATATTCCATGATATTCCATGATATGTCCGTGATGCCACTTAACGTTAATGGTCTGACTATGAACAACCATGGTCTTTGCACCACGGAATATCCACGGCTATCCATGGTCAGTTCATGGTTCATCCGTGATTTTGACAATGGTTGTTCATAGTCAAACCATCGACGTTAAGTGGTACCAGAGACACACCATGAAATATCACAGTCAACAGGACCATGGACAGACCATGGACTTACATGGTCCTGTTAAACAAGATATCCTATTTTAATATACAAAGCAAACATACAAGAAGCTTTAACAAAATACTATCATATTTCTTATCGATATCAAAAGCAGTCACAGTACCTGGTTGAAAGCTTTCTCAGCGATTCCCGTCAACAACTTTAGCGACAATCCCACAATCCTCTTCTGCTTTGAAACAACCAAGATGGAGGCAACCAAGCTTGTCAGCTGATACGTCACATGACTTGCATCTAGCAGAGAAGATTGGATGCTGATGAGCCAATCAACAACAGCAGCCTCGTTTTGAGAGAAGAGCCTGGCCAGTAGGCCATACGCGTGATAGGAGCATGTTTCTAGGCTGAGGTTACTGTAGCCAGTGACAAGGGTGTCATGCTGAAAACAGTAAAACTTCATGACACAAACAATGAAGAAACAAATGTAAAAAAGTTATCTAGGAATGCTTGTTTCTAAAATACTTTATCTTACATTGTACTGTAAAGATAATGAACATTTTAATATGAACTGTAAAAGGAGTTAATACGAATTATAAGTGGAATGAGTTATCAAGAGAAATAGTGTGTGTATGTGCGTATGCACGTGTGTATGCATGTGTGTGTATACTTCTATATAATTGTATATATATATATACGTATATATACACACACATACATTTATATAATATATACATACTGTTGTGACTTTTTTCCTGTGGTTTTATGTGATGTGACTTTTTCTGTGACATTATTTTGAATATGGACAGTGAGAGATTGATGATGAAACAGAGATGTATGTTACCACCAAGTCTTGTTTCCACAGATAGGGGGTGGTGACAGAGAACATGTGATAACACTACAGTGATAACACAGTCACAAATACCATTGAAACGTGTTACGTTTACAAGTTTTCATGTTACCGGTACTTCATTTACAGGTAACTGCATCACTGTACTGCAAACAACAAGTGATAGGGCTGTCTGTGCCTCAGAGGTGGTCTACATCAAACGACAAATTGTTTGTAATGGGAGCATTATAGCTAATATACAAACTCACTGTGAACAGACATATTGTACCTAGTAGGTTACATAATCACTTTGTTGTGCGTTCATTCATTACAATAAATAATTGTGATCATGTACTGTTATCATAACATTATGTTATTACCAAGCACATATTCTACCATTTATATATATATATATATATTGCTTCTATCCATTGTCCTTGGTGATATACGCTGCGTATCATGTGCAGCAAGAATTAACATGAACAATATTTTCAATATCGCTGTTTATCATGTTTATGTATTCATCATCATCACTGTTCCATGGGTGCTTATTCCAAGGGGTTCTTGTTCCAGGGGGCGCTTGTTCCAGGGATGCTTGTTTACGTATTCAGCATCATCATCAAGACAACAAAATCATTCATTCACACTCTACCGACGAAGGGTGGCATTACATCAGATTGGAATTCCAAAACATGATAAGCATTATGCAGGAATGGTGTTGATCATTATCACCTGTCACATGGAAAACAAACTGCCACAGTGGCAACACTAAGCACTTAGTGACGTAAACATATGTTAACGCAACCTGGTGCAAAAAACAAGTATGGGTCATAAAACACTAATTGAAGCCCCTCCTCCATATTGTAATCTCTGGACCATGACACCAAACGGCAAACTGAACAGTCCGATTGGCTACTGACGAACATGTAGTTGAGCAAACTAGGAGATCACCTGAGTAAATCTAAATTTATTTAAAATGCAACCGCTGTCACGACCACTGTTCATTAGCCTGACATGATCTGGTGCAGTGATGATGTGGTGTAGGAAACTCTGCCAGCGACGTCTTACGCCATGTGTCATCATCGCGTGCTGTTCCTTGCTGTTTGTGATGTTCAAGGGTATTTCCACGCGATATACACTGAACAGTGATACTGCTAATTCTACGATAGATGTCATCAATCAAAGCATACAGAGTAGACAGACGGGGGCAGCTGGTGATGTGTTGAAGAACGAACTGAAGGCGGATGGTGTTGTCAACGTGAATAAGGCCAACATCATCAATCAAAAAACGAGTAAAGAGACTGGTGAAGGTATTGATCTGTTGAAGAATGAAGTGAAAGTGGTTGATGATGTCAACATGCCTAAACCCGCCATCGTCAAGCAATCCAAACAGAGTAAGCTGACTGGTGCATCTAATGACATGTTGAAGAATGAACAGAAAGCAGATGATCATTTCAACATGCCTAAACGCACCATCACTAATCCAGTGTTCAGTTCATGTGTTGGAAAACAAACCGGGTACGATCATGAATTCATCGAAATGTCCCAAGACTTCTTTGTCTACTCTGCATTCCTAGATGTGCGAGACACAGACACCACGAAAAGAGCCGGAATTGGTTCCTATACAATACGCATCATGGCAGCCACGAATATGAGTAGCCAGTATCCAACATTGTATTGCGTGGGACTGTTAACGTCTGGGAAGTATTGGTTGGTGGAGTTGAGCTTCTATCTGATACAAGAGCGTTACAACAAGGGCTATGACATGTACATTTTGTCATGTCGTCTCCCCAAGGAGCTGTGGCATACTCCGCCTTGCTCTGTAGTTATCTCCCCATCAAAGTCGCCGACGAACACTTCGCACTGGGTCAAAGTTCACTTGCCCTTGACGACACGCCAACACAAGATGGAGGTCTGTATCCCACCTTTGTTTGGTGATATATCCGAGCTGGACCTGATTGAGTTCATCGAGTTGGTACACTTGTTCGGTGCACAGCACGTACATTTCTATGACTACCTGGCATCGCCGTTGGTCCTAAAAGTGCTGTCATATTACAAGAAACGAGGCTTTGTGAGCATACTGCCGTGGAAGTTGGATAAACGATTACAAGATAGACATCTGCACTATCACGGCCAGTTAATGTGCATACAAGACTGTCTGTATAGAAACATGTTTTCTTCCCATTTCCTTGCCTTCATGGATATAGATGAGATGTTTGTGCCAAGAAACCACTCCAGCTGGTTCTCAATGGTGACTTCTTTGCAGGACTGCACTCAGCTCGCAGGTTTCTTAGCATCCTCCGGTTTCTTTGACCCAACGTTGCAACCCAAAAGCAAGCCTAGTGTGGTGAACAACCCACAGCGACTGAGGGTACGTCAACTAACAGATGTGATACGGATAAAACAGCTCAGTTACAAGCGCTCCAAGTGCATCGTGAATCCACGCCATGTTTTCGAAATGGGCATCCATCGTATCAGTCGGCCAATGGCGCCAAGGCTGAAGACTGTAAAACTACCTGAAGAGTTTGTAGTGTTACATCACTACCGCCACTGTCCAATGGAAGATGTTTCGTGTGAGAAATGTGTGACTGATAAAACTCTGTTGGCCTATGCCTCTCAACTGGAGACAAAGGTCAAGAAGGTTCTGGAGGCACTCACATTGTAGATCCTTGACCTATGAACTCAAGACAGAGGTCAATGGATTTCAAACACTATAGATCCTTGACCTATGAAGTCAAGACAGAGGTCAATGGATTTCAAACATTGTAGATCCTTGACCTATGAACTCAAGACAGAGGACAAGGGAGTTCAGACATTGTATATCCTTTGAAGTCAGCACTCACAAAAACAAATCAAATCAGCATAAGTCATTTAGTACCAAGTAAATGATGCTTAAATCTAGGAATCCATGTAACTTTCGTGATGCAAGAGAAAAATCCAATAAAAAAACAAGTAAAAACTTTATGGTTGTTATTAGTCATTAAGAGGACATAGGTTTTAAAAAGTAATTTTTTTTAGTTCTTATACAGCGCAGTATCCAGTCATAAAGACTGTTCAAAGCATGTTACATTTTATTCCCTGGCAGACCTGTTCAATCGAACACCATCTCAACGTCTCTGGGAAGCATTCAGCCATGCTGCAATTAATGCATGAAAACTATTCGTACACAAATATCCACCACTGTCTATAGCCAGGTACTCTTTCATGCAGCTTAGTGAACTGGAGCAACCTAGAGTGAATGAACTTGGCCAAGGTTCAATATGGCAGTTCAGGATAACATAACATCTTTATTGCTTTGTAAAAAGAATTTGTTTTATAACATGCCCTCATATTAAGACAAACAGATAATCATTCCAACATTGCAGAGATGAAGTTGGTGAACAAGAGATGGGTGGATGGATAAATATGAGACATGATTCGAAGCAGGGTTCTGTTGATAAAGAGTCCAATGCTCCAGCCACTGCATCACTGCTATAAGCTTTATTAGGAAACTTATTTTGGGTGACTTCTTGCAATGTTATTTAGTGATCCTTATGTCCCATATTTATTAAAGATGTGCATATCTATAATATTGATTTAAACTTTACTACAAGTACATATATATGCCTCATTATTCCACACATCTTGACCCAAAAATTAGCTGTGTACTCCAATCATTACTATACATACATATATATATATGTATATATATATGTATATATAATATATATATATATATATAGCTGATGATGTATATGTTGAAAAACCCCAACACCATTTATACATGGCAACCCTGCTAAACAATTTTGCACATGTAATTTCATGATATCCTTAAAAGCAACATTATGGAAATGAAATGGTTTTACAATAGTCAGATGTGACAGTTACATGTGCATTTGCTATAGTTTTTGCTACGGAAATAGGCAAAAACAACAAATACAGTGAAAATCAAGAATGTGATAATAATCGCAGTTGCGGCATCAGTGGGTCAAGGCTTTGTATAATTTTTAAATATCCTGTTTTTATTAACTTTTTTTTTTTCTTTATTTATTTATGTTTCTATTTTACGTGGATGTTTTTATTGATATACTTTTTTCCAATATGGACACAATGCTTGTCTGAAATAAAAACATTATTATTATAGTATTATTACTATTAATATCATCTACAAGTTTGAAAAAAGATGCTGCCGGAATTTGTCATGAAAGACTACAACTGAATAAGGATAGATGTATGTTTGTTTATTTTGTGATATTCAGCCTTACTTTACAATATCCTCGTATTGTGCAGATATTTAAATAAATAAGTATTGATTTCATACATTAACCACGGATATTGAATATGTACAAAGTTTATAACTTTCAAATTTAATGGGACGTCGATGACAAAAACTAGGTAGCTTTTTCTACATGATGTTTATTGTTTTGTATTTGGCTTACTCAGCAAAAAAGTAAAAATATTACAAATACCAATAAGATATTTGTAGTCATTATGTGTCCTCAGCATACCTGAAAAATTGTTACCAGATTTAGCACTCCACTATATAAATTTGAAAAAATCCAATTATGACAAAACAGCCTCTCAAAGTCCCTATTGACTTCAATATAAATCCAATTTTCAGAGCGAGGGTGACTGATGTGAGATGATTGATTATTACCTAGTAAGGTTAGAAACTATTAGTAACACATGGGAACCAAAAATTAGTATGAATGGTCCACTTTGCCACTTGTGGTTCCTGACTATGTAGACAGGTTTCACTTTCATTCAGGAACATTTCAGCATAACGGCAAGTTATCCTCTCTGTGTTCTCATGCAGCTGTAAGTCTTCAGTTCACCAGAGATGTTGTAACTGTAAAACCAACATGATACATATTTAATTAACATAAACCCTCTAGGATTTCAGCGTAAGTAATAAGATATTGTGTAGGATGATTAGGATCTAATTACTACGGCAGCCACTTGTTGTAGGATACGCTCTGTAAGAGTGAATCCATTGTTACTTCAACAGTTTCCATTGTATCAGGTGATGCGGTGGACAATGCCATATCTGTTTCAGCAAGGTGTGGTAATGTTTTTGTGCATAGTAGTGAGGTGTACCATGTCTTCCCGTGAAAATTTGCTTGTCAAAAGCAATTTTTTGTATGAATGTCATCTACAGTGTCTCGGTCAACAGAGAATCTGAGGTGGCAATTAAATTTTTTGTTTTTAAAGAAATGACAGCCATTTTACAAAATGGCCACCAAATCACATTTCAGGATATCTTAACAACTGCTTCACCTAGAACAATAATTTTGGTGTCAAAACATAGGTTTTAGAGGTCAAAGGTTTCAAATATTTTACATCAGACCTTCTCCGACTTTCAGATTCGCCATTTTTAAAGAAGGCGGTCATCAAAACAAATTTCACAATATCTTAACAACTATGTCACATAGAGTCATCATGTCTATGTGTAGAATTGTGGTCAGCAATTTCAAATGTGTCACACATGACCTTTGCCGACATTCATATATCTGTCATTTTTAAAGGTGATGCCATCAAAACCAATTATCGTTACAACTAAAGAGCTACATCACCTAGTGCCATAATGTTGATGTCAAAATATAAATTTTCAGGTGCGATGATTTAAAATATATTAATTTTGAACTTCGCTGACATTCAAATATCCGCCATTTTTAAAGATGGTGCCTGTCAAAGTCATTTGTCACTATATTATAAGAACTACATCACCTAGGGCCATAATGTTGATGTCCAACTATAGGTTTTCAGGTGCGACAATTTAAAGTATGTAGCCGTTATTCTTCTCCGACTTTCATATCCTCCATTTTTCATACATCATATGGCTGCTAGATATTCCCCAGTGTGAGTCCACAAGCAAAGTTACTTCAAACTTTGTCTTATTGATTTATGGTGATACGGTCAGACAACTACACTACGAGGCTCGGTACAAAATCTGTACAGTTTCAGTGCTTAGATGACTGTGCCAGTTTGCATATTACAGGAACATATATATATCATCATTGATGGCACAGCGCTCTTTAACATCCTCAAGCTTTCTTAGTTTTTGCTGTATACAAAGCTTACAGCCTTAAGGCCACGACAAGGAAGAAAAGAGGGACGGGCACATACAGAATGTGCTGTTTTCTAAGCAAATAACTTGGACTGGCTGTCACCGTGTATACACAAACAGGCTGCCATTCGGATGTTTTTAAGTGCCGCAGATAATGTGTAATATGGAAAAAAGTAATTAAAATTGTCAACAATGTCGTTGTTGCAGGGCTGCCTACTTGACAAAAAAAATTTCCGTAATAACCCCTCCCTGTCGCACCCCCCCACCCCTGCTCCCCTGTCCACAAGGTTGTCAATCAAACTTTTCTCTGAAGTAGATACAGTGACAAGCCCAGCCTGTTCACGGTGCCTGGGAATCCAAGAAGTTACTAATTTAATCATCAAAAGTAGATATACTTTCTTTCAACATATAGCTATCTCCAATAAGTTACATTGTGCTAATTACAGCTGTCAGAGTACATGCATGGCCAGACATGCCACAAGTGTTTACGTCTGTAGAGCATCATCGAGGGAAAGACAGCGTCAGTGAATAGCCAATAATCATCCATCGAGCTTCTAAATTTACAACACACAGCAGGAAACATTATAATTATTACTAACAGTCAATGACAAAGTTAAATTCTTGTATTCAAATATGAACCTTTCAATAAAAATATGATAGTTTTATATGCAATTACAACAATTATAATACTCATTTTATATTCTTCTACAACATTTTATAATTATATTCATAACTTTCAGAAAACCATAACTATTTAATGTAATTTAATTGTTCTACATAACATCATCTTAATTTATTCATTTCATTATATAATTCTACACCTATAAATTGTATTAATGTCTAGACGTGCATTAATGACACTGATTTTTTTTGGCTGTTGTAATTGCTGTTGACTGACAGATGCAGACATAATATGCTCACTGCCATGTGCCACGGCAGTCATCAGCAGGCTGCTGGTGTAAAAGTTGTAACATTGTACACAGGCACAGTGTTGGATGACGTCACTGTACTGACTTTGTAGAACTTGTAGTGGACTAAATATTTGTTGATAAATTGTAACAAGGGAATGATGGCAGTTTCTTCAGGGCATCTGGAGCAGCATTATTTATAGATTTAGCAATTCTTTAATGTGTATCATTTTCTGTAGTCAGATATTTGTATTCCTGTAACACAGCAGCAGTGTCCGTAATGCCGTAATCCGAAGTGAATTTCCGTAATGATTACGGAAAATCCGTAATGGTAGGCAGCCCTGTTGTTGTGCTAGGTATCAGCTTAGCCTGCGAACTTGACTGCATAAGTCTCATGATAGTGATCGGTACAGATCAATAATTCCGATATGCAGATGATCAGGAGTGGATGTGAGCGGGATGTGTGAAACGTTTTGAAATCCTAGTTGTGTATTTAGAGGGTAGGTATCACCGTAAAGTCAATAAAACAACGTTTGAAGTGACTTTGCTCATTGTCTCACACCGCCGTGGGGCCACATGGTGTGCTGTAAATGGAGGATATGAAAGTTGGAGAAGGATAACAGCAACATATTTGAAATTGTCGCACCTGAAAACCTATAATTGGTTTTGACGGGCACCATTTTTAAAAATGCAAGATATATGAATGTCGGAAAAGGTAATTTGTAACGTACTTGAAATCGTTGACCACAATTCTACACATTGATATAGACATGATGACTCTGGCCTCTGTGTGACATAATTGTCAAGATATTGTGAAATTTGTTTTGATGACCGCTATCTTTAAAAATGGGCCAAGAGGCCCTGAAGTCCTTTGGACTAATACGTCTATATGTGACCCCGGCTGACCAAATGAGTGATAAGGAAAAATTGTAACATTGTTTTCTTACATTCTTGTAAAGGTTTGGTAGGGTGCTTTAGTTTCAAAAATTATGACTGCTACAAAAATTAATGAAGTTATGGAGCATTGAACATGGTAGGGGTCAAAAAGTGAAAATTAAGAAAACGGCTGTTGAAATTTTACATTATATATGCAAATGGATTGCATGGAAATATTACATGCATGACATTCAAATGTGGCACACAGTATGTATGTTATGTTGCAATGATACACTCAAATGCAAATGTGCTGCTACAAAAACTTATCATGTTATGCCAGATTATGTCTTTATGTGTAAAACTAAGAGGACAGCTTATTTGAGAGCAAAAGGTAGACTCACTGTTTGACACAGTTTAAAACCTACAGGCAACTGTCCAGTTTAACAGGGGTCTAGTGGCTTAATGCTGTCTGTTGACACAAGCTACTGCTAGTGACCAATTACAGATTAGTCACAGTTTCCATCAAACAATAGCAGGCAGAGAATCTTAGCTCCACAGCTGGGTGTAATACACAACAAGTGATAAATATATGATACACTGGAAGTACAAATGTGTTGCTACAAAAATGTGTAAAGTTATGCCAGATTATGTCTTTATGTATAAAATTAAGAGGACAGATTATTTGAGAGCAAAAGGTAGTCTAAAGAAAATAAAAAATGGGTCAGCTGGACGGTGATAGACCATTTGAATTTGAACCCTTTGTCAAACTTTTGTCTCGACTTCACCGAAGACGGTGTCCTGCTGTCAGAACTTCGAAGGTGTTACTTACCTAACTTACAGGTCTTTGTCAGTAAGAATAATGGGATGATAATTTACACCAACGTTGTTTCCTGTAGAAGTCATTTTGTGGGATATATTAGCATTAGTCGTGCCAATTTAAAAATTAGTGCTATATAATAGTAGTTTGTCAAAATGTAAACAAACTCAAAGACAGTTGCAGGTTAGCGTTAGCCTGTTCTGAAATATTTTAATGACATAATGATATATTTCACATAAATATATAGGGAGCTAATGGAGAGGCCCATCATAATCCATAGCACTACAAAATGAAGTATCTGAAAGTCACACTTCATATATTGAGTGATACATCTCATATTGTCTTTCTGGACTGTCGCAATGTCCAATAGTTTCCTATCACAACCCTCGTGTACAATATACCAAAGCTATATATTTCCAACACCACAACATATGTATTATCATTGGATAGGTAATTGAATAGTCTTTCAGATGAATGCAACTTGTAGCAGCAGAAAATGAAGCATACAAAAGTTACACCGCAAACAATGACATGCATTCTCAAAATGTGATTCATTCAAAAATTAGTGCTATATAATAATAGTTTGTCAAAATGTAAACAAACTCAAAGACAGTTGCAGCTTACTGTCCACCAAGCAGTAGCAGAGCAGTTTTATAATAATAATAATCCACAAGTTAAGTGGCAGTGATCTTCCTTTTATCATTCATGTGATGTTTATTGTGAGCATGGCGGACAAATGGTTTTCATACGCAGACAGGTACAGAAAGAAACTGACATTTTATATAAAAAGAACATGTTTGCCTATGAATGGCATGTATTTCCTATTGTTGCTGTTTCTGCCGGGCAGAAACAGTTTCTGCCCGGCATAAATCAAACAACCCTGTAGGTAATTATTAATCAAAAATGTTTTTTTGGTGAATCATAGTTACAGATTATTAAGGGTTATGATGGAAATAAAATGTTGACATTTTTACCAGTTTTGGGGTCCTTGGATGCCCTATGGAGCCCTTAAAATGATTAAATCAAATACAGATTTCTCGTGCATAGTGGCAGTGCCCTAAGATATGTCTATGCAAAATTAGAGAAAAAGTTGCTGAACGGTTTCCGAGATACGGCAGCTAACGGCGGACGGCAGACGCAGAGTGATGGCAATAGTCCCTTGGACCTTCGGCCAAAGGACTAAAAATAGCAGATATAAAAGTCAGACAAGGTCAAGTGTAAAATATTTGAAATCTTTGACCTCTAAAACCCTTGTTTTGACACAAAAATTATGGTTCTAGGTGACACAGAACTTTGCTAAGATATGCAGTGTTTGTAATATGGCTGCAAATGTTGACATGTTTAGTGGAGACTATATGCATGCCAGTGAAGATACACCTGGAAATAAAATATTCGAGTAGACCGTTTCATGAGGATTATATACATTAGTTTGTGTTGTTAAAAATGCTGTAGAATTTATCCCGATACTCTGCTATTTAGGCCAATTTCCAGTGGTTGTAGAAACCTTGCAGGAGAGTTGGTGAGTTGCAATATCCCATGTAGCACAGTAAAAGGTTGTTTAAGAAAATATTCACACATTTTCTGTTCTCATTTTGCCCCTACCACCCTCCCCCAGAATGGACAGAAGAAACTATAATAACATTTTATTTGTTCACAAGGTACATATACATAGCATGCATTTTGACTTTAAAAAAAGTAGCAATTAATGACATAATACTGATTGAATTGGAGTGAAGTAACAGCTGCAACATGTATAGTAAAACATTTTAATAATATTCCTGCTAGATATGCTTTAACCTTTTCGAGTATACCTAAGTTATTTTATATATTATTTTACACCTAAGATATTTTAATCCTAGATCATATCGTTATATTGCATTGATAATAATGTCTATTGCTGTTTTAAAGTTTCTCAGGTTCTGCCAGTGCAGTAGGGATTCCCAGTACACAAACTACACATTATAGTTACAGCCCACATGGAGGTATTCTGTTTGACACTGGGTCAATGGCAGGCAGTGAGCCAAGGCTAGTCCAATACTCAGATTTACAGCTGGGCGCTCCACTCAGCTACCCTACTGATCAAAGCAAAGTCCGCTATCCAGTTATGAATGGATATCAGTGGCTGCAGATGGCTTACAGCAGTATGGAAATAGCAGGAAAATTGTGCATTTTGGGGCCCCTGAGATGCCCTTAGAATGATTCAATCAAATACAGATTTGTTGTTTATATATCAGAGAAAAAGTTATTGAAGTTAAATCAGAGAAAAAGTTACTGAACAGTTTAAAAAAAAAAGGCAAAATGTGAAAAATTACCAGTTTTGGGGGACCTGGGGCCTTAGAATGACTCAATCAAATACAGATTTCTCATGCATAGTGGCAGTACCCTAAGATACGTCTGTGTAAAATTAGAGAAAAGGTTTCTGAATGGTTTCTGAGATATGGCAGCTAACGGCGGATGGCACATCACGGACGGCTGATGCATAAGTCCATTGGACCTTCAGCCCAAAGGACTAAAAATTGCTTTTGGTAAGCAAATTGCACGGGACCCAAATTTAGGTACATCGTAAACTGGACTATTGCCAACTATATCCGTGTTGCATTCAGTTATTAAATTGTGCACCTGTCACAGTGTCTAATGGATAGCGTGGCGAGGCAAGCTCCTGAATAGTCATCCATTGCGCATGTAGGGGTGCGCAATGACACCCCTATATAAGCCCATAGACCAGCTACAGCTGTGCACCTGAGACTTAGATGGAACTACATCCCTGATTCAGAGTATTCCGTGAGGCGCAGTCACTCATATAATTTATTCACGACTACACTGATGCCTGCTGGATGCAATAAACACAAGTTATATTCTTACTGTGTATTACGTCCTGCGACATTGATGTCAGAATGGTCGCGTCCACGCCTGGACAGTGGTGAAGGTTGGTCAAATAATTTACATGTATTTGACAATGGTGGCTGTGGTTGTTGCAAAAATACCACATGCATTAGCCCACTGACGCTGCGCTAGTAACATACCCCTAACATAGGCAGTGGTCTTAAGATTACTGAACTTTCTTCAGGATAGTTCGTTTTCAAATTAGAAACTTTCATTTTTCATATCCAAGAATCATGTTAAATTACCTGGTAGAGGCTTTCATTGACTTCATCAGTACCTATGACGCTGAATGATGTCATCGTACACTTGAGGCAGTTCGTTATTGCCCTCGTCTCTGTTGATGGGTGTTTTGGTTTTTCTGATCCAGATGGCTTCTTTGATATGCCGAATTCTTCTGTTGGTTTCTTTGTCTACAATTTTCACTCCCTCCCAGTCTATGATATGGTTTTCAGTTGTCGTATGGTCTGTAAGGGCGGATTTATTGATGGTAGACATCAATCTTTTTTTCCCGCTCCTTGTGTATTTCTCATTTTTCGTGTTGTCTACGTCCTTTCTGTGTTCCTCCAGTCTTGTTTTGAGTAGTCTTCCTGTCTCCCCAATGTATTCCCCACCAACAGAGACGAGGGCAATTACGAACTGTCTCACGTGTACGATGACGTCATTCAGCGTCATAGGTACTGATGAAGTCGGCGTGACACGTCAACGAAAGCCTCTACCAGGTAATTTAACATGATTCTTGGATATGAAAAATGAAAGTTTCTAATAGGCAGTGGTCGTCATAAGTTGAACCAGTGTTAACCTGAGAGGTAAATCATGCCTAGATTTGAGAGGAAATGGTCAACAAACACTGTTTATATTGAGCCAACATTTACAGGTATGTTCATAGCTGGAATCGACAATTCAAATCTTTGTTTGTGAATGCACATACACTATACTGATTACAATGACTTAACAAGTGATATAAAGAGGGGGAGGTAGAGAAAGTAATAGCAGTGCATTTGGCCGACACCTGCTTCTTAAATCATGTCAGAAATGTTTGTAACTACATTTTCCACCAGATGACCGAGAGTATATTAAAGTTAAATGCTGATAAACAGAGTTTCTTATTAGCAAACAAAGGCAGCATGACAAAATAACAAGATTTTTTCCTACATCTATCCTTATTCAGTTGTTGCACAGCTCCACTTTCAGCACAACATTTAGAAGTTATCTTTGATGACAAATTCAGGCAGCATCTTTTTCAAACTTGTTGATGATATTATTGTCACATTCTTGATTTTCACTGTATTTGTTGTTTTGCCTATTGCTGTAACAAAAACTATTGCAAATGCACTTGTAAATGTCACATTTGACTACTGTTAAAAAAAATCATTTTCATAATGTTGCTTTTAAGAATATCAAGAAATTACATGTTCAAAATTTTTAGCAGGGCAGTTTTGTTAAATGATATTGGGGGTTTTTCAACATAATTACACATTATCAGCTATATATATATATATATATATACAGTAATCATTGGGGTACGCAGTTAATTTTTGGGTCAAGATGTGTGGAATAATGAGGCATATATATATGTACTTGTAGTAACGTTTAAATCAATATTATAGATATGCACATCTTCAATACAAATGGGACATAGGGATCACTAAATAACATTGCAAGAAGTCACCCAAAATATGTTTCCTAATAAAGCTTATAGCAGTGATGCAGTGGCTGGAGCATTGGACTCTTAATCGACAGAACCCTGGTTTGAATCATGTCTCATATGTCATCCATCCACCCATCTCTTGTTCACTAACTTGATCTCTGCAATGTTGAAATGATTATCTGTTTATCTTAATATGAGGGCATGTTATAAAACAAATTCTTTTTACAAAGCAATAAACATGTTATGTTATCCTGAACTGCCAAATTGAACCTTGATCAAGTTCATTCATTCAATGTTGCTCCAGTTTACTAAGCTGCATGAAAGAGTACCTGGCTATAGACAGTGGTGGATATTTGTGTATGAATAGTTTTCACACATTAATTGCAGCATGGCTGAATACTTCCCAGAGAAGTTGAGATGGTGTTCGATTGAAAAGGTGTGCTAGAGAGTAAAATGTAACATGATTTGAACAGTCTTTATGACTGAATACTGCGCTGTATAAGAACTTAATTTTTTTACTTTTTAAAACCTATGTCCTCTTAATGACCAATAACAACCATACATTTTTTACTTGTTTTTTATTGGATTTTTCTCTTGGATCACATAAGTTACATGGATTCTAAAATTTAAGCATCATTTACTTCGTACTAAATGACTTATGCTGATGAGATTTGTTTGTGTGGGTGCTGACTTCGAGCACATTAATTGTTTGAATAAAAACTGGAGAAAGTTGTTTAGACAGGATGAGAAAGGATTGGCACAACAAATTGTAACTTAAGCAACCGTAGCATACGTAAACTCTATGAGTTACCCATACCCCTTCATCAAAACATATAATTTCTTACTGTTTCAAGTTCTCATGTTTGTAGCTTCCGTATCAATGTGACCATTGGCTCTACAGTTATATATTATGTTACGTGTGCATTCATGTATAATTGTATTGCTCAGATAGAATTGAAAGGAAAGCAGAGCATACCAAAACATATTAACATTTTAATTTGATTTCCTGTACAATAGTTCAAATCATTACTTACATACATGGCACATAACAACTGTATAATTGATACCATTCTCAAGCTATATCTAGCTTAAAACTGCATCAATCTCACAGGAACTCCCTTGATCTCTGTCTTTCGGTTTGTCTGAAGGACAGAGGTCAAGGGAGTCTGTCTGTAGCACAGAAATCAAAGGATCTACAATGTCTGAACTCCCTTGACCACTGTCTTGAGTTTATAGGTCAAGGATCTACAATGTGAGTGCCTCCAGAACCTTCTTGACCTTTGTCTCCAGTTGAGAGGCATAGGCCAACAGAGTTTTATCAGTCACACATTTCTCACACGAAACATCTTCCATTGGACAGTGGCGGTAGTGATGTAACACTACAAACTCTTCAGGTAGTTTTACAGTCTTCAGCCTTGGCGCCATTGGCCGACTGATACGATGGATGCCCATTTCAAAAACATGGCGTGGATTCACGATGCACTTGGAGCGCTTCTGACTGAGCTGTTTTATCCATATCATATCTGTTAGTTGACGTACTCTCAGTCGCTGCAGGTTCACTTCACTACTGTTGCCGTTGGGTTGCAACTTTGGGTCGAAGAAACCAGAGAACGCTAAGAAACCTGCACGCTGAGTGCAGTCCTGCAAAGAAGTCACCATTGAGAACCAGCTGGAGTGGTTTCTTGGCACAAACATCTCATCTATATCCATGAAGGCAAGGAAATGGGAAGAAAACATGTTTCTATACAGACAGTCTTGTATGCACATTAACTGGCCGTGATAGTGCAGATGTCTATCTTGTAATCGTTTATCCAACTTCCACGGCAGTACGCTCACAAAGCCTCGTTTCTTGTAATACGACAGCACTTTTAGGACCAACGGTGACGCCAGGTAGTCATAGAAATGTACGTGCTGTGCACCGAACAAGCGTACCAACTCGATGAATTCAATCAGGTCCAGCTCAGATATATCACCAAACAAAGGTGGGATACAGACCTCCATCTTGTGTTGGCATGTCGTCAAGGGCAAGTGAACTTTGACCCAGTGCGAAGTGTTCGTCAGCGACTTTGATGGGAAGATAACCACAGAGCAAGGCGGAGTATGCCACAGCTCCTTGGGGAGACGACATGACAAAATGTGCATGCAGTAGTCTGATTTGTAACGTAAATGCATCAGATAAAAGTTCAACTCCACCAACCAATACTTCCCAGACGTTAACAGTCCCACGCAATAAAATGTTGGATGCTGGATACTTATATTCGTGGCCATAGCTGCCATGATGCATATTGTATAGGAACCGATTCCGTCTCTCATCGCGGTGTCCGTGTCTCGCACATCTAGGAATGCAGAGTAGACAAAGAAGTCTTGGGACACTTCCATGAATTCATGATCGTACCCGGTTTGTTTTCCAACACATGGACTGGACACTGGATTAGTGATGGTGGGTTTAGGCATGTTGAAATGATCATCTGCTTTCTGTTCATTCTTCAACATGTCATTAGATGCACCAGTCAGCTTACTCTGTTTGGATTGCCTGATGATGGCGGGTTTAGGCATGTTCACATCATCAACCACTTTCACTTCATTCTTCAACAGATTAATACCTTCACCAGTCTCTTTACTCTGTGTAGTTTTTTGATTGATGATGTTGGCCTTATTCATCTTGACAACACCATCCGCCTTCAGTTCGTTCTTCAACACATCACCAGCTGCCCCCGTCTGTCTACTCTGTATGCTTTGATTGATGACATCTATCGTAGAATTAGCAGTATCACTGTTCAGTGTATATCGCGTGGAAATACCCTTGAACATCACAAACAGCAAGGAACAGCACGCGATGATGACACATGGCGTAAGACGTCGCTGGCAGAGTTTCCTACACCACATCATCACTGCACCAGATGATGTCAGGCTAATGAAAATGTCGTGACAGGGGTTGCGTTTTAAGTGTCCAGTGATCTCCTAGTTAGCTCAACTACATGTTCGTCAGTAGCCAATCAGACTGTTCAGTAATTACTGTTTGGTGTCATGGTCCAGAGAATACAATGTGGGAGAGAGGCTTCTAGTAGTGTTTTATGATCCATACTTGTTATTTAAAACCAGGTTGCGTTAACACATATGTTTACGTCACTAAGTGATTTAATGTTGCCACTGTGGCAGTTTATTTTCCATATGACAGGTAATAATGATCAACACCAATTTGGTATTGCGTCCAGTGGACAAAAGGAGTGGTTTCTAGTAGTGGTTTATTATCTACACTTGTTATTTGCACCAGGTTGCGTTAACATATGTTTACATCATTAAATGACTAAGTGATGCGACTGTGGCAGTTTGTTTTCCATGTGACAGGTGATCAACACCGTTCCTGCGTAATGCTTATCATGTTTTGGAATTGAAATCTGATGTAACCCCGCTAACAGTGTGTGATTTGCCACCCTTCGTCAGTAGAGCTGGAAGCATGTGTGAATGAATGATTTTATTGTCTTGATGATGAATATGTAAACAAGCACCCCTGGAACAAGCACCCCCTGGAACAAACATCCCCTGGAATAAGCACCCCCTGAAACAAGCACCCCATGGAACAAGCACCTCCTGGACCTAGCAGGCCCTGTAACAAACATCCCTGGAGCAAGCACCCCATGGAACAAACACTCCCCGGAACAAACACCCTTGGAACAAGCATCCCCTGGAAGAAACACTCCCTGGAAAAAGGATCCCTTGGAATAAACACCCTCTGGCACCCCTGGAACAAAGCACTCCCTGGAACAAGCACCCAATGGAACAAGCACCCCTAGAACAAGAAACCCCTGAAACACCCTTGGAACAAAGACCTCCTGGAACAAGCACCCCTGGAACAAGCATCCCGTGATGATGATAGTTACCGGAATCCTATGTTCATAGTAGCACAGTTTCAACTCAGTGGGACTACATTGGTACAGTTGGCTAATTAATGAGGAGCTGTGGTGCTGAAGACACCCTTGTAGAAACTGGTTTGTGCCAGTTAGAACAGCTAAGAGCATCTTTGGCCCAGCAGGGGATTATTATTAAAGTAAATGTGTTAGGGGCCAAGGTAGCATCTCAGTTAAGTACATAAAGTAAGTGAAACATGCACACAAATTACTATGCAGGTAACTGCCAAGTGGATGCGATTGAAGATTAGTCTCATCAAAAAAAAAAACATTGACGCACAATAATGTCGACTGAATGCTGACTTCACTGAAAAGGTCTGCCAGGCAGTCATGTGTAAATCACTTTGAGCAGTCCTGAAGACTGGATACTTTTCTTATCTCAACGACAGACAGACAGACAGACCGACCGACCGACCGACAGACAGACAGAGACAGACAGACAGACAGACATACATAGTTGGTTATTTATCATATTGTACAAGATGATACAATAACAATAATGATGTACATTATGGTATAAACGTAACAATGTGAAATGTCAAATGGGTGTCATACTGAATGTACAACTGGATATGGGAGACTTCTTTAAAGTGAATGTGTGAGATTTTTGATCTCTGTAATGTATGCAATTATTAAGTAATCCTGTTAATATGATTATTTCATGTAATTCCATGCCTTTATTTCATTAGAATTATGTTTTATTAATCACTAATGACATTGACAATACATCAATAAAATAACTCCGAGTATGCAGAGTTTCCTTTTTGGCCCCTGCTTCACGATCCATATAACGCATGCTCATGAATATTTGGGACTGTCCGTCAGACTTCGATTAGCTACGCCGAGTTAATAGATGCAAGAAAAACGTCATCAACATGTGTGTATTTGGATTAGCTACCGCCATGAGAATGAGTCGTGACCGATAAAATTATCAAAAGGAAACGAGGACCAGCTGCTGTTTATGTCACAGATTCAGCAAAGAAAAAATATATGGAATAAACAGAGAATGAACATAGCGACAGCTCATGACAGACGAATTGATTTAAAAGAAAAAACACCAGCTCTCCACGCACGAAGCCATTGTATGACATTGTCATTGATGACATATTGAATGATTGGCACTGTTTTGTTGGAATATAAAACATACACAATCTCACCTATGATACTATCGTGTTCCTTTTTTACAAGGTACATCTGGTTATACATTATTAAGTTTAGTTTTAATGAAACGTTTAGATAACAGAAACTTATTGAAGCTGGGAAACATGCAATAATGAAACCATTTTGTTTGCATCATAAATCCAGCTGCTATTTCCATAAGCAGTATAAATCAAATATTATGTATATCACATGAAGTAATACACAATATTAAAATATCATAGGTAGTTATCTCCTTACCTATCTGCATAGGGTTTAACTTTAGTTTGAAAAATGTAGATCTATAATGAGCATAATAACATTATTGTCAACAAAATATTTTAAAAATATATTGCATCAGTGTAACAACAAGGGACATACCTCAGCTAGATTTATGTTTTATTTTGTACTGGGAGTGAAATTTATTTTGCCCATCATGTAGAGAAGATATTGAATTTGTTTCTGTTGAACTCCTGTTTCGATGATAACAAATAAAATGGCCATTGTATGATGGAAATAATGTTACAAAATTACAAAACTTTAAAAGTAACACATATTTAAAACACTGTTTCCAGGCATCATTGGTGTATTTAACTAAATCCTAAGAAGATCCCTAAAGCATTTAGAATGTTGTGGAACAATTATATTTTATGAATTTTCAAAATTATTGTAAACGTAACTTTGTTGACACCTTTTTATACGCTACTCCCAGTATAGTTCACATAACACAAACTTGCTTAAACAAATCTTGAAGAATATGCTGTAGAACACAATCCAAACATGATGAGCATAAGAAAGCATAACTTTTATTATGTACTCCTACTTTTCAACATAATGACGGGATGATGTGAATTTGGATGCACAAATCGATCGATTGCACAAATCCATTTGAAACATGTAATGATGTACCTATTCCCAGCAGAAGCCACATGGAACTATTTGGGCAGAACAACGTCAGACACCTTCTTCACTATAGTGTCAGTTAACACATTGTTCAATTAATACCACTGCTGTGCATTTTGATACACAAAGCTATCAGATGCACACATCCATTTTAAACATGAAGTGATGTACAACTTCCCAGAAGATGTCGCACAGAACAGAATGGGGCAGAACAAAGTCAGGCACCATCTTATGTCAAGTGACCCATTGTCCAATTAATGGCACTGTTGAGTAGAGCTCTTCAATTTCTTCTTTCCATCAGCTCGGCTATTTTTAAACTGTTGAGGGTCAAAATGTTCCTGCAAATAAACAAAGTTGAATTTAGGAAACTGAGCCTAAATAAGAGTTAACTAATTCAACACTGCGCAGATTAATTCAGTTTAGATTATGGGACTCATCACCAAGTGTACAGCTGGCTAAATGGAAAAGAAATACAAGAGAACCTTGTTATGTTGATTCAGTCAGACCAAAATCCCAAGCCATTACTTTGCCCAACTTTTAAGTTGCTTCTACATAATTACCTGCATGCATTGGTCATATATTCCAGATAACTCGAACTCACATAAGTTGATTTTCGCTAAGTTACGTCAATCTTTTCCTCGGTCCTGGGCATAGGTCCCAATAATAACAATAATATATTTTATTTAATATAGCGCCAGATCCAATTATAAATTGTTCGTGGCACTTTACAACATGTAGAACCCAGAGAGAGGTGATGATGATACAAATACAGTAATTAAATAAATATACTAAAATAATGATCTTAGCTACAGTTCTATGTAGAAATAAGACATTGCAAATTCATTTAACTGAACTAATGTACATGTAGGTATAAAATAAATATATAAATAGGTTAATTAATACATAATAAAGATATAAAACTAATCAATGCAGAGACTAAACTATGCCACATTGTACAAGAACGAGAGTAAAAAAAGAGTCTTTAAGCATGCTGTTTTACTTTTCAGACGTTTTATTGTCATTAGGCAGTGTTCCACAAAGTCGCCAGCTTTTATATGAGTCCGCAGGACCGTTAACGTGTCATTGTTGGCAGAGTGCAGGGCTCTTGCTGGTTTGTATGGGCATACAAGGTCGCATAAATTAAATCGGGGAAATCGCCATTGCCACAGCTTTATATGTAAACACTAATAGCTTAAAGTCGATTCTGTGTGCTACAGGCAACCAGTGAAGAATGCACAACCGAGGCATGGTGCAGTCATTCCGTGGGTGGCGTAGGATCAACCTAGCAGCAGAGTTGTGCATTCTCTGCAGTCGAACGATGTTGTTAACAGAAGTGCCGTATAAAAGTGAATTGCAGTAATCAAGCCGTGATGTAATAATGGCGTTGACGTCGTTGGGAGATAACGACTCATCTGGTTAGATTGCATCCCAATAAGGGGACCTTCTGATAACTTTCAAGTTATCACAAATTCCACTTATCAGTATTGTCATGGGTTCCTGGAAATTCGACCTTATCCAGAGTGCACCGTATATTTTCCTTTATTCTTGCTCTAATATTTAATGTTGTATATAATTATACATATGGGCCATTGTCACGAAAAGTGTACAGTAACGGTAAAGTAACATGTCAAAAATAAATGTTTAATTTGTATGTTTTTCAGCGAGTGCTATTAATATCAAATGTGCTATTCACACGAAGAAGCACAACTTGATCTGATCTATTATTACATTTTTTTAAATAAATTCATGTATAAAAACTGATGTGTCCTAGAGTGCAGATCTGCTGATTGCCAAAATTCATGCATCACAAAATTCCGTGGCAACACGGTATTGTGTACTTTTTAACAAACCTAAAACGTTTACGTTGAATGATGACACGCCACCCAGGTTTACTAACAATCGTAGCTATAGCATTAGAAAGTCTGTGAACATACGAATCTCAAATTTTCATGTTTCGCTTCAAATAAGTGGGGAAACAGGGACTTTTCAAAAATGGCTGACTGGAATTTGGAAAGGCAAGACCCGTACACATACAGACCCAATCCGAAATATGCCCCATGTCCCAAATTTAGGCAAAAAAATAACACCCACGACCAGGTTAATCCTCTTGCAATGGTTGCATACATTGATATTTTAGTGTGCATTTTCGTTCACTGCATGTCCAATACTGGGCTATGCAGTTTTATTAACTAGAAATCTGAGACCCTGCCATGGCTAGTAGTAGAGGCACGACAGACCCAGTCCCAGCTGACATCGACTGCAGCCGTCGGCAGACTTTATAATTCTACTTAATCGAAACGTTCCTCGGCTGATGGCATTGGGAAGCAGGATAAATAAACAATGCATACGCTTCCTACACTTATAAAAATAGCATATGTCTACAAATTGCTTATTTATAATGCCATTGTTTGAACCAACTTACCTCGGAATCTGACAGGCTGACTGTGTGTGTGATGTCAATGGTCTTTGCACGGTTCACTGCGCGTGCATGAACATTCTTTATACTCTGGCTGCATAATTAATCATGCACGTTGCAGCAAGCTCAACATGATTCGCGTAAACACAATTGTTTATCGGCTTTTTGCGCAGGTAACACCCATATTATGCATAAACATGCAAGACATAAGTAGCAGAGAAAGTACTTATGGGAAATTATCACGTTTAGGTTACAGTATATCTCGAATGTATATTAACTTACAAAGAATCGCTTTAACTTTTGCTGCTTTGAATATATATTGTGATCTAGATAATTTACTGCATTATATATATACAGTGTGTATATATATATATATATATATATATACATATATATATATATATATAATGCAGTAAATTGTCTAGATCACAATATATATTCAAAGCAGCAAAAGTTAACAAATGTAAAAGTAAAGATAGCCTTTATAGCAAATAAAAAAATTCAGTAAAATACACTTAAAGCTGCATGTTTCTCGCCCGTCCACTACCCAAACCAACGGTCTATCCTCACGCAAGACTTACTGGCAAAATCCACCAGTTCTCCCCTCATTCCCTTTCTATAATCTGTCCAATTCCCACCTGGACGGCAAACAATAGTCACGTGAGTAATTTAACTACCCTGCCCTCTGGTGGGAATATCCATTAGTTCTGCCCTCTTGTGGGATTCCACCCAAATAATTTGTCATGGCTCTAGTCGCTCTACCATACTCTGGATCCTAAAGCAAGGACCAGGTGACATTATATAAAGTTACTGTCATCTAAGGTGGTATCGTCCTAGTTCAAAGGCTACTGTACAGTTGTTTAGAGAGGAGTGAAACTGTGAGCACTATCCTAAGAACATATCAGAAATGTGAAAACAGTTTTTAAAACTTGGATTAGGAAAGATGTACATAGTTGTGAACTGCTGTTATTTTACTGGTAAACTGTTTAATTTAACTAATAATTATTTATTTACTTATATAGTTTGTATAAGTTTTTAAGAATTGGTAGGTTGATCATTTTTAGAACTGGTCAATTGATTCGTGTTTTAGCTGTTTTTTATTGTAATTACAATGTTATGTATTTATTTAGTATTTTTATTTGTTCAATATAATATTGTTCCGACTTAAATGTTTCATCTGAACACATAACAATGGATGTAAGAGCGTATGTCGTTTTAATTGTCCATCGTAAACACAGTCACCATCATGAAATATTGCTTCTACTGATACTTAATAAGGTGTATTTATTTCAAACTACATTGCATCCCCTGAATTCACAGGATAAATTTTGTCTGTGTGCAATGCATATGTCTATTGTTAGTATAAATACCATTACAACGAACAATAGCTACTTAGTCAGTTAAGTCTAAGATTTCACATATTTGAGCGAGTGGTTTTATTGCACAGTCACCCACTGGGACTGTTACTGATACTACTCACTTTATCATTTTTTAAGTGGACATCACTTCAGCGTCTAGTGCAAAATGTGTAAATCTATATTCCTTTCTAACAATATACATATTCTATAATCAAACTTATTTATGTGTGTGTGTGCGTGCGTGCGTGCGTGCGTGCGTGCGTGCGTGCGTGCGTGCATGTGTTTGCACAGGAGAATAAAAAATAAAATTAATATTTTCTCTTTGTTTTCTTCTTTTAATATTTGCATTTAAAATCAATTTAATAAGAAAATGTTGAGCAGAAAACAGTGTTTCCCCTGGCATATACTATATGACAGAAAAACAGTGAGGCAGCACGCCTCGCTGTTTTTCTATGCTGTCTCGCCCAAAATATGCCAAAATTGCTGCCTCGTAGCTATTTCATGCACCAATATTTCATGCACCCATATTTTTTAGTTCTTTCTTCCCTGGAAAAAGGATCCCCTGGAATAAACACCCTCTGGAACAAGCACCCCCTGAAATGAACACCCCCTGGAACAAGAACCCCCTGGAACAAGAACCCCCTGAAACAAGCACCCCTGGGACAAGCATCCCATGAAACAACCACCCTTGAAACAAGCACCACTGAAACACGATATATTCAGCATCGGCGAGCAGTGCGAATTGACACCATAAAGTCACTTATATTCCTACAAAATCACAGATTTGTAGCAATACTGTTTAGTTTTCTTAATATCGCTTAGGCCGGTCAGGATTTACCTCTTGGAATTAACTTCATTGGACATCGTGAATGACATCACTTGTCAGTTGTCCCAGGTGTCTCCAATGGTGACACCTTGCAGAGTTTCGACATACAAGAAATCTAGACATTCCTTTAACATGACGCCCAAACGGTAACTGCGTTTGGGAGACATGTGGAACTCGGAGAAAAAAACAAAGACAATGGTAACTGAACTAAGATGTCTTTTGCACTAAATTTTAATATTATAGTATGCACCCACAATAAATCAGAATGCTGGCGTAGCTGATGTTGAATTTCTGGTTTATGATGTTGGTGGAGTAAAAACCGTGCACGTTAATGACACTATGTCACTAGTTGGCACTTGTGTCAAATCCGGACCCTTTTGAAACCCAAATAAAAATTGTGCATCCTATTCACTAGTCAGCACTTGTATCGAATCCTGACCTTTTGAAGCCCAAATAGCAACCCGGTTTGCACTAGTCTGTGCTGCTGTGGTCGTGCGTTATCGCATCACTCGCGTAAAGTGAGTGATATAGCAGTGTATGTTGATATGTACAAACTGGGGCGTTATTTACACCTCAAAAGGACGCTAAGACGTAATATTCCTAAATGCAAATATGCCTAAGATAATGCTGAATGCTGGAACTAACTCACCGAGGTGTCAAAGTTAAGCAAAACTCAAGTTATAACGGCAAAATTGAGGGGAGTCCGGATTCCACACAAATACCCACAAGTCTATTAAACTAATAATGTTAACAAAATAAGGAATGTGATTCGTAAGATAGCTTTGTGCTAAATATATAACACATATTCTAACAAAGTTGTGCAAACAAACTTTTGGGAAAGTTAATTTGAGTAAAGTACTTATGAATATAAATCACCGAAGTTCATATATCATAAAAGACGCCTATTACCCAAAACCGCATATACTAACACATTATCAATACTTTGGGCTAGGCAATGATATATTCGCACAGAAATAGGATATACTAAGCAACTTACACTGTTTTATAAAAAGGACACAATTTGAGACACGTTCTTGCAATTAATAGAAACATACTTTTGTGGCATTCCAGAAATGACCGTTTAATTAATTGCGTAGCGTACTAGCGACAAATAAAATATAATCTTTGAAACAGACGCCACCAATCTAACATAATATTATGATATGGTGATCATTTAAAGGTGATGATGGGTGAAAAGAGTCTTCAGACACCACTGTCACTGGCTCTGTAAGCATGGTAACAAGGCTTAAGGTTAGGGTAAGATAAACATCACCTCAACCAAGTACCAGTGGTCAAATGGAAACCACACCTCAACTAAGTACCAGTGGTCAAGTGGAAACCACACCTCAACTAAGTGCCAGTGGTCAAATGGAAACCACACCTCAACTAAGTACCAGTGGTCAAGTGGAAATCACACCTCAACTAAGTGCCAGTGGTCAAATGGAAACCACACCTCAACTAAGTACCAGTGGTCAAGTGGAAACCATACCTCAACTAAGTGCCAGTGGTCAAATGGAAACCACACCTCAACTAAGTACCAGTGGTCAAGTGGAAACCACACCTCAACTAAGTACCAGTGGTCAAATGGAAACCACACCTCAACTAAGTACCAGTGGTCAAGTGGAAACCACACCTCAACTAAGTGCCAGTGGTCAAATGGAAACCACACCTCAACTAAGTACCAGTGGTCAAGTGGAAACCATACCTCAACTAAGTGCCAGTGGTCAAATGGAAACCACACCTCAACTAAGTACCAGTGGTCAAGTGGAAACCACACCTCAACTAAGTACCAGTGGTCAAGTGGAAACCACACCTCAACTAAGTACCAGTGGTCAAGTGGAAACCACACCTTAACTAAGTACCAGTGGTCAAGTGGAAACCACACCTCAACTAAGTACCAGTGGTCAAGTGGAAACCACACCTCAACTAAGTACCAGTGGTCAAGTGGAAACCACACCTCAACTAAGTACCAGTGGTCAAGTGGAAACCACACCTCAACTAAGTACCAGTGGTCAAAAGTACCAGTGGTCAAACCACACCTCAACTAAGTACCAGTGGTCAAGTGGAAACCACACCTCAACTAAGTACCAGTGGTCAAGTGGAAACCACACCTCAACTAAGTACCAGTGGTCAAGTGGAAACCACACCTCAACTAAGTACCAGTGGTCAAGTGGAAACCACACCTCAACTAAGTACCAGTGGTCAAATGGAAACCACACCTCAACTAAGTACCAGTGGTCAAATGGAAACCACACCTCAACTAAGTACCAGTGGTCAAGTGGAAACCACACCTCAACTAAGTACCAGTGGTCAAATGGAAACGACACCTCAACACAATGAAACAATCATGATTACTGACTGTTATCAATCATGATTACTACATTTACAAGTAGTGTAAACATGTTTACATGCTATCTTGTTGTTTTATATCTTCCTCTCTGAAAGAGTAAAGGTTAAAACAGAATGCACCATTTAAAAAAAAATCTCAGGAAAGGCATGCCCCCAGACCACCTAGCAATGCTTTGCACCTGCGACCCTCGCATAACCCACCCCTACCACCTCGCCCATCATTTTACCCAGGGGAAACCCTGGTGTGGGTGTGCAGGAATGTTATTGTTTTTCTCAGATGGCTTGAACCTCATGCATACAATTTCAGGGATTAATCTACGACTCAAGGTGTTTGACATAACACCTCTATTTTTTTTCAAAATACAAATATATGTCAAGATTCTCAACTTTTATGTGGAAAATTAAAAACGTCAAATGTAATGCACCCAATGCTAAACATAACTTAGCAATTGCAGGAACGACGCGCGCATGGCAAATATTTTGCAAAAACGGCCCCTGCATCATGGACTTGGCAACATGAAGTAGACGATGATAAAATAATGTCTACGCTCATGCTAATAGCAATACAAGTATTATTTGACAATTCCACACTATCATGACTATGGCCTAATGATAGACATACTCTTCTCATTCTCTGCGACCTTCATCATTCTGAACATAGAGTGAGTACCTGCGAGCATCTTACGGTGTTATGTAATATGTAATATCTAAAATTTGGTAATTACAGCAGCAACTGTACTATTATCACAACTACCAAGGCATCCCATCACAGGATGGACAATTTTGCTAGTGGTAATAACCACAAACACCCAGCACAGGAATACAAAATGATAATGCAGACAATTTTTAGCACTATGCAAGAGATGGCACTGCTAATTCTGTTGGACGAGAATGTGTTAAGATTTTGTACACCTTCATTTGGTGTAGCTACACATACACGTGTGTACGTCATATATTTTATTTCTCTGGTTTAGACATACCAATATCTTATATTACATTATCACACTTTGAATGCTTGCTTTTGCATGCTTTTATATATTTTCCCTTGAACCATTTGTGTCCAATCAGTTAGACCGCTTTGCACTGAGGGGCACCCACATCAACCACAAACTGGCCAATCAGCTCAACATCTCACATATTAACACTATACATCACATACACATCAAATTCAAGCTAATATTTTATAATAAATTGTTGATATATCTCCATCAGCACTGTAAGAAGCTTCTTGCAATGATATGAAAAATCACAGAAAAACAATTGTTGTTTTGTTCCAATCTTTTAAAAATTGCCAATTTGCAAACAATAATCTAATATGTTGCTACTTTTAAAATACATAAAGAAGAACATAACTACTGGTCCAGATCACGTGCTACAAGAGGTTATGAGACACCCACCCTTCCACGTTGCCACCATTCCAATTCAAACATTCGGAAGTTTCCATGAACAGCTTCAAAAATAACCAGCAGCTGCTATTGTCCTTATTACAGGGCGGTCAGCATAGGATGTCACCAAATCATCATCCATCATCGTTGAGGGGTACATAGAATGTCACCAAATCATCATCCATCATCGTTGAGGGGTACATAGGATGTCACCAAATCATCATCCATCATCGTTGAGGGGTACATAGGATGTCACCAAATCATCATCCATCATCATTGAGGGGTACATAGAATGTCACCAAATCATCATCCATCATCGTTGAGGGGTACATAGAATGTCACCAAATCATCATCCATCATCATTGAGGGGTACATAGAATGTCACCAAATCATCATCCATCATCGTTGAGGGGTACATAGGATGTCACCAAATCATCATCCATCATCGTTGAGGGGTACATAGAATGTCACCAAATCATCATCCATCATCGTTGAGGGGTACATAGGATGTCACCAAATCATCATCCATCATCGTTGAGGGGTACATAGGATGTCACCAAATCATCATCCATCATCATTGAGGGGTACATAGAATGTCACCAAATCATCATCCATCATCGTTGAGGGGTACATAGGATGTCACCAAATCATCATCCATCATCATTGAGGGGTACATAGAATGTCACCAAATCATCATCCATCATCGTTGAGGGGTACATAGGATGTCACCAAATCATCATCCATCATCGTTGAGGGGTACATAGGATGTCACCAAATCATCATCCATCATCGTTGAGGGGTACATAGGATGTCACCAAATCATCATCCATCATCGTTGAGGGGTACATAGGATGTCACCAAATCATCATACATCATCGTTGAGGGGTACGTAGGATGTCACCAAATCACCATCCATCATCGTTGAGGGGTACATAGGATGTCACCAAATCATCATCCATCATCGTTCAGGGGTACATAGGATGTCACTAAATCATCATCCATCATCGTTGAGGGGTACATAGGATGTCACCAAATCATCATCCATCATCGCTGAGGGTTACATAGGATGTCACCAAATCATCATCCATCATCGTTCAGGGGTACATAGGATGTCACCAAATCTTCATCCATCATCGTTGAGGGGTACATAGGATGTCACCAAATCATCATCCATCATCGTTGAGGGGTACATAGGATGTCACCAAATCATCATCCATCATCGTTCAGGGGTACATAGGATGTCACCAAATCATCATCCATCATCGTTCAGGGGTACATAGGATGTCACCAAATCATCATCCATCATCGTTGAGGGGTACGTACGATGTCACCAAATCATCATCCATCATCGTTCAGGAGTACATAGGATGTCACCAAATCATCATCCATCATCGTTCAGGGGTACATAGGATGTCACCAAATCATCATCCATCATCGTTCAGGGGTACATAGGATGTCACCAAATCATCATCCATCATCGTTCAGGGGTACATAGGATGTCACCAAATCATCATCCATCATCGTTCAGGGGTACATAGGATGTCACCAAATCATCATCCATCATAGTTGAGGGGTACATAGGATGTCACCAAATCATCATCCATCATCGTTCAGGGGTACATAGGATGTCTCCAAATCATCATACATCATCGTTGAGGGGTACATAGGATGTCACCAAATCATCATCCATCATCGTTGAGGGGTACATAGGATGTCACCAAATCATCATCCATCATCGTTGAGGGGTACATAGGATGTCACCAAATCATCATCCAACATCGTTCAGGGGTACATAGGATGTCACCAAATCATCAGTCATCATCGTTGAGGGGTACATACTTCCCGGACAAACTCACACACAAGCCCAACATCACACACTTGTTATATAACAAATTAAAACTAATTTAATATATTTTCTATATCCTGAATTGCATTGCTAGCAGTTTCTTGTAATATTTGTAATGTTAAATATCTCAATAAATATACTCTGACACAAAGTTCCATTATAAATTAAATATGATATTCACAACAAATAATTTGAAAAATTACTTCAATTAATTATATTCCCTGAAAATCATGCAAATGTATGCAAATTAGTCCAATTAATATTAACAAATTATTATTGTTTTTTGCATATTTGAATGCTAGGACAATAAATCAATCAATGTGCACAATTTCGCTGGCAAAGAATGAATATAACTGTTTCTACTACTTGAGTAAACTCATCCCAATTGAGGTGCCATAATAGTTCACTGTTACTTCATCTGACATAGTCCTACGATCTCAACAATACATTATTTGTTAAATTTGACCTTTTAAAAAAATCATATCTCTAAAATTACGTTACCGATTTTCTTTTCACATATAAAAAATTATTTCTCATAGCTTTTGCCACATCATAAATATATAGGAAAGGGATCTGCAATTTGAAATTTTCACCATCATTATTATCATCTAAATTAAAACTACAGCCTATACCACTTGTATTATATCGGCACTCATGATTAAAACCATTACGTAAGAGGTAAAAACAAATGTTTCTTTGTATACAAATATTTCCCAACAGGAGTCAGCACCTTCCTTGGTACACATATACTTCCCACCAGGTGGAAGCACCTTCTTTGATACACATGTATTTACCACCAGGCGGCAGCACCTTCTTTTACACATACATGAAATCAATATTCCCTACAAGATGGCAGCAGCTATTGTTTTCAATCCCCATAACTATATCACTATTCACATTTACTAGTACAAAATGCTATGAATAGCTGTGTTAGTAATACAATTTATAGACATACATTTTTATAATTAAACCCTAAAAAGTAGGCAAAAAAAATTTGGATAAATATGTTAATGCTTGTTTAGTAATGCTTTAGTTACAGTTCTACTTATCAATGTGACATGATATGAATGAAGCTACACACAAAGTATGCATCTAACATCAATCTCAAATAATGAATTTATAATAATAATGTATTAGTAAACGTTAATATTATATATGTTCATTGCTGTATCTACACAAAATGCATGTCAAACATCAGACAACCATGGCATGTATATAAATGTAAAACATATTTAAATATACACAGTCATGCATTAACAGTAAAACATATATGACTGTTATTAATTTGTAAGTGGTTCTATTCTAGTACATGTTGAAAGTCAGGTATCCCGAGGACATGGGATGAGTAATCACAAGGTCTGATATTATGTCCATGTCATAATAACCCAAGTACACAGATACAGGAGAGGGTGTTACCACTACAGCAGAGGGTGTTACCACTACTGGAGAGGGTGCTACCACTACAGGAGAGGGTGTTACCACTACTGGAGAGGGTGTTACCACTACTGGAGAGGGTGCTACCACTACAGCAGAGGGTGTTACCACTACAGCAGAGGATGTTACCACTACAGGAGAGGGTATTACCACTACTGGAGAGGGTGTTACCACTACAGGAGAGGGTGTTACCACTACAGCAGAGGGTGTTACCACTACAGGAGAGGGTGTTACCACTACAGGAGAGGGTGCTATCACTACAGCAGAGGGTGTTACCACTACAGCAGAGGGTGTTACCACTACTGGAGAGGGTGTTACCACTACAGGAGAGGGTGTTACCACTGCAGGAGAGGGTGTTACCACTACAGGAGAGGGTGTTACCGCTACTGGAGAGGGTGTTACCACTACAGGAGAGGGTGTTACCACTACTGGAGAGTGTTACCACTACAGGAGAGGGTGTTACCACTACAGGAGAGGGTGTTACCACTACAGGAGAGGGTGTTACCACTACTGGAGAGGGTGTTACCACTAAAGGAGAGGGTGTTACCACTACAGGAGAGGGTGTTACCACTACTGGAGAGGGTGTTACCACTATAGGAGAGGGTGTTACCACTACAGGAGAGGGTGTTACCACTACAGGAGAGGGTGTTACCGCTACTGGAGAGGGTGTTACCACTACAGGAGAGGGTGTTACCGCTACTGGAGAGGGTGTTACCACTACAGGAGAGGGTGTTACCACTACTGGAGAGGGTGTTACCACTACAGGAGAGGGTGTTACCACTACTGGAGAGGGTGTTACCACTACAGGAGAGGGTGTTACCACTACAGGAGAGGGTGTTACCACTACAGGAGAGGGTGTTACCACTACTGGAGAGGGTGTTACCACTAAAGGAGAGGGTGTTACCACTACAGGAGAGGGTGTTACCACTACTGGAGAGGGTGTTACCACTATAGGAGAGGGTGTTACCACTACAGGAGAGGGTGTTACCACTACAGCAGAGGGTGTTACCACTACAGGAGAGGGTGTTACCACTACAGGAGAGGGTGCTACCACTATAGCAGAGGGTGTTACCACTACAGCAGAGGGTGTTACCACTACTGGAGAGGGTGTTACCACTACAGGAGAGGGTGTTACCACTACAGGAGAGGGTGTTACCACTACAGGAGAGGGTGTTACCGCTACTGGAGAGGGTGTTACCACTACAGGAGAGGGTGTTACCACTACTGGAGAGAGTGTTACCACTACAGGAGAGGGTGTTACCACTACTGGAGAGGGTGTTACCACTACAGGAGAGGGTGTTACCACTACAGGAGAGGGTGTTACCACTACAGGAGAGGGTGTTACCACTACTGGAGAGGGTGTTACCACTACAGGAGAGGGTGTTACCACTACAGGAGAGGGTGTTACCACTACTGGAGAGGGTGTTACCACTACAGGAGAGGGTGTTACCACTACAGGAGAGGGTGTTACCACTACTGGAGAGGGTGTTACCACTACAGGAGAGGGTGTTACCACTACAGGAGAGGGTGTTACCACTACTGGAGAGGGTGTTACCACTACAGGAGAGGGTGTTACCACTACTGGATTAATTACTAGATTATTATTATTTGCTAAATACAACAATCGAGAAATGGAATCTAGGCCACCCCCACTCATGACGACAGGGAAACAAGAGGAGACAACAACAACAACAATAAAAACAACAACAACAACAACAACAACAACAACAACAACCTGCCCTACTCAATGGCACATGGTTTCACAGCTCCTTCACTGACTTTATTTATGTGCCTTCTGAGGGGTCGTCCAAAATTTTCAACATTAATGCAAGAGTACAGAGAGTACTCTTTTTCTTGACCCCCTCCCACCCCCTCCCCCCAAGAGTACACTCAAAATGTTGACTGTTTGTATGCTTCAGGAAATGTCGGCAATTTTGAACGGCCCCTAAATTATCACCTTTTTCAGTTTAAAAGTAAAGGTAAGATTTTTTATATATCGCAGTATCCAGTCCTTAAGACTGCACAAGGCACGGTATAATTTACTCCCTGGCAGACCTGTTCAATCTAACACTATCTTGACTTCTCTGGGATGCATCAGCCATGTTGCAACTAATGAATAATGACTATTCGTACACAAATATCCACCACTGTCTATAGCCAGGTACTCATTCATACAGCTGAGTGAACTGGAACAACATAGAGTGAACGATATTGAATAAGGTTCGACAAAGCAGCGTAGGATTTGAACTCGGGTTCTCTCAACAGAGAATCCAATGCTCTAGCCACTGCACCACTGCATATGGGTGTGTATCAAATGTAGCACTGTCTTGGAGGACTTTTGTATAATTTTGTATTTATATGTTTTAATAGACCTTACCTGGTGAGGGCAGCTCTTAGCTACTGAAGCTGGAGGTGACACATAAAAAGGTAAGTTCTTATATAGCGCAGTATCCAGTCCTGAGGACCTCTCAAAGCACTTTACACTTTACCCCCTGGCAGACCTGTTCAGTCGATCACCATCTCGACTTCTCTGGGAAGAATTCAGCCCCGCTGCAATTATTGCGTGAAGACTATTCGTACACAAATATCCACCTGTGTCGGTTGCCAGGTACTCATCCATACAGCTGAGTGAACTAAGGCAACATAGAGTGAACGACCTTGCCCAAGGTTCGACACCACCGCACAGAATTCGAACCCGGGTTCTCTCAGTCGAATCCGAAGCCCTTACCGCTGCGCTACTGCACTCCATCCATCTAAGAACTTTCACTATTAGGATGTGACAATACAGAAAAGTGTACACTGCAATATGTCAGCAAATATCACACTTGCATTTATCAGTAGTAATACACTGAAATAGCACCTGAACCATGAAAACCCTGCTCAAAGACGCAACAAACAGGGATCATTAAACATGATACACCTGTATCATGACATGATACACCTGCATCCTGAAGAGGGATGTGAAAAGTCATCAACATACCTAGACACTGCCAAGATGGCAAGATGGAGGAATGCAATTTAAGTCTTCGTGTTTTGCAGGAGGCACTTACAGGTCCAGATTATGTTACAATTAGGGGGATTTGTTCGTTAGTTTTTAGACACAGCTACAGTGAAAATATAGTTGTGAGGTGGATGATCTGAATACCCTAGAAATATCTGGAAAACACAGCTGACTAGCCAAATAGGTTGAGTATCATAATTATTAGTTGTTGATAAAAGTTGACATGTTGGATATTGTTCTGACAGGTAACTTGAAAAGAAATCTCACCTGCATCTGACTGTCCGATGCAATGGCTTTCACCACCTGGTTCAGGACCTGCGATGCGAGTTGCTTGGCAGAACTGGTCGGAGTTGCAATGATGCTCAGTAGAGGCAGCACCAGGGTGCCAGCGAGGAAGCGATCCATTGGCTGGAGAGTGTAGAACTTTACTGGAAGGAACAGAACACAGTTACCTCAGGACAGCCCAGCACACGATAAGGAACAGGATTCTTTATAATATCATAAGATGCTTCTTAGTTTACCTGTGATTGGTTACAGGACAAAACAAAACGTATCCGGTTTTTTGTAACATAAAACTCCCTGCATTCTGCTTCATCCTCAGAGCAGAGATGAAAACTTGTACATGATATATAGGAATATCTTGAGAAAACGAATAGCGAAATTTGTTGTACATTTAAATTCTGAAAATTTACCAAGATAAAAATGTCACCCAAATCGGACTGAAATACTACACATATTTTTGTTATTTCAGTATTCTGGGTTGAACTCAATTATACCGTGTAGTTTGGATTGTAACTCAAACTTGCCTATCTGTTATTTAGAGTCGATTACAAACTACATCATGTTGATGTTTCAATAGTTGTGACTGGTTGTGTTTGTTAGTGAAACGTTAACCTTAATGTATTTGCAAACGTATCTCATTTAGTATGATTAATACGTAGTTATACATACATATACATACATGTTTGTAGAATGCTATTCCACTGACGTTCGGTTGAAGTGGAAAGTAGAACCACCAATTGAAGAATGTCAGAACTACTGCAGTTGCCCTGAAGAAGTTAATAAGATAAAAGGTGTGTATGTTCTGTAGACATTGGGTCAGTATTGCCTAGTAAACAGAATAAAACATGTTTACAACATCTTTGGCTTGTCGCAGCAAACTGGGTACTGATGCCCACTGGCGTGTTCTGCGAGTCCAAATAGTTGACTAGGTCATATCTCATGGGTTGTGTGATTCTCGCAGAAATAAATACCTTACAACTACTGCTTTTATTCAAATGCATTATTTTTAATGTACATTTGTATATCGTTGTAAAGCGCGGTGAACATCATTGAATGTAGCGCTTAACAAAATAAAATATTATTATTATTATTATAATCACATCTTTCAATATCTAGTTAATTAAATTGTTAAATAAAATATTATTATTAAAATCTCATCTTTCAATATCTGGTTAATTTTCCTCGACAAATAATCCAAAACTAATAAAATACTAAATGTATGCTTATTACGGGCTTTGGTTCTTCACAAGACCCAAATTTTAAACATTTTGTTCCATCAAAATGTTGCATTTAAAAGGTTGTTTCATTTTCAGCAATAAATAAAAAAATGGGCCAAGTGGCCCTGAAGTCCTTTGGACTAATACGTCTATATGTGACCCCGGCTGACCAAATGAGTGATAAGTCAGAAAAATTGTAACATTGTTTTCTTACATCCTTGTAAAGGTTTGGTAGGGTGCTTTACATTGTTTCAAAAATTATATGACTGCTACAAAAATTGGCGAAGTTATGGAGCACTGAACATGGTAAGGGTCAAAAAGTGAAAACTAAGAAAACGGCTGTTGAAATTATATATGCAAATGGATTGCATGGAAATATTACATGCACAACATTCAAATGTGGCACACAGTATGTAATATGTATGTTATGTTGCAATGATACACTGGAAGTACAACTGTGCTGCTACAAAGACTTATCAAGTTATGCCAGATTACGTGTAAAACTAAGAGGACAGATTATTTGAGAGCAAAAGGTAGACTCACTGTTTGACACAGTTTAAAACCTACAGGCAACTGTCCAGTTTAACAGGGGTCTAGTGGCTTAATGTTGTCTGTTGACACAAGCTACTGCCAGTGACCAATTACACATTAGTCACAGTTTCCATCAAACAATAGCAGGCAGAGAATCTTAGCTCCACAGCTGGGTGTAATACACAACAAGTGATAAATATATGATACACTGGAAATACAAATGTGCTGCTACAAAAATGTATAAAGTTATGCCAGATTATGTCTTTATGTATAAAATTAAGAGGACAGATTATCTGAGAGTAAAAGGTAGTCTAAAGAAAATAAAAAATAAACACAACTTGCAATTATAGAAAATCAATAGTTTTGAAGATACAGTTTAAAAGTGTTAGGCAACTGTTCAGTCTAACAGGAGACAAGACACCACAGTCACACCATTTTATAATAATTAAATGAACATCAAAATAAACACAACTTGTAATTATAGAAAATCAATAGTTTTGAAGATACAATTTAAAAGTATTAGGCAACTGTTCAGTCTAACAGGGATCAAGTGTGTCTACTCTGCCTGGGTGCTGTGACCAATGAAAGATTAGTCAAGGTCTCAATGGACTAGGCTGTTGACTTTGTGGCATAATACACAACATCTACTGTTCGAGGTGGTCTGATGGGCCCTTCTCAAAACCACATCACTAGATAATGTAAAACTTTTGCACTTTGGGGGCCCCTTAGGTGCTCTTAGAATGATTCAATCAAATACAGATTTCTTGTATATAGTGGCAGCACCCTAAGATACAACTATGCAAAATTAGACAAAAAAGTTGCTGAACAGTTTTTGAAAAAATAGGCAAAATGTTACATTTTCACCAGTTTTGGGGTCCTTGGAGGCCCTAGGGAGCCCTTAAAATGATTCAATCAAATACAGATTTCTCGTGCATAGTGGCAGTGCCATAAGATATGTCTATGCAAAATTAGAGAAAAAGTTGCTGAACGGTTTCTGAGATACGGCAGCTAACGGCGGACAGCGGACGGCAGACGGAGGACGGCGGACGCAGAGTGATGGCAATAGTCCCTTGGACCTTTGGCCAAAGGACTAAAACTATTGAACATATATCTCAACAGATAAGTTATCATGTTAAAGCTTATCATGAAAGGAATCCAAACAGGTACAACACTCTGTTTCATCAGAGTTTTGCACTTTGCTATGGCAGGTCACATATTAAACATGTGATGTTAACTATTTTATCTATCGAAAAACTAATATTTCCACAATGCATATATCAACAAAACATTGTAAACCTATATTGACATTCTCATCCATTTAAACACTTCAACGACAACATTTTATATAAAAACATATATTCAATACATCATCAAACATAAACCATTTATATATTTCAACAGCCTCATATATTTAAACATGTTATAAATATCGATAAACTTAAAACATTTTAAAAAATGTTATCGTCAAACTCAAACACTTCATATATCAACAAACTTAAAAACTCATTAACAGAACTCCAAGATTCATTTAATCCGCCTACCTCTGAGTGTCCAGCTATAAGAGTGGTCAGTCCTTCAAGCAACTGTCCAGTGTCCAGTCCATGCTTCCGGGCGGCTACACACATGGCCAGAATGTGGCTGGACAATGTCCGAATGTGGCTCAAGTCAGCAGAGTGCTTGAGACAACTGACCAGGGAGTGGACACATATGACTGTCTCACCGAGACTACTCGGGTTGTTGATCTGAAACGAAGGGGACACTTCATACTTCCAAAACATATAGTGGAACCTTGCTTTACGGTCACCTCAGTAATACAGCCACTTCACAATTAAGGTCACTCTACGACAGTTCCAAGTTATTTCCACATACAGAAAAGTATGGAATATTAGTCCCATTAATACGGTCACCTCGTTATTCAGGTCACTTTTGTCAAGTCCCAAAGGTGACCTTAATAGTGAGGTTTCACTGTATTACGGTGACTGTGATGGCGGGACGGTGTGACAGTGTGACAGTGTGGCGGTGTGACAGTGTGACAGTGTGACAGTGTGACGGTGTGACAGTCTGACCGTGCGACCGTGCGACTGTGCAACCATGCGAACATGGGACCGTGCGACTGTCTGACAGTGTGACTGCATGACATTATGACAGTATGACTGTATGACACTATGACTGTATGACAGTATGACACTGACTGTATGACAGTATGACTGTATGACAGTACGACTGTATGACAGTACGACTGTATGGCAGTATGACTGTATGACATTATAACTGTATGACAGTATGACAGTAAGACTGTATAACAGTATGACTGCATGACAGACTGACTGCATCATATTATGACTATATGACTGTATGACAGTATGGCTGTATGACTGTATGACGGTATGACGGTATGACTGAATGACTATGACGGTATGCCTGTATGACGGCATGACTGTATGACAGTGTGACTGTATGACGGCATTACGGCATGATTGTATGACAGTATGGCTGTATGACTGTATGACAGTATGACTGTATGACAGTATGACAGTATGACTCTATGACAGTATGACTGCATGACAGTATGATAATATGACTGTGTGACAGTATAACTGTATGACGGTATGATTGTATGACAGTATAACTGTATAATGGTATGACTGTATGACAGTACGACTGTATGACAGTACGACTGTATGACAGTACGACTGTATGACCGTATGACAGTATGGCTGTATGACTGTATGACGGTATGACTGTATGACTCTATGACTGTATGACAGTATGCCTGTATGACAGTGTGACTGTATGACGGCATTACAGCATGACTGTATGACAGTATGACTGTGTGACAGTATGACTGTATGACAGTATGACTGTATGACAGTATGACTGTATGACAGTATGACAATATGACAATATGACTGTATGACAGTATGAATGTATGACAGTATGACTGTATGACTCTATGACAGTATGACATTATGACTGTATGAATGTATGAATGTATGAATGTATGACTGTATGACAGTATGACTGTATGACAGTATGACTGTATAACTGTATGACTGTATGACAGTATGACTGTATGACACTGACTGTATGACAGTATGACTGTATGACAGTACGACTGTATGACAGTACGACTGTATGACAGTATGTCTGTATGGCAGTATGACTGTATGACATTATAACTGTATGACAGTATGACAGTAAGACTGTATAACAGTATGACTGCATGACAGACTGACTGCATCATATTATGACTATATGACTGTATGACAGTATGGCTGTATGACTGTATGACGGTATGACGGTATGACTGAATGACTATGACGGTATGCCTGTATGACGGCATGACTGTATGACAGTGTGACTGTATGACGGCATTACGGCATGATTGTATGACAGTATGGCTGTATGACTGTATGACAGTATGACTGTATGACTGTATGACAGTATGACAGTATGACTCTATGACAGTATGACTGCATGACAGTATGATAATATGACTGTGTGACAGTATAACTGTATGACGGTATGATTGTATGACAGTATAACTGTATAATGGTATGACTGTATGACAGTACGACTGTATGACAGTACGACTGTATGACAGTACGACTGTATGACCGTATGACAGTATGGCTGTATGACGGTATGACTGTATGACTGTATGACTGTATGACAGTATGCCTGTATGACAGTGTGACTGTATGACGGCATTACAGCATGACTGTATGACAGTATGACTGTGTGACAGTATGACTGTATGACAGTATGACTGTATGACTGTATGACAGTATGACAGTATGACTGTATGACAGTATGACAATATGACAATATGACTGTATGACAGTATGAATGTATGACAATATGACTGTATGACTCTATGACAGTATGACATTATGACTGTATGACTGTATGACAGTATGACTGTATGACAGTATGACTGTATAACTGTATGACAGTATGACAGTATGACAGTATGACTGTATGACTGTACGACAGCATGTGTTCGGACACTGTATGTTTTAGACACCCTAAAAATCTACAGAAATAATAATTTTTTATACTGTGGGAAATTCAGTGATTGTGGCATATCAAAAGGTGCAGAGGAACAACTAATGTGTGTATTCAGAAAAACTTTTTGTTTCTACTGTATGTTTTTGTTTGTCCTGTATGTTTTTGGTGAGCTAAAAATGTAATTACATTAGTTGTCTGAATACACAGTCATTACAGTAATATGCATTTGATGTCAATCTCCTCCATCCTCGGACCATTGGCCTCTGGTCTACCAACTGACAGTTTCTCTTTAAATACACAAAGGTGAAGACTTTTAAATAAAATTTACAAAATTTTAGCCAACAGTACTACTAGTAACAGTACTGGCAGTAGTAGTAATACTTAATAATACTAATGACGAAGGTGTCAATATCCTCAGGAACCTGAGTTCAGAGGCGCAACTAAAACACAATTAGGCACAGTCAGGGACGTGCAATAGTAGTGGCCATCTTCCATCTTTTGAGGCAATGGTTGTCTTAACTGCTTCATATCGGAATACAACTGTTATGAGTGACCAATGAGAGTGGAAAACTGATGGTGGTGAAGGTCTACGTCTGCAGCAGACACAGAAACTGATACACACACACAGACATATGGACAAACCCGTCCCAGAACTCAGCCAACTTTTCATGTGATTAACAACTAAAAACAACATGTAAATCTGCATTTTGATGCAGCACTGACCAATATTCTGGTATACTGAGTGCAAATCACACGTGAACATATTGTCCGGAATAAAAGCAGAAGAGATCAATAGGCCTTGTCTTGACGAAGTTCTCACCCAAATCAATGAGAGACAGTCTACGTCACAAGGTCGCCGTACAATTAATACACTTTCCTCGAGAAAGATCATAGCGGGTGGACAATGAGTATAAAGTCATTATTAAAGCTCACTGAAGGTCAGAAATGCTTCAAAGCGAGTGACTCCCACTCATATGGCTATGAATAAAATCGCAGACACCATGAATCAGCTATTACATAATACGATACATCACACATGGCCATTGTTTATGTGAGAATATGCACATGGCTGATGCAATGATATCATTTGCAATAGACACGGCCTCTTCATTCTGCATACACATAATTATATACACTTAACGTTCCATCCTAAGATTGTTTATCTTTTCAATACAAATATTTTTAGCGAATCAACATGCCAGATACACTAAATATAACTTCCTTCAATACCTTAAAACACATTTTTTTTATAGATAAATAGCAATTTTCAGTTAAAACAGCGCAAAAGACAAAAAAATATATCCGCGTGCCATTAGTTTACCAACTGGTAATTTTGCAAAAGCATAATTGCTCAAATAACAAATACAATGTCAAAGTGACATACATGGTAGCAAGTACGATCAAATAAGTAAATAGTGTTCATGTTCTACATGTGTTCTTAAAAACAGTTGAAATGGTTTAACTGAGACTACAACTTTAAAAGAAAGGACCGTTTTGTCAGACCATCATTAGCAGGAAGGACTCTGCCAAATCAGTTGCACTTTGTCCGATTAATGGCTCCCTGGAGTGTGTGAACTAAAAATCTTGAAAGGTATTTGTGGGTTAATATTTCTACACTAAGTGCCACCTACAGGCAGTAGAGGATGTTTTGTATCTTAATGTTGATTTTACAATGTTAACATTTTGCGTGCACAAATTTCAAATTGTGAATCCTGTTTCAGGTTGAGGGGCTTGGGGTAAGCGTTATGCAACAGTTTTGGAAATGTTAGTTCAGTTAGGTCTTTGTAAAAATCAATGTCATTTTATGGGTGCATACATGGTATCGTAACAAAGATTAACAGGGGGTGTGGGAGTTATAAAAAATGAACACAAACAGCATGGCATAATATATTGATGGCCCCTCAAGCACCCGCCCTTTGCACTTGTAAACAGATCACACCACCTACTTGCATACATGGAAGAAGCTTCATCAGAAAGTCGATAATCTTCGGCTTGACCTCTGGTGGTGCCCCCTGCAGGAGACCGGAGATGAGCGTGGTTCGGAGGGCACTGTTGGAGGGTGACTGACGCGGCTCCAGCAGAATGAACTTCAGAAACGGCTCCATCAACTGGAGGGCATTTGTCTTCACCCTACAACCCCAAAATAATATACATAAAAGGTATGTTCTTATATAGCTCAGTATCCAGTCCTTAGGACTGCTCAAAGTGCTTAATACTTTACTCTCTGTCAGACCTGTTCAATGTCACACAATCTCGATTTCTCTGGGAAGCATTCAACCATGCTTCAATTAATGCATGAAGACTATTCGTACACAAATATCCATCATTATCTATAGCCAGGTACTCATTCACACAGCTGAGTGAACTGAAGCAACGTAGAGTGAACAAACTTGCCCAAGGTTCAACATGGTGGCACAGGATTCGAACCCGGGTTCTCTCTTGATAGATAGTTCACCGCTCTATCCACTGTGCCACTGCGCACCACATAAATGTGACGGTTTGCTAGATATCAGACAGGGTTCTTTGTTAACATTCATCAACTGCACACAACCCTCCAATTGCTGTAATTTATTCTACAGATAACAAAAATAATTGAAATAGCCACATGGAGCTGACGTGATGTGTCCATAGGACATTTATACGTGCAGATAGAGAAGATGCAGGCTAGAGAGACAATGATTTCATTACATTTTTGGTAGGCTTCTTGACAGGCTTCATGAGGATCTGTCATTGGCTGTTGTGGCTGAATGATTCCTAGATAACTTGAGCCGATGTTCAAATGAACAGGTCTGTGACGTGGTCAAATGCAAATAATAATAACAACTAACTTACTTCTTCAGCGCCAATATCTTCAGAGAATCTGAGCTCAGTGGCGCAATAAAACCAAAGGATTAAGCATTCTCGTACTCATGTGCTAGGCGAAAGTAATTAACAAATGGATGGATGTGCAAGGGAGGATAGGCGATATTAAAAAGATAAGTTTTCAGGTGACGGCAAAATGTAATATTTTCTGCTGATTTAACACTGACAGGAAGCAAATTCCATAGAGTCGGCGCGGCAACTGAAAAAGCTAGAGTTCCACCCTTTGTATTAACTCTGGGAACAGATAGTAACTATAAACTAGACGACCAAAGTTGTCTGTGCTGTCCTGCTGGGGTGAGCACACGCACGGCAGCATTCAACCAAACATTTCGAACAAAACATCTGTTACAAATTTTTTTAATTGGTATTCTCAAACGATTTATATATTCTTTAGCTAAAATTCTTCGTAAGTAATTCGCAAGTTGACGATTTTGGCTGCCCCCTACCGACTAAAATAATAACCTGGAAATGATCAAGCGAATATTTAAATCAGTTGCTACATGCAGCGTGAACGTTAATTAAATATTAAAAATGGTAACGGGTGCAATCATTAATTTTCTCACTTCATTTTTCATCCAATTTCGAAAGATTCATTAATGCACAAATTGTGCTTCACTTGATAATGCGTTCCATCGTTTCAATCGCTGGCAACCAGTTCATCTTTTCCAGGCACTGGTAATATTTGCCGTTTGGCGTAGCACAGCATAAGTTGATGATGCTTGTTTATTATTTCACCTAAGTTTAGGCTTAATGTTGGGCTACATGGAAAACAATTGAGGTAAACCTTTTATACATCCTATTTGTGAATCTTAATTGCAATTTACAAGATGAAAGGCGACTCCAAGCTGATGCCATGACTGGGTCCTGGGGCTGGAGGCGCCAATGGGGAAGCCATCAATGCATCATGGCATCTCAGGTGGCAAACGTGAATGATGACAGCACAAAATTAACAATCCCTTCCTCCACATTCACTCTGCCTAAAGTTTACAGACCGTAATTAAAGGAACTCTACGTAGTTTTGACAAACACAACGATTACAGCAAGGAAGACAAGCTCATTGTTACGGGTACACGTGTACTTGGTGTTACCATTGACACACACCAAGCTGTATGTCCGCCATTTTCTAAACAAATTAGGCAAAAAATCTTTGAATTAATTAATACCGTCCGTCTTAGGACGGACATATAACCAAAATATCCTGTCCGCTGTCTGCGTATGCGAGGTGTCCCCTCATTAGAGGGACATTAAAATGGCAAAACGGTCCGTACATTGACAAACTTTCCCGACATAGTGGGTGTCCCCTCGTCAGGGGGTCCGCTGAAGAGAGGGACTACTGTATAAAAGAACGTCTTGTGACACAAGTTTATAGAGACATAAGTTTCCTGACAACTTCCAAGTAGTTTAAAATGTGTTTAAAACTATGCAGCTATCGACTATACAGAATCTCCTACATAAATAGTGATGGCTTAAAAAAGCAATATAAAAAAATAAAAACAATGTGGTGTACATTTTTAAATGTTTAAAAATAAAATGTCCAGTAAAAATGTTCAATGAAATTCTAGGATCTCATCAAAAATCCAAACCAAGTTTCTTCCTCTCTTATGTATTAATTAGCCTACGTTGTATTATGATCAATGCATTTAAATGATTTTGTACAGGTATCAGGCTAACTGATCTAATTAAAGTAGCAGACAAGACGTCTTTGTATAGTGCAGCTAACAAGGGATTTTCACCCAGGATGACTCCGGATTCTAAAAGACGTCCTGTGCGACAAGCCTGTTAATATAAAGGTTTATTGGTGCTCCTACTAGATTTGGCTATCAGTTAGTTAGCTACCTGACCTGCGCATTTCTACATGGATGGAACTGTACGTAGCCTTTGTTTACACAAAGTCTACAGTCTAAAACACTCTGAGCAGTCCTAAGGACTGGACACTGCACTATTAAGAAAATACATTTATACTGAATCTGAATAAACAAAGTATTGGAGCTTCGTGCCAAGAAAATTTTTGAAATTCTGCCTAACAAAGAGCAGCTCAATCTCTTGTGAAAAAAAATACACAAGCTGTCCACTGACTGTCCAGTGACTGACCTGACGTCAGGCCATGTCAGTAAGTGCATGACCTGTTGCTGCAGAAGTGGCCAGCTGTCTGGTCGATTCATTACCACGGTAACAAACGGATGAGGCGGATTCCTGCAAAAAAACATACATGAATAGTTTCATCTCACTGTGTGATTTGTATTGCATCTGAACTAGATAGAGAGTCAAGTCAAATGACCGTCTTAAATAGCGAGGCAAAAATACACCATCACAGGGCTTAGCCAGATATCTGTCTGGCCATCTTCAAGAATGCCAGAGGACTGGCCAAGACGGGTAATTACAACTAATAGGACAGGTAGAATTTAGAGGGTGCCAGCTGGCCTTTAGGTTAACAACAGTTCAAAGTCTAGAGGTCCACATTAATTACTATCATTGGCACAACTGGCAGTGAAACAAATCAAATGGATCAGTATTAATTAAATAAATGGCTCAAATGATACAGGTTTGTCATTGAATAAAGCTAAACAGGCCAGTAATGGCTGAGACTGACGTGACTGGCCTCCACGCAAGCTGTTCACGTGCTAAAATGCACACTTCGGAAAAATTCAAGACAGGCAAAAAATTATTTCTGGCTAAGGGCCTAGTGAGATGGATATGCTGGGTGAATGGCCCAGGGGGTAGAGTCCCACCGTGGGGACTTGTGGTAAGTGCAAAGAATTTTATTTCAGAATTAAAGTCAGAAGGTCGTTGCTCTTCTCCTTGTCTCTGTAGTCCGGGGTGCAGCTGGAATCAATACTGGTACTTGGGTTTTGTTTTTCTTCTTCCGTCACTGATACCTTATCCATCACAGGGGACATCTCCATCACTGGGGTCATCTCTATCACTGGGGTCATCTCTATCACTGGGGTCATCTCCATCACTGGGGTCATCTCCATCACTGGGGTCATCTCTATCACTGGGGTCATCTCTATCATTGGGGTCATCTCTATCACTGGGGTCATCTCTATCACTGGGGTCATCTCTATCACTGGGGTCATCTCTATCACTGGGGTCATCTCTATCACTGTGGTCATCTCTATCACTGGGGTCATCTCTATCACTGGGGTCATCTCTATCACTGGGGTCATCTCTATCACTGGGGTCATCTCTATCACTGGGGTCATCTCTATCACTGTGGTCATCTCCATCACTGGGGTCATCTCTATCACTGTGGTCATCTCCATCACCAGAGTCATCTCCATTACCAGGATCATCTCCATCACCAGGGTTATCTCCATCACCAGGGTCATTTCCATCACCGGGGTCATCTCCATCACCTGGGTCATCTTCATCACCGGGATCATCGCCAGAGTCATCTCCATCACTGTGGTCATCTCCATCACCAGGGTCATCTCCATCACCTGGGTCATCCCCATCACCATGGTCATCTCCACCACGATGGTCATCTCCATCACCTTGGTCATCTCTATCACCAGGATCATCTCCATCACCTGGGTCATCTCTACCACCAGGATTATCTCCATCACTGGGGCAAAAAGTTACTTTTTTATCTTAAAGTTTGCTTCATTTTAGCAATAAAACAATACCTGTACTGACAACATTTAAACCGATGAGGTATCATTGTAAAACTTATAATCAGTGCAATCCTACAATGTACAACTCTATTTAATAATTTTGCAACTTGATACCCACTTTTCTGTGTGCAGATTACAACAGTGAAAACAACTATTTTGTGTTTTAATTGCAACATGGCTGAAAGCTTCCCAGATCAGTTGAGACGGTGTCTAACTGAACAGATCTGCCCGAGGGTGGACAAGACTGTGTATAAGAAGTACCTGATAGAGTAGGGACACCTGTAGTGATCACATCCAGCCTGGGCGGTCAACTGCATGGCCAGGAGGTCAGTGAGAGCAGTCAAGATTCCGGCCAGGTTCCTGTAACATCGACAAACTCAGAAATGCAGACAAAAAAACAGTTGCAACAAAGTAATGCATAGAGAGGAGGCTGGAAGCACGTCATCTGACTCTGGTGACACCCAACACACATAATGACAGGATTGTCCTAGCTAGTATGACGGGGTCACACGTCAGGACAGTGCTACAATCTATGTGCACAAGAGTCACACTTGAAACCAAAGGAAGGCATTTTGTAAGTATTAAACTTCTGCTTTTCCAGAATAATTGTGAGTACAATTAACAAGTCTGTTATGTATAACGATGCTACTGTGGAAATTAAATATACTGTATTATGAGGTCAAGTACAATTACGTTAAATTGTTACTAATTAAACATTTGTACACATAGTCATTTATTTTTTAAATATAATTAGTATACTATTTATAATACTTTTACTCATTGATAATATTTATTATTTTATAATATTTATAATTTTATTATAATTATTATTTTGTAACATCAAACATTTTGTACCATTTATAATTTTGAAATGTTTATTGTTTTGTGATATACTATTTTATAGTAGGTATTAATTTTTAATACTTATTAGTTTCTTACATTAATTACCTTCATATATTTGGTAAGCAAAATATTAGTAATCAGTGTAATAACAGGTTGCAGGTAATCACCTGACTACAGCTGTTCTATAACCATACAAAGATAGTTACTTTGTACAATACGGCAAAGGGGTCAGACCACAGTTACCCTCCCAATTGTGTTACAGGATACTAAGTATAGGACCTAGAAAAGGATGATATTAGAAATGTGAAGAAAAGAGATGTTCAGAGCAAAAGATCAGGCATATTAACATGTTTAGTGCAATAGATCAGGCATATTAACATGTTTAGTGCAAAAGATCAGGCATATTAACATGTTTAGTGCAAAAGATCAGGCATATTAACATGTTTAGTACAAAAGATCAGGTATATTAACATGTTCAATGCAAAAGAACAGGCATATTAGCATGTTTAGTGCAAAAGATCTGGCATATTAACATGTTTAGTGCAAAAGATCTGGCATATTAACATGTTTAGTGCAAAAGATCAGGCATATTAGCATGTTCAGTGCAAAAGATCAGGCATATTAGCATGTTCATTGCAAAAGATCAGGCATATTAGCATGTTCATTGCAAGAGATCAGGCATATTAACATGTTTAATGCAAAAGATCAGGCATATTAACATGTTTAGTACAAAAGATCAGGCATATTAACATATTTAGTGCAAAAAATCAGGCATATTAACATGTTCAGTGCAAAAGATCAGGCATATTAGCATGTTTAGTGCTAAAATGTATTGCCAGTGAAACTATGCATATTTATAAGAGTGTAATTGGTGGAGTGATTTTTGCTATTTTTATTCTCATAGCACATATGGGTACAGAAATATGTGGCTATTTTGGTAAACATTGATCAGCACCATTCATGGGTGCATTTAAAAAAGCTAGGGTTACATGAGTCTGACAAAATTTGATCAATGACACCATGGCAGTGGTTGTGATGTGAAGTTTTGGTATAATCTGACAAAACGGGAACACCTTCACCAACGGAAACTGTGCTCTGTGTGTGCTAAAGCTATTAAAAAATGCTTCTCTGATGTAATTGTGACACTGTTCTGACCCACTGGCTTCAGGCAAATCACCTCTGGTGGAGACTCAGACTTCCTACTCTAATCACATTAACAGGTGATCTTTTTTTCCTTTTCCCCAGGACGAACCTGAAGGCTGTGCTTAACTGAGATGTTGAACCTTCTATAATTGGATGCTGCTGTTCTTTTTCCCCAGTCTGCCACACGTTTTATACAGGATTCAGAGATTGTCACAGACAGGTCTGATGGAACTGCTCGAGAATTAGACGTACAGCTGAGTGTTGAACAAGTTCGATAATAAAATGCTTGGATAAAATTGCAAACAACATGATATACATACATACATGCAAGGTACATATATATATATAGTGTGTGTGTGTGTGTGTGTGTGTGTGTGTGTGTGTGTGTGTGTGTATGTGAGTGCGTGCGAGGTGTTAGTGTGTGTGTGTGAGTGAGTGTGTTAGTGTGTGAGTGTGTGTGTGTGTCAGTGTGTGTGTGTGTGAGTGTGTGTGTGTGTGTGAGTGAGTGTGTTAGTGTGTGTGTGTGTGTTGGTTTGAGTATGTGTGGGGAGTGAGTGTGTGTGGGGGGTGAGTGTGTGTGAGTGTGTTAGTGTGTGTGTGTGTGTGTGTGTGTGTGTGTGTGTGTGTGTGTGTGTGTGTGTGTGTGTGAGTGCGTGAGTGTGTGTGAGTGTTTTAGTGTGTATGTGGGGTGTGAGTGTGTGTGGGTGTGTGTGTGAGTGTGTTAGTGTGTGTGTGTGTGTGTGTGTGTGTGAGTGTGTGTGGGGGGTGAGTGTGTGTGAGTGTGTGTGTGTGTGTGTGTGTGTGTGAGTGTGTTAGTGTGGGTGTGTGTGTGAGTGTGTGTGGATGTGTGAGTGTGTATGTGAGTGTGTGTGTGTGTGTGTGCATCTGAATGTGTGTGTGTGTGTGTGTGTGGGTGTGTGGGTGTGTGAGTGTGTTGGTGTGTGGGTGTGTGAGTGTGTGTGTGTGTGTGTGTGTGTGAATGTGTGTGAGTGTGTTAGTGTGTGTGTATGTGAGAGAGAGTGTGTGTGAGTGTGTTAGCATGTGTGTGTGTGTGTGTGTATGTGTGTGTGTGTGTGCGTGCGTTCGCGTGCACATGCACGTGCACGTGTGTGTGTGTGTGTGTGTGCGTGTTGGTGTGCATGCAAGCGTGCATGAGAGCAAGCATACGTATATGTGTGCATACATGAGTGTGTGGTGTGTGGCTGCATCCATGCATACATGTGAACCTGTGTAATAATACACCTGTATATAATCAATTTACAATTATTTATATATATATATCATCTCCTTTATATATGTGGTGAATTTGTTGTCAAACTGTGAAGAATGACAGAACCATATATCCTAACATAATAAAGTCAAACATTTAAATGGCTGCATTAATATCATTCATGTCATGAAGATGAGCTCTGTGTTTTGGACAAATAGGTAATTACTGTGATTAAATGAGCATCCAGTAGGACTTAATGCTTCACAAATAACTCTAACTTAGAAAGAGATGCTAGCCCACGAGAGACAGGTACATTATCTCACAGCATATGGCAAAGACAACAAGTTCTCCTAGAAGGAATAGTTGAAAGGGATCATTGGAGGGCACCAGTGGTGAAAACTGTGCAACAGGACATTCAACTCAGCCGTATAGTATAAACGTCATGACACTTGATGCGCAGTGGCAAAGTGGCTAGAACTTTGGACTCTCAAACAAGAGATTCCACGTTTGAATCCTCTTGCCTCTGTCTTGGTCAGTTTCACTGTCACCACTCATTGAGCTGTATAATTAAGTGTCTGACAGTAGACAGCGGTTGTTATTTGTGTACAAATAATTTTTGAGCAATAATTGTAGCAAGGCTGAATTCTTCCCAGATAAGTCAAGATAGTGATCAATTGAACAGGTCTGCCAAGTGTAAAGTGCTTTGGGCAGTCCTAAGGATTGGATACTGCATTATATAAAAATTTACCTTTTTCCTTTTTATGAAAGCAAAATTATTCCCCTTTCAAACCACCTCACATTTTTAAAACAATGAAAGTATTTGTTATTACTATCCATATTTTTGTCTTTATAAATAGTGGTAAAATCCTAATTTGTATTGTGTGAAGGAGGCCAGCACAAAATACTCCAGCGTTGACATTTCAAAATGTCTTAGACACGAGATATCGTAAAAATCATGAACAGCTGACTAACAGACAAAACGACCAGTGAATCACAAGAACGAAAAAACACTAATCTAAAAAACAAGTAATATGCAAAAAAACATCTCCCCGACTGCAGATTAGCACTGGTGACAGTCATCCGATGACTTTAATTACATCGACACCAAACCGTTACTTAGCAACCAGAAGTGTGTTTTTTTATTAAAAAGCTCTTAATGTCACAGTTCCTCTGCTTTACTGAAATTATGCAGTGCATCATAAATCCATTCGAACATACAGTTTACTTTTACAAAATGGACAAAAAACAATCACTGTAGCAAAAGCTGGCTAATATCACTCAGAATAGTTATAAAAAAATTATGGTCTCCATAAATGTGATCTTTATTTTAATAAATCACTGACAACAAACAAACAAAACTAAAACTTAACATGTCAAAGCAGCCATTAATGTTACATAATACTGGTTAGACATGAATAAGAAATCTAAAAAAAATGTATACTATTTATATTGTTTTCCCTTTTACATTATGATTGTCTTTGTCGAATAAATGTATGTGTACAAATAAAAAAATATACATGCACGCATACACAATTAATTAGCTGAATTTACTGTCATATAAATGTGTCTAAATAAGGGGAAATATGACACATACATCTAGACGACCTTTCTTGGCCCATACTTGTTTTAATGAAAACTATAATCAGAAAAATGAGAAAACATCTGAATGCATTACTTAGTATGTTCTCCTTTTAACAAAACCATTTCCGAAACCAATCTTCTTAGGGAATCCACTCTGGCATTTCAACATTAAAAACATTCCATATACACTGTACGATGGACTAATCAGTCATTACAACGAAAACTGCTTCTTTTCTATAGCCAGGTATTCACACATACAGCGGAGTGAACTGGAGCAATCTGGAGTGAATGAACTAGCCCAAGGTTCAATACAGCAGCAAGAGCATTCAATCTCTTGACTAATGTTTTAACCACTACGCTAATACGCTACTACGCCCCACTGTGTAGTCAAACCATCTTATTTTACTGTAGGTACTAGGTACGTAGACATAAAGTTATTAAAAGTTGAAAAAGTTATAACAGTTGATCGGGTGTCATACACTATAACAGAAGGATATTTAATGTTGTACAAGTAATTCCACCTAAAGATCACAGTAAATGAACATAGACAGTCAAGTTAACCGTGACGTCTTTTTACTGTGATCAGTTAATATTACAGTGTAGTTAGACTAGTCATATACTAGGCCATTAATCTATATAAATTAATAATGTTAACTTGAGGCACTGCAAGCATATTTCTCCCCAGGTGTTAAAGTCGACTAGATTCTATGTTCAATCGCTTCCTTCAACCATTGATTTCTGATCCACCAAGTGGTGATAACTACCATACAACAAAAGGATACATATTTAGACTTAGTTACTGTTTTCAATTGACACAATGACTGGCTGGTCTTCCCCAGGTGGCATGACTGTGGAGTTACATGAAATTATTACCTGCCGCATGCAATGTTGTAATTGACGACAGCAGACATGAGACAGGAAAGAGTTTAAGTTCAATGAGTTTACGGTACTGACTCAATGTATTCAGACACTGTATGTTTTGGTCATCCTAAAAATGTACAAAAAGAATTACTTTATGTACTGTATGTTTTTGGACAATTATTATTTTTACATGGCAGAATACACAGAGTACATAAAGACTATATGTTTTTACGTTGCAGAATACACATAGTACATAATGACTATATGTTTTATGTGGCAGAATACACATAGTACATAATGACTATATGTTTTATGTGGCAGAATACACATAGTACATAATGACTATATGCTTTATGTGGCAGAATACACAGAGTACATAATGACTATATGTTTTTACGTGGCAGAATACACAGTGTACTTAATGACTTTATGTTTTACGTGGCAGAATACACAGAGTACATAATGACTATATGTTTTATGTCACAGAATACACATAGTACATAATGACTATATGTTTTACGTGGCAGAATACACATAGTACATAATGACTATATGTTTTACGTGGCAGAATACACATAGTACATAATGACTATATGTTTTATGTGGCAGAATACACATAGTACATAATGACTATGTTTTTACGTGGCAGAATACACATAGTACATAATGACTATATGTTTTACGTGGCAGAATACACATAGTACATAATGACTATATGCTTTATGTGGCAAAATACACATAGTACATAATAACTATATGTTTTTACGTGGCAGAATACACAGAGTACTTAATGACTTTATGTTTTACGTGGCAGAATACACAGAGTACATAATGACTATATATTTTATGTCACAGAATACACATAGTACATAATGACTATATGTTTTACGTGGCAGAATACACATAGTACATAATGACTATATGTTTTACGTGGCAGAATACACACAGTACATAATGACTATATGTTTTATGTGGCAGAATACACATAGTACATAATGACTATATGTTTTTACGTGGCAGAATACACATAGTACATAATGACTATATGTTTTACGTGGCAGAATACACATAGTACATAATGGCTATATGTTTTATGTGGCAGAATACACATAGTACATAATGGCTATATGTTTTATGTGGCAGAATACACATAGTACATAATGACTATATGTTTTACGTGGCAGAATACACAGAGTACTTAATGACTATATGTTTTACGTGGCAGAATACACAGAGTACATAATGACTATATGTTTTACGTCACAGAATACACATAGTACATAATGACTATATGTTTTACGTGGCTGAATACACATAGTACATAATGACTATATGTTTTACGTGGCAGAATACACATAGTACATAATGACTATATGTTTTATGTGGCAGAATACACATAGTACATAATGACTATATGTTTTTACGTGGCAGAATACACATAGTACATAATGACTATATGTTTTTACGTGGCAGAATACACATAGTACATAATGACTATATGTTTTACGTGGCAGAATACACACAGTACATAATGACTATATGTTTTTACATGGCAGAATACACATAGTACATAATGACTATATGTTTTATGTGGCAGAATACACATAGTACATAATGACTATATGTTTTACGTGGCAGAATACACATAGTACATAATGACTATGTTTTTACGTGGCAGAATACACAGAGTACATAATGACTATATGTTTTATGTGGCAGAATACACATAGTACATAATGACTATATGTTTTACGTGGCAGAATACACATAGTACATAATGACTATATGTTTTACGTGGCAGAATACACATAGTACATAATGACTATATGTTTTACGTGGCAGAATACACATAGTACATAATGACTATATGTTTTACGTGGCAGAATACACATAGTACATAATGACTATATGTTTTATGTGGCAGAATACACATAGTACATAATGACTATGTTTTACGTGGCAGAATACACATAGTACATAATGAATATATTTGTTTACGTGGCAGAATACACATAGTACATAATGACTATATGTTTTTACGTGGCAGAATACACAGAGTACATAATGACTATATGTTTCATGTGGCAGAATACACATAGTACATAATGACTATATGTTTTAAGTGGCAGAATACACATAGTACATAATGTACATAATGACTATATGTTTTAATGGCAGAATACACATAGTACATAATGACTATATGTTTTACGTGGCAGAATACACATAGTACATTATGACTATATGTTTTTACGTGGCAGAATACACATAGTACATAATGACTATATGTTTTATGTGGCAGAATACACATAGTACATAATGACTATATGTTTTACGTGGCAGAATATACATAGTACATAATGACTATGTTTTACGTGGCAGAATACACATAGTACATAATGACTATATGTTTTTACGTGGCAGAATACACATAGTACATAATAACTATATGTTTTTACATGGCAGAATACACAGAGTACATAATGACTATATGTTTTACGTGGCAGAATACACATAGTACATAATGACTATATGCTTTATGTGGCAGAATACACATAGTACATAATGACTATATGTTTTACGTGGCAGAATACACATAGTACATAATGACTATATGTTTTATGTGGCAGAATACACATAGTACATAATGACTATATGTTTTACGTGGCAGAATACACAGAGTACATAATGACTACATGTTTTACGTGGCAGAATACACATAGTACATAATGGCTATATGTTTTATGTGGCAGAATACACATAGTACATAATGACTATATGTTTTATGTGGCAGAATACACAGAGTACTTAATGACTATATGTTTTACGTGGCAGAATACACAGAGTACATAATGACTATATGTTTTACGTCACAGAATACACATAGTACATAATGACTATATGTTTTACGTGGCAGAATACACATAGTACATAATGACTATATGTTTTACGTGGCAGAATACACATAGTACATAATGACTATATGTTTTATGTGGCAGAATACACATAGTACATAATGACTATATGTTTTTACGTGGCAGAATACACATAGTACATAATGACTATATGTTTTTACGTGGCAGAATACACATAGTACATAATGACTATATGTTTTACGTGGCAGAATACACACAGTACATAATGACTATATGTTTTTACATGGCAGAATACACATAGTACATAATGACTATATGTTTTATGTGGCAGAATACACATAGTACATAATGACTATATGTTTTACGTGGCAGAATACACATAGTACATAATGACTATGTTTTTACGTGGCAGAATACACAGAGTACATAATGACTATATGTTTTATGTGGCAGAATACACATAGTACATAATGACTATATGTTTTACGTGGCAGAATACACATAGTACATAATGACTATATGTTTTTACGTGGGAGAATACACAGAGTACATAATGACTATATGTTTTACGTGGCAGAATACACATAGTACATAATGACTGTTTTACATGGCAGAATACACATAGTACATAATGACTATGTTTTACGTGGCAGAATACACATAGTACATAATGACTATATGTTTTATGTGGCAGAATACACATAGTACATAATGACTATGTTTTACGTGGCAGAATACACATAGTACATAATGAATATATTTTTTTACGTGGCAGAATACACATAGTACATAATGACTATATGTTTTTACGTGGCAGAATACACATATTACATAATAACTATATGTTTTTACGTGGCAGAATACACAGAGTACATAATGACTATATGTTTTATGTGGCAGAATACACATAGTACATAATGACTATATGTTTTCAATGGCAGAATACACATAGTACATAATGACTATATGTTTTAAGTGGCAGAATACACATAGTACATTATGACTATATGTTTTTACGTGGCAGAATACACATAGTACATAATGACTATATGTTTTATGTGGCAGAATACACATAGTACATAATGACTATATGTTTTACGTGGCAGAATATACATAGTACATAATGACTATGTTTTACGTGGCAGAATACACATAGTAGATAATGACTATATGTTTTTACGTGGCAGAATACACATAGTACATAATAACTATATGTTTTTACATGGCAGAATACACAGAGTACATAATGACTATATGTTTTACGTGGCAGAATACACATAGTACATAATGACTATATGCTTTATGTGGCAGAATACACATAGTACATAATGACTATATGTTTTACGTGGCAGAATACACATAGTACATAATGACTATATGTTTTATGTGGCAGAATACACATAGTACATAATGACTATATGTTTTACGTGGCAGAATACACAGAGTACATAATGACTACATGTTTTATGTGGCAGAATACACATAGTACATAATGACTATATGTTTTCAATGGCAGAATACACAGAGTACATAACGACTATATGTTTTATGTGGCAGAATACACATAGTACATAATGACTATATGTTTTACGTGGCAGAATACACAGAGTACATAATGACTATATGTTTTACGTCACAGAATACACATAGTACATAATGACTATATGTTTTCAATGGCACAATACACATAGTACATAATGACTATATGTTTTAAGTGGCAGAATACACATAGTACATAATGACTATATGTTTTTACGTGGCAGAATACACATAGTACATAATGACTATATGTTTTATGTGGCAGAATACACATAGTACATAATGACTATATGTTTTACGTGGCAGAATATACATAGTACATAATGACTATGTTTTACGTGGCAGAATACACATAGTACATAATGACTATATGTTTTTACGTGGCAGAATACACATAGTACATAATAACTATATGTTTTTACGTGGCAGAATACACAGAGTACATAATGACTATATGTTTTACGTGGCAGAATACACAGAGTACATAATGACTACATGTTTTATGTGGCAGAATACACATAGTACATAATGACTATATGTTTTCAATGGCAGAATACACAGAGTACATAATGACTATATGTTTATGTGGCAGAATACACATAGTACATAATGACTATATGTTTTACGTGGCAGAATACACAGAATACATAATGACTATATGTTTTACGTCACAGAATACACATAGTACATAATGACTATATGTTTTACGTCGCAGAATACACATAGTACATAATGACTATGTTTTACGTGGCAGAATACACATAGTACATAATGACTATATGTTTTATGTGGCAGAATACACATAGTACATAATGACTATATGTTTTTACGTGGCAGAATACACATAGTACATAATGACTATATGTTTTACGTGGCAGAATACACATAATGACTATATGTTTTTACGTGGCAGAATACACAGAGTACATAATGACTATATGTTTTACGTGGCAGAATACACATAGTACATAATGACTATATGTTTTTACGTGGCAGAATACACATAGTACATAATGACTATATGTTTTATGTGGCAGAATACACATAGTACATAATGACTATATGTTTTCAAAGGCAGGATACACATAGTACATAATGACTATATGTTTTACGTGGCAGAATACACATAGTACATAATGACTATATGTTTTACGTGGCAGAATACACATAGTACATAATGACTATATGTTTTTACATGGCAGAATACACATAGTACATAATGACTATATGTTTTACGTGGCAGAATACACATAGTACATAATGACTATATGTTTTTACGTGGCAGAATACACATAGTACATAATGACTATATGTTTTACGTGGCAGAACACACAGAGTACATAATGAGTATGTTTTCAGACACCAAAAATATACTTTTTTCTACCTCATATCTTCGCGTAGCTGAGAGTTGAATTATTTTAGGTAATTTAGACGAGTTTAAGTTCAAAATATTGTAACAGTGATAAACCCCAAACCCATCCCAAATGTTTCCAGACTACCCGCATTAATCAATGGTAACTGGTAACTGGTCACTGGCCTAGTTGTTAGGACAACCTTTTGCCAGAAATCTCAATTTCAATCACTCACCCGTCTAACTGACGTAACCAGCAACAGCGGATGCTGGGTTGAAATTTCAGCCTGATACATGCAAAACTAATGGAGATGTGGGTGCACAAACAAACAGAGAACGAACTGCTTTATAACATAGAAATGCACTCAATCAGGATATGGCTATGCATCCATTTCAATCCAGACGAGTGTCAAAAATCGAAGAAACAAACTATGCTGTATACGGGGAATGGATGATCAATGCGTACCACCTTCCACATGGGAAACCGTTGATATAGATGTGTAAAACATACTGCAGCTGACATGACACACTTATGTGGCTGTGATCCGTTCTTTTTACTTGTAATTTTGTAACCCATTATGAATGTGCATTAATGTTTTGATTGGCTAACCTGAGCATTTGTGTTCCAAGCAAATGTCACCATCTACCAGGCTATATAAATATCAACAAAATCTGTTGCATTTTCCAGAAATCTGCCTACCACGGATTTACGTATTTGCTTTTTGATCACTGTAGTAATAATAATGTAATAACTTGTTTGATATAGTTCAACATCGACTAGTGTTTGCAACACTGTACATAAAACAAATATATAAACAATGCAAATAAAATACATTTAAAATTCACAAATAGGTAACTTAAGATAGTAAACATTAGTAGATTAAAGCAAATGTGGTGCAGTGATTAGAGCACTGGATTCTCAATCGATAGAACCCGGGTTTGAATCCAGTGCTGCCATTTCGAACCCTAGGCAAGTTTCTTCACTTCGTGTTGCACGAGTTCGATCAACTGATGAATCAGAAGGATGTATGGGGACAGACCACACAGATGACAATTCTGCTCCATAAAGCATTGATCTGTCAGTGTAACAGCATCAACCATCTTTATTAATAATTATCTTCTTTCATCATATCTAGGAGGCAGCACCTGCGTACAACTCTCGTCTATTTTGCTGTGTCCGTCTGGCTGTGACGGGTTGCACAGTTACACAGTGGGGGCAGGTAACTATTTTTTTTTGTTTCATAGCTTTTAGTTATGCTTACTAGTGGCAGTATTCTGCCCACAAAGGCACAAAGCACATGGCTCTTTTGTATCAAGTACAGATCTTCAGCCTTGCCATTTGGGGTCAGATTCCTATTTATTTCCCAACTGGCAACAATGGTAATGCTGTTCACAGAATTATATTTTACAATTTTTCAAAATCCACAATATCAAAAGTTAGTTTTTTATTGACTGGGTGCACCAAAGTGGTCACTTTCTGTCACTTTCTTGTCCAGAAAATCTAAATGAAATACACTCCCCATGAAATTTAGCCACACCTCTGTGCAACAATGATTTTACAGGCAACAAAAAAGTTGCTCACTTCCTCAAAATCGTTCACATAGCATGAGCCTGGACATGTATAATAGTGGTCTGTGCCCATTTCACTGCTGGGTTTGGCTTCTCTTTCCGTTTTCAGTTCCGTAGCAGCAGTTACTACCTTCAGCTTCTAGTGTAGCAACTCAGACATACGTGCATGTGTGCTCCCCTGGCATTACCAGTGTTGCATGTCTGAATCTAACACGTTTACAGATTTAATCAAATTTACCAATATTCATTAAGACTGACATGCAAAGTAGTAAAAGAAACCAAGTCAAGTGGACAAGGAAGCCTTCAAGAATCCAACATTTATTAATTTGTTTGAGCTCTTTCTTCTTACATATTTGTCTAATTCATTTTAAACATATTTACGCTGGTTTGTTTTGTATCATTTACACTGTAAATACACATACAGGACGTTGCTAAAAATACAGTGATTCGAAATTGTTGCCAAAAAGTGATTTTGCATTTAGCTAGAACTATATCTTTATAATATTATGTAAAACAAATGCTTTTTTAATAATGTGCCTCACCTCCTGCATTTAGCAAAGATAGACTGGAATAATACACTGAAGAATAAGACAGCAACAGAATGCTGGAATATCTTAAAGAATGAAATAGAGTGCATCGTAGATAAATTTGTTCCCTTCAAAAAACAAGGGAAACGGACCAGAAAGAAATACTTATCGAAAGAAGCCATTAGAAAAATTAAGTATAAACAAATGATGTGGAAGTCATATAGACATACTGGCAATGACGAAGACTACAACATTTATAAAGAAGCACTAAACCAAGCTACAGCTGAAATTAGAAATTCAAAGAGAAGCTATGAACATAAATTAGCTTGTAATATAAAACATGACAGCAAGAGTTTTTATGCGTATGTTCGAAGCAAACAGAAAGTTCAGGATAAGGTCGGTCCTCTAGAAGATAGTGCTGGAAATATAATATCAGAGGATTCTTAATGGCAGAAGACCTGAATAGTATTTTAGTTCAGTGTTTACCAGAGAAGACACTAGTTCACTGCCAGTACCAGAGGCTAAGTTCAAGGGGGCAGAATCAGACTATTTAAGACAGTTAATTGTAACCCCAGAAATGGTAGCTAAGAAAATTAGGGCTATGAAGGAAATAAATCACCTGGAGTGGATGGTATTCCACCCAAACTACTATTGGAAATTGTAGAACAAATTAGCATACCGCTTGCAACAGTTTTCAACTTGTCATTAGAAGAGGGAGTGGTTCCTTTAGAATGGAAAGAAGCAAACATTATACCGTTATTTAAAAAAGGTTCGAGAAACAAGTCAAATAATTATAGACCAGTTAGTTTAACATCGGTGATTTGTAAATTATTAGAAAGACTAATTAAAGATCACATGGTGGATTTTCTTGTTAAACATAACTTGATAAACCCATCTCAACATGGGTTTCTAAAAGCGAGGTCATGCTTAACAAATATGTTATGTTTTTTGGAAGATATCACTAAGTGGGTAGATGATGGATCACCAGTAGATATCATCTACTTAGATTTTCAAAAAGCTTTCGACAAAGTGCCACATCAGAGATTACTGCTTAAACTAAAGCCCATGGCATAGGAAATGGTATAATTAACTGGATAGAAAAATGGCTGATTGACAGAAGACAACGGGTAGTTGTTGATGGGGAGGCTTCAAACTGGAAATCAGTTTTGAGTGGGGTTCCACAGGGATCAGTACTGGGACCTATATTATTCTTAATATATATAAACGATTTGGACGATGATATAGCTAGCAAGGTGTTGAAATTTGCAGATGATACAAAAGTGTTTAGAAGGATTAAAAGTGATGGAGATAGACAGCATTTACAAGATGATCTTGACAGGTTGATCAAATGGTCTGAAAAGTGGCAAATGTTGTTCAATTTTGGGAAATGTAAATGCCTTCACACAGGACATGGGAACGAATATGTAGAATATACAATGGGGGGAACTGTACTAAGTACTACTGTAAAAGAAAAAGACTTAGGGCTGACAATTAGTGCTGACATGAAGGTTTCAGAGCAGTGTGGAATTGCAGCTTCAAAAGGAAATCAAATCCTTGGATTGATTAGGCGAAATATAGCATATAAAGAAAAAGAACTAATAATACCGCTGTACAAAACAATAGTTAGGCCTCATTTAGAATATTGTATACAAGCGTGGAGGCCATACCGCAAGAAGGACATAGATATGCTAGAAAGAGTACAGAGGAGAGCGACTAAAATGATACCAAAACTGAGGGATCTTAGTTATGAAAAACGCCTAAAAGAATGTGGTTTAACAACACTAGAGACCAGGAGATTGAGAGGAGATCAGATAGAAGTGTTTAAAATATTGAATGGTTATGAAAATATTGATAGAAATATGTTTTTTTCAGTTAAGAAAGATAGAAAGACTAGAGGACATGAAGTTACATTAGTAAAGGAGCAGTGTAGATTAGACGTGAGAAAGTTCTCATTTTCACAAAGGACTGTGAATGAATGGAACAGATTATCTGATGATTGTGTGGGTGCTAGTAGTGTGAATATGTTTAAAAATAAAATCGACACATACCTCAGAAGGGCTGGATATATGTAGATAAAAGGGTTGGACTCTCGATAAGCCAAAGGGCTTCCTTGTCCACCTGCCATCTAGAGTTAATTCTCTGGATGGCAATCTTGTTAAATCTTGTTAAAATCTTGTTAAATCTAAATTGTGCTGTGAATAGAAATAGCATTACCGGAGTATTTTCCCGGGAAAAAAGGGTTAAATGAAATCCAGTAAATCAGGAATGCATTGCTTTGCAAATTGTACCATAGGGCATATGCCACAATAACAAACATTTGCCCAAAACGGAACTAGTTTGCATCATAACTAAATGAGTTTTGAAATCCCACTCCACAATGGGCCTATATTCCAGATATGACCAATTCCCACACTGTCCACTCTTCACCTGATAGCCATGCTGATCACGCATCACGACATAATCACATTCACAAACAAGAACCAAAAAACAAGGCGAATGTTCTCTGTGCTCATTCACAGATAATCTAATACCACTTACTGGATTCCGGTCAGTGACTTATCGGTCGTATGCGATAATATAATGTGTAAATAAAAACACACGTCCAACTGTCGCATGAGAAGACTCGATAAATATAACCATAATTCAGTCTGTTGTACTGAGATCGGCAGGTTCAAAATAATATTTCATCAGGACATAGACTCGAAAGAGTAGATTCTGATAGACAAACTATGAATCTGCTGTAGGGTCAGTTGGTAAAACTTTCTTCAAACAAAACATATTTAACGATGATACAGAGACTGCAGAGTCACCTCTACATATTCTTTATAGGGTTAGTTGGACAAATTTGGCTCCTACACTAATTAGACATTAGTTGACTGACTGCACAACAATGTTGTTATTGCTGCTAGCTGAACTAGCCAATGTGGCTGACACACTATTTAAAACACCTATTTAAAATATTTCCAACATATTTAAACCAGAGGGCAGAGGAATTATGTTTTACCTTTTGAACATTTTACTTATCAGAGGAATGTTTAACTCTCAAAATGTTTGAACATTTTATTTGAAAGTCTTATAACTTTCTAGAGAAAACTGGGTGAAAAGAAGGGTTCACTCATCAAAAATACAATGTCATGGGAAGACTTGTGGATAAAGGGATAAATGTGCATTTAAGAAGCATAACCTAATTATATATGTAACACCACAGGACTGTTTAACTCTCAAAATGTTTGAACATTTTATGTGAATGTCTTACACCTTTCTTGACAAAAACTGGGCAAAAACAAAAATACAATGCTGTTGGAAAACGTATAGTTAAAAGGGGAATCTCACTATTATGCCCTCCTTTGGGTCTGGGCAAAAGTGACCTGAATACCAAAGTGAACTTATTAGCAGGACTAATGTCCAATACTGTACTGGTACAAAACTAATTTAGGACTGTCCTAGGGTGACCTTAATTGCGAGGTGGCTGTATTACTGAGGTGACAGAAAAGTGAGGCTCCACTGTACACAGTTAACAAGCATAATCTAACAGGAGAGCTTTACATTTATTTCAGGTAAAATAATGCATATAACATGGTTTGAAATATCTACTTATTACATAAGACACCTGCTATCCCCTAATCTCAACTTCTTCATTCTGTATATATCACTTTACCCCACTGTACCCTACCTACCTGGCGGAGGGTGCCAAGTTAACGAGCTTCGTGACGGTCTGAACAAAGTCAATCTGGCCTCGCTGTACAAGTGCCACTAGGGCGGCGCTGCATGTCAGCGATGTCGCCGTGTTGTCGCCACTGCACATGCTCCATAACAGCTCCACCTCTGGAGTCTAGAACCGGAGAAGGAAGTGAGCAAGTGTACACGTGTACTGGCAACACGGAGAAACAGATAACATACACACACTGACACACACGCATGCACGCGCACATGTACACATTGACATACATGCATACGTACACACGAGACAGATATTGTTGTTGTTAAGAGTAATTATTAATGTAAATTGTGTGGCTCCTGTGAGAGTGACATTTTGTTTTAATTAAGGAGTCACTGACCCCATCTGGAAAATTATTTATTTACTTTTTATTCATAAATTATCTATATAAATCGTTCATGGTCTCAGCCAAAACCTGCGACTCGTTTAGTTTATTCCAGTCTACTATTGTTTTTACAAAGTATGAGTTTTTGAATTGTTCGGTGTGGGATGCAGGTACTGTATAGCACCTGGTGTTATTGGTTGTTAGGTGTTGTACACAGTTTGAGGATACGTGATCTGGGAAATGTTTGGGTTGGATGCGTCTTTTATTTATTCTTTGGGGCTGAAAGTATATTTCTGCGGGGATGGCTGGGATAGATCCCTCAACTATTTTGTACATGAATTGAAGTCGTAGGTCCCGATGTCTGCTTTGTAGGGTATTGAGTTTTAGGCCTATTAATATGTTTGTGATTGATTCTCAGTGTCTGGAGTAGTAGTCGCCGGTAATGAAACGAGCAGTGCGGCGAGCAGCACAGTTTGGACACGTTCTAGTTTATCTATATCCCCTGATGGTATGGGTCCCACACAATGGCTCTGTACGCTAAGGCAGCGAGTTAAAGGGCAATATATGCAATCCTTTTGCTGTTTATAGGACAGTGTTATGCCTTAGGAAACCAAGTGTGGAGTTTGCTTTTTTAGTTACTGTTGTGATGTGGGAGTGCCATTTAAGGTCGTCGGAGATAGAGATGCCAAGGTAGGGGTTGCAGTTTACATGTTCTAGGGTAGCATTATTTAGGGTGTAGAAATAGTCAGTTTTATATTTTACACTGAGGATGTAGCATTTTTTGTATTGAAATTCATTCCAGTGATCATTGAGTGTATTGATCCCTCTGTAGAGTAGTAGTCAGTCAACTGCAAATAGGCAGACTTTAGGTTTTACTGATGCTGTAGGTCATTTATGACAGAGGAATAGTAGGGGGGCAACCACAGTATCTTGTGGGACACCGGATTTAACGAGTACTTCTCTCAGAGTTTCGCCATCTAGCACACCTTTCATGGATCTGTCAGTGAGGAAGTTTTCTTGCCACTTGAGCGTGGTTCCTGTTATGCCATAGTGGGACAATTTATGGAGAAGTTTTGTGTGGGGACTGAAGAAATAAATAATAAAAAGCAGTTCAGGAGAAATTTCCACAAAGGAAGATACAAGGAAATGAAGTATTTAGCAAAGATAGACTGGAAAAATACACTGAAGAATAAGACGGCAACAGAATGCAGGAATATCTGAAAGAGTGAAATAGAGTGCATCGTAGATAAATTTGTTCCCTTGAAAATAAAAGGGAAATGGTCCAGAAAGAAATACTTTTTGAAAGAAGCCATTAGAAAAATTGAGTACAAACAAATGATGTGGAAGTCATATAGACGTACTGGAAAAGACGAAGACTACAACATTTATAAAGAAGCACTAAACCAAGATACAACTGAAATTAGAAATTTGAAGAAAAGTTACGAACAAAAATTAGCTTGTAATATAAAACAAGACAGCAAGAGTTTTTATGCGTATGTTCGAAGCAAACAGAAAGTTCAGGATAAGGTCGGTCCTCTAGAAGATAGTGCTGGAAATAAAATATCACACAGATTCTTAATGGCAGAAGACCTGAATGAGTAGTTTAGTTCAGTGTTTACCAGGGAAGATATTAGTTCACTGCCAGTACGAGAGACTAAGTTCAAGGGGGCAGAATCAGACTATTTACGACAGTTATTTGTAACCCCCGAAATGGTAGCTAAGAAAATTAGGGCTATGAAGGATAATAAATCACCTGGAGTGGATGGGATTCCGCCCAAACTACTAGTGGAAATTGTAGAACAAATTAGCATACCGCTTGCAACAGTTTTCAAGTTGTCATTAAAAGAGGGAGTGGAAAGAAGCAAACATTATACCGTTATATGAAAAAGGTTCGAAAAACAAGTCGGAGAACTATAGACCAGTGAGTTTAACATCAGTGATTTGCAAATTATTAGAAAGACTAATTAAAGATCACATTGTGGATTTTCTTGTTAAACATAACTTATTAAACCCATCTCAACATGCGTTTCTAAAAGCGAGGGCATGCCTAACAAATATGTTATGTTTTTTAGAAGACATCACTAAGTGGGTAGACGAGGGATCACCAGTAGATATCGTCAACTTAGATTTTCAGAAAGCTTTCGACAAAGTGCCACATCAAAAGTTACTGCTTAAACTAAAGGCCCGTGGCATAGGAAATGGTTTAATTAACTGGACAGAACAATGGCTGATTGACAGAAGACAATGTGTAGTAGTTGAAGAGGAGGCTTCAAACTGGAAATCAGTTTTGAGTGGGGTACCACAGGGATCAGTACTGGGACCTAAATAATTCTTAATACAGAGTGTATATATAAACGATTTGGACGATAATATAACAAGCAAGGTGTTGAAATTTGCGGATGATACAAAAGTGTTTAGAAGGATTAAACGTAATGGAGATCTTGACAGGTTGATGAAATGGTCTGAAAAATGGCAAATGTTGTTCAATTTTTGGAAATGTAAATGCCTCCACACAGGACATGTGAACGAAGATGTACAATATACAATGGGAGGTTCTGTACTAAGTACTACTGTAAAAGAAAAGGACTTAGGGTTAACCATTAGTGCTGATATGAAGGTTTCAGAGCAGTGCGATATTGCCGCTTCAAAGGGAAATCAAATCCTTGGATTAATTAGGCAAAACATAATGTCTAAGGAAAAAGAACTGATAATACCGCTGTACAAAACAATAGTTAGGCCTCATTTAGAATATTGTATTCAAGTGTGGAGGCCATATCGCAGGAAGGACATAGATATACTAGAAAGAGTACAGAGGAGAGCAACTAAAATGATACCAAAACTGAGGGATCTTAGTTATGAAATACGCCTAAAAATGTGGTTTAATAAGACTAGAGACCAGGAGACTGAGAGGAGATGAGATACTTACTGCCTCCCTCACGCACACTTCCACACACAATGCGAAACGCACATGTGTACAGTGCTCCTCGGTGTAGGACCGAACTCTTTTAATCTTTTATAACTTATGGACTGTATTACTGGCACTAACCGGACATTTTTTATTTCCTACGAATTACTCACAATTGACAGTGAATCTTGTTTTAGTTATTTATTACATTTACTTATTTATATGCAAATCATACTTTTTAATTAGTTATAATGTAACTTATTTAGGTTGTATATTCCAGTTAGTGCTTTTATTAATCTACTTTATTTAAATGTTTTATCAGTTTTAATGTATTTATTGTACTTTTCAGCCTCTATCGCTGTCAAAGAAAATAAACTTATTATTATTATAGAAGTGTTTAAAATATTGAATGGTTATGAAAATATTGATAGAAATATGTGTGGGGTTGTTTGGGTGGTTTCTGGGCCCCACATTTATTCCGCTTAGATGGTTAATTATTGGCATTCCCATCAACAGATATGTACGACTCATCTATGCTTGTAAGAGGAATTGCCTGTTGCTATCTAGGTTGACGGCAATGCCCATTGTCTTGTCTTTACCATTTATATTACTATTGACTACATGTAATTAAAGGGCATTGCCATTTTCCACCCTTATTCCGTGACTCTTTCTCTACATAAACCTAGCAACGCGCAGCAGATTCCAATACACATCACATCCTATAACTACACTATAGATGAGGCGAGCAGCAGTGAATAAAATATTTTTTCTCAGTTAAAGGTACTCAACCAATTCAATTGCCTTGCTCCTCGCGTTTCTTAGTAATTTCACACAAAAACAGAGGAATCAAGTACTCTCCAATGATATCCTAGTTCGTTTATGCATACGTATTAGTTCGTTTTTATAAAATTAATACAAAAACTGCGAACTCTTTCGTTTTTAGTAAAAACCGGATCCGGTTTTTTGCTTCGATTTTAGGTGAGTATGGACATTGAACTCGGCGTGGAATCGCGTTCTTGTCTTCTCGTGATCGCGAATTATGGGCGATATTGACCTTTGACCACTACCCTTTGTCGCTGTTGATGTTATGGAATTCCAAGTTTAGGCAATGAGTGGACGTCCACAAACATACATGCCACCGACACGGCAAAATGGGCTAAATTAAACAAAAACAGTACCCACGCATAAAGGTGTATTTCTATTTGGGAACGACTATGGAAGAAACAAAGCAAACAGAAGGAGTTGGCGACAGTGCCAGTGGACTGGGGCCGTGGGCCGTTGCCCGTGTCGTGGCGTTCGCAAAGGTTCTTCCAGACAGGTTAGTAATTTTGATTTATTCAGCTATAATCACGTATATTTAGACGTATGAGTATATATATTAATGTTCCTTGTACAACATTTATTTGATTGTTTTCCTTTTAGTCATTGGCAATGGCGGTATGGGCGGCCTGGCTGGGCCCTGTTTACTATAGACTAATATCAGCTAACAGTACTACGCTATGCCTATGGCATATACCTATGTCAATGATAGTGACTATATTATGTCTATGTCGTATATGGTAGTAGGCTAATAGCCTAAGTAGGCTTGGGAAAATAGTAATAGTGTAAATGCATTATAAATGATCCGTAACGATTATAATTATTGAACCAATATGTACATAATTTACTAACAACAGTAATGTAATAGTAATTTAACAAATTTATTACTTTCATATTAAAAAATACTATTATGGGACATTAAATTTTTTTATTTGAATTCAATTGTATGTAGTCTTGGTATTTAATTATTTACAAGGAAAAGAATATTCCAGTAGTTTCACTAGGTTTTTTATTGTCCATTCTGTGAGTTTTTGTTATGTTCAGAAAACCAGCTCCCCTCAATACCAAGGACATTAATGTCTATAACATGGATATATTATATAGATAACTCTTGACCATTGGCATTGGTTGCATTTGGCAGGTGGTTGTTCATTGCATTGCAACTTTTGCAAGTACATTAAAATGATTATTGTTAGAAACAATCAGTGCTGACTATTAATACATGTACTATATTTTCAGAACTTGGTGTGTCGACACCACATGCAGATGTATGCTTCAAAGCTCTATACCATCAGGTAAATAAGTGTTGTCAAATGTGTCACATTACTCTGTCACCAAACCTGTTATCAAAATTATAAATACAAGCAATAAACAAGTATGTCATAGGCGGATCCAGGCGGGCCTAGGGACAGGTGCCCCCCTAGACCATAAGAATTTGGCGTGTCTGCAAATCTTTTATAATGGGCCCACGCGACTGTGTCCTCCCAGACCGTTTGAAATGTGCCCCAGTTTAGGTGATAATAACAAGCTGAAGTTATGACATCTTCCAATATCACCATTCCAGTGGAGCGGGTGATGTTATGGCAGCGTGGTAGCGACAAAATTTAGACTACACCATTTGGTTTGGCCGCCAGTGGAGGTTTTTGTGCCTCCCATACTCGATTTCTGGATCCACCCCTGTATGTGATAGTTTTTTTGTCTGCATGAGGATTTTGCAGTAATGTGTGTCCTCGTTAAATTGCATATTGTTGTTAGAAATGCATGTGAATTAAAGTAAAGACAATGTAAAGTAAAAACATTTTATTGAAACTATTTGATGAGATTGACTACAAAATAATGAAAAGTACAATACAACTACAGGTACAATCACTGCACTTGATGTGTATAATGTAATACTTTTTAATATCACATGCACATAAAATGCAAAACAACAATAGAAAAAAAAATTAGGAAGAGGTTGAAAAAATGTCAGGTATATATATAAAAAACATCAAGATTCTTTGTTACAAAAAACAACACTAGTACACGTGATGTCAAATGCTAGTTGTAGTTTATACATGCCTTGTATGTTTACAACTCACAAAATTAGTGCCTAAACAATTATGTGTATTAACAACAATTTTTAATATCGCATGCCCATAAAATGTAAACCAATGAGAACAAATTACTTAGGAAGATGTTTAGTTGAACAAATGTAATATGTATATATCAAATAAAAATAACAGTTATGAATCATAATTGTTTTTTTAACAAAAGTGTAATAACAGTCCTCATGATACATAGAGAACTTAAACAAGTAAAATGCTGCTGTCATTGTATCAACAGATTGTTGTTACAATGAAACCTTACCACTGTAACAATGCTGGATAATTGATGTATTTTGTCATAGACACTGCTAAAAGTTAAAGTTGAATTGAATACAAATACCGTGTATTACTGACTTTTGATAAATGTGTCATCACATATAAAATATAATACATGTCGGAGCCATGCTAATTGTCACTTTGTCTCCGGTATAGGTAGATGCGGATGTACAGCAAAATGTCAGGAGGCTGGTATACAGTACCATCGAAGACAGCGAACACATACAGTGATGTCATCGATATCCAAACCGATGTAGTTCACCGAAGAATGCTCGACACTGAACCTGTCACACGAGCTAGTCAGGCGTCACCATATTCGTATGTCGAGCAACCTGCATTCTACATTGGTTTTTCGTCAGTTAAGCTAACTGACTGACCTGTAAGCCAGTGCACACCCCATCGGCACTGGGGAATCTGTCACGGATGCAACACACGACACAATTGGGATCAGTCGGTGGTCATTCACATGACAAACCATTAGTATGCAGCATGCTGCATGGCTGTAGAATCTTGTCCGAGATCCTGGACAAATACAGCTGCCCAGTATGCCATATTAACTTGGAGAACTAGTGATACTAAGCACACTAGTCCAATCTCCTGTAAAGAAAAGCATATATTCAGTAAACAAAAACAGGTATTATTGTAGTGTTGGTAGTAAATAATTATGGAATGTTCATTCTCATAATCAGTAAATGTAAAATAATGTTTCATGTGTGACCTGCAGCATTTCACAAGAAAAACGGCAGCAAGAAATGTGCTACTACAGCTGCATCTATACATGTTGATATCTTAGGAACAGTCAGTGTTTACCGGGGTTGTTCCGGAGGAGGGAGAGGGTGGGTTGATACAGCATGCAGACATTAGTAGAATGTGCTCTTTTTCAAAACAGTGAAAAATTTTAACAATTTTTTCTTTATAAGGTGTTCATTGTGAATGTGAATTAAACATTTTTCAATTTCATTACAGTGATGCCTGATCTTAGTCAATATTATAGACTGATTTGAATTCTGCTAATCAGTAAAGAGCATTTATATATATATATATTTTTTTCAGTATACAAATTCATGTCAGTGTCTGCCATGTGTAACTACTACACATATTCATGTTTGACATTTTAAGGTTCTGCCTGAAGTTGAATGGTCAAGGTGAATGTTGGAAATTACAAAATGAGGTGTTATTGTGATGCTAACAGTATATTTTCCTCACCAAGTATTCAAAGGTTCATAACATGTATGTTTACCTTCTTCAAAAATGAACAATTTATTTTATAAACTTATTTCTGAGGCATCGCCGTATGCTAAATACTTTTAAAGGTGTATTAATATGTCTGTGGGTATAATATAAGTGCAGAAGTCAACTTAGTTTTCTACGTCCAAGATGTTATTATTAAAATGTGTATGAAAACAAATATATGTGGTTGATTGTTATAAATTTGAAATTACCTGGATTGATCAAATGTGGGCCTCCCACAGACTATGTATCCTCCCTGTGTCTGCCTGACCCAGGTGACCGCCTTAGCTCCTCTTCTGCCTCCTCTCATTCCAATTCTTGGGTTGCAGTGTGGCCTCTAGCGACATCATAATTCAAGTTACGTATTATGCATTCATATATTGCTGTGGTGAGAATATATACACATATTGGTAAATACACAAGAATAGTCAGTTGAAAGGTATCACAGGATACCAATTACATAAACTACAGCCAGGCACCAAGGACCACAACGGAAACAAGTGCGAGCATTATCTTGTTTAATCCTTATATATGGTGTACTTTAACTGTATTTATATTTTATGTATTTACACGTTTACATTTTTATATTTAATAAAATCATCATCACCATCATGGTCGTCAATATAACAAATCTCAATTATTTTGCATAAACTACAATGCAAATCAACAACATTCTGCAGTAATAGTATCAAAATATGCGTCACAAAACACTGTTTTAATAATTATGATCACAAAAATAATACTCCCGTGTTTGACGTTTCGTTGCACGAAATTACGGATGCTCCCTGACTAAGTTAGATCAACAGGGGCCTATTGCCAAACCAATGTTATTTGTCATTTCGCAGCCTCACGTCATCTATTATCTACATGTATTGTCGCAATAACATAGTTTATTACCAAGATCCTACGTAACCAAATACAAATTACAATGCATATCAAATATTATGCTCGTTGACACAGCCTCTGACTGAATCTCTGGCTGATAATATGGTCATCGACCTGGTGTCAGTGGTGACTGGCTTAGACTTGGATTGCCTCGAGTCGAGTGTTGACGTTCGCAAGTTGCAATTCTCGTTGAATTAATACGCGGCTACGTGTTCTTGTTGCTAAATGCGATAGTGTAGTATACGTACCTTCGTACAACCACTTTGGAATCTTCATCTTGATACACCAAAGCACGTGTATGTTGTTATTGTTTTCGAATGCCGATCACGCATAAAGCACGTGACTAAAATGGCACAGGAGGTTGACAGCGCAATTGGCTTTCGCCAGCTATACCCGGTGTGACGACAAATCTTTTTTTTGACGATTAAAAAAACAAGCACGCATTTTTTATTAAACTGACTGTTCAAACTAATTAAACTATTCACACATTACACATATGGACCTAAAAGAACCGGATTGGTGATGGGCAAACGAATTGGTTGAGGATCTTTAAGAAAGATAGAAGGACCAGAGGACATGAAGTCACATTAGTAAAGGAACAGTGTAGATTAGATATAAGAAAGTTCTCATTCTCACAAAGGACTGTAAATGAATGGAACAGATTATCTCCTGATTGTGTGGGTGCTAGTAGCGTGAATATGTTTGAAAATAAAATCGACACAACTTAAAAGGGCGGGATACATGTAGATAACAAATATTGGACTCTTGATAAGCCAAAAGGCTTCCTTGTCCACCTGTTATTTAGAGTTAATTTTCTGGATTGCAATCTTGTTGTTATCTTCTTGTTGTTAAGACTGTCAATAGCTTTGCTAAAGTCGAATATTGCTATGTCTACTTGAGTTCCAGAGTCGAAAGAAGAGAATAGGTCATGCGTGGTGGTTAGGAGTTGTGTTTCGCAGGAGAAGCCTGCTCTGAAGCCATGGTTGAGGTGTGTTAGGATGTTGTGCTCTTCTAGGTAGGTCATGATGTGGCGGTAGATTATGTGTTCGAGAATTTTGCATGGGACCGATGTCAGGGAGATGGGGCGGTAGTTTTCTGGTAGGTGCTTATCTTCTTTTTAAAGACGGCTGATACATTTGCTGTTTGTCAGTCTGCCGGTAGGTTGCCTGTGTCTAGGGATCTCTGAAAGATGTCTCATAGTGCAGGGGATAGAAAGTCGGCACAGTTCTTAAGGACAGCCTTCTCCATACTGTTACACACCAGTGGTCCATTCTTGTTTAGGGGAGCTACTCCAATGTTGTCTTATTAACTACTTTTGATATAATGCCAGAATGGCTTTGAGTTTTTTGTTTGGAGGCCTATAGTGATGGTGTTATTAATAAAGTCCCATTCCGCTTTACACAAACTTTGTGTACATGTTTTCTGTATGAATTTGTAATCTTTCCAGTTCTTTGTTTTCTTAGCTTTACCATACAGTCTTCTCTTTCGCTTTGGTAGTCTTTGTAGCTTTCCGTTTAGCCATGGGAGATTGCACCGACTGGAGCTGAGCTTTGATGGGATGTGTTTGTTGTAAGATTTCACCAGTGCATTTTTTGAGGGTTGTCCAAAGAGTTTCTGTGCATGCACCTAATGTTTATTGAGTCTTTATTTCATTAGACAGGGTGATGAAATTGGTATTTAGGTTATCCCAGTCAGCACGAGCACATTTTTGTTTTTCCTGCGTTGTTTGTTTTGGTGTTGGACTCTTACATCAAAATCTGGGACGATGATGTCATGGTCTGACATCCCTGGCACAGAAGCAGAGTTTGTCACTATTGTGGGATTTGTTGTAAAGATTAGGTCTAGTAACATGGCCTCACTAGTGGAGCTAGTGTGGATTTGTGTAAGCTGTGCACTTTCTGTTGTGTCAATGAGAGCTTGCTGGACAGATCGCTCTGGGGCGCACGTTTTCAAGGTGCTTATGTCCCATAGTATATTGGGACAGATGAAGTCTCCACAGAGGATTACGGTGCAACACGCTTATAATGAACACGTACACAACAAATTGACGGATATAATGAAGCAATTTCTTACGTACAGATTTTTTGCCTATCTTTTCCATTATAAGCGTTCAAGCATATTACACACATGGGTACAACGAATTCACAGTTATTACGAACACCTTTTTCCGAACAAATTTCACCGTATAACGAACTTCTGTCCAACTGAAAATCGCAAATACATCCCACCCACGACCAGGAAGCCATGCTCTGACCACGTAGAGCACCAGTGCCAAAGTAATTAGGTCAATGAGGGAAATTATCAAAGGCAGTCAGATGACACTGCTGCACACTGCAACTGGATTGAGGATTTCCCTTTGTCTGGTGTCCTAGCCAACAGCAAACAAATGTCAATGGAGGACTTCTTCAAAGCAGATTAACCAGTGTCATTCTGTGTGTGTTGTGCAGGAAGAAGTAGTCGCCATGGTTCCATCCTTCCACAGTTCGTGTTTTAGTGTGCGTGGACACAGCGTGCTCGCCATGTGTTTACGTCATATTTTGTTACTTTTTCACAGAGGGTGGACTGCGATGTTATACTATAACAACGTTTTATAGTAACATCTGTAACTGTTTTGTGTCATCTAAATAAATGTTACACAACAAAATATCTTTGTGTTTGATACACACCTGGCGAATAGTTTAAAAACATACAACATAGCCACCTAGCGGGTAAACGTGAACACACATATAACTAATTCACGGATATAACGAACTTGTTAGCTACCCACAAAGTAGTTCCTTATAAGCGTGTTGCACAGTAGTTGTTTTTGTTTTGAGTTTGTTGTGATCTTTGTCAGGGATTTATTTAATTCTCGTATGGTTTTGTTGCTGAGTTGCGGCATATAGAATGAGCCTATTAATAGGTTATTTTTGTACTTTGACCCACATGATTTCGCAGTCGCTATTCAGGTCTGGTTCAGTAGAGGATGTGAGGACTTTTCGTACTAGCACAAAGACACCGCCTCCTACTGCGTTGCGGTCTTTCCTGTAGGTGGTGTAGTTATCTGGGAACACTTCACTGGACTTTATGTTGTTACTAAGCCAGGAATCCTAGGCACAGATAATGTCTGGTTTTATGTAGTTTATGGATACTTCCAGGTTAGCTCTTTTGTTCATTATACTGCGACAGTTTATGGTCACGACACAGGTTTTTCTGCAGAAGATGAAATACTGATGAACTTACTCTGGAATTTATGGATTTTGATTTCTTTGAAGAGTGTGAGGAGCTATTGGGTCTTCTTGCTGGGTTGCCTGGTGTTTGTTGGTTCGACTTGGGGCTGCTGCTGAAGAGGGGGTTGAAGGTCGGGGAGAGCGATTCAAGGGTAATGTTTTCATTTGCAATGGGTTCATAGAAACTTGGGGAAATTTTGAAGCTTCTGAAGGTGAAGCTTGATACATTAAGTGTTTGACACTTACAGCATAACCACTGTACGTTTGAGCGTTGCAACAGGCTGTGGTCTTTAGTGCACATTTCTAGACATGACCAGTGGTACCATATGCTGCATTCATCGCAGCATACGGCTTCTTTACTGGGTGACCATGACACAGCAAGCTCACAGAAGCCGCAGGGATATATGGGGAGTTGTCTTGGGCCTGGGTTTGTTTGTATGTCGCCTGAGAGGAAGAGGGCGAGTATTGTCAGCGTCTTGTTACTTTTTGGTTTGGGCCACATGAATGAATGAATGAATGAACGTTTATTCAGAACATTGATAACAATATATATACAAGACAAGTCAACCAAACAAGTTTAAATATAATACAAATGAGAATATACAATGTTTGAAGGGGGTAAATACGAAGTCATTGACTTTTGTATAAATTTACCCCTGACATATTTATATATAATTATATACCTGTATGTATACACCCATATACATACATATACACACATATATACATACATATATATATATACACATTCACATACATACGTACATGTATTTTGAGACATCAATATTATATTATTCGAATTTGTTATTCATCTAACCATCTAGCTACAATAATTGAAAACATGTAATGGAATATGTGCATATTCATAATTTAAAGTATGTGATAAGTACACATCTTTACACATATTGTAGTTTCCTCAATGGCATGATTATATTTGTGTATGATTTTATTTAGATTTCCACAACCAGATATTTATCAAATAAAAGGTTCTTGCATTTACGCTTAAATTCAGTAATAGTATTAGTAGTTTTTAAATGATCACGTAGAGAATTCCATAATTGCACTCCCTTTACACAAAGAGACATTGATTGCATGGTAGAACAGACTCTGTCGTTCTAAGTCATGATTAGCTCGCATTGAGTATGCTATTTCCCGTCTAGTAAACAAACACTGAATATCTGATGGCAAACAGCTGTAGTAAGCTTTGTACATAAATAATGATGTTTTCAGTTGTATGATATCTGGAAATTTTAGAACATGTAATTGTTGGAAAAGTGAGTTTGTATGATCCAACCGTCTTGCACCAAATATAATGCGGATTACTCTTTTTTGTAATAAGAAAATACAGTTAGTATTTGTTGGGTACGTGTTTCCCCATATCTCTGCACAGTAATCTAAATACGGCAAAAAGAGAGAACTGTATAGAATACGTCTACTATTTCTATCAAGTAGATGACTGCATCTATGCATTATAGCAGTACTTTTTGAAAGCTTTGATTGTACGTATTTTATATGAGCTTTCCAATTTAGTAGATCATCAATAAACACACCCAAAAACTTGGTGACCCTTACTCTTTCGATATTAACATTTCGTATTTTTAGATTAATTTCTTTGTTTAGCATACGATTTCCAAATAACATATAATTGGTTTTAGATATGTTCAGAGTTAATTTATTTACTGCAAACCACGTATACATTTGGTCCAGTATGTTACATACAGTTTCGTTTAGTTTGTTGATGTTACTATTTGCATAAAATATATTAGTATCGTCTGCAAAGAGAATGTATTTTACTAGATTAGATATGTTACACATATCATTAACGTATAGAATGAATAGTTTGGGGCCCAGGATCGAACCCTGTGGGACACCACATGAAATATTGCGCACAGTAGAATTACATTTGTCAATGGACACAAATTGTTTTCTGTTTTCTATATAACTATTTAACCAGTTAAATGCCCCACCACGGATACCAAGAAATTCCATTTTTTTACATAACAGTTTGTGATTGACAGTGTCAAATGCCTTTTTTAAATCGATAAAAACACCAATAGCATATTTTTTGGCATCCAATGATTGGGTTATTGCATCAACAAGATCTATTAGTGCGTGACATGTTGACATATTTTGTTGAAATCCATATTGGCTTGGGTTTATTAGTTTGTGTTTGGTAATAAAGCTATCTAAACGAGAACTGAACAATTTTTATAATATTTTTGAGAATTGTGGTAATAGTGAAATAGGCCTGTAATTAGTGCACATATACTTATCCCCAGACTTAAAGAGTGGGATAACCTTTGCTATTTTCATTTTCTCCAGGAATACTCCAGAAGTGAAAGATAGATTACAAATACAAGTGATAGGTTTTGCAATGGAGTTAATAACTTCTTTGACCAAATGCATACTTATGTCTTCGCAATCTAAGATGGGTTGAGTTGAAGGAATGTCGTGAGAAGGCATATATTCCTTTTATTGAGTCAGTTTCAGAAGCATCGAAGCATTGTGTAAGGAATTAATTTGTGGCTAATATGAATAAGAGCACGAACAGGGACACTTGGAACATTGTCGTGATTGGCGCGCTGGTGAGTGGCGAAAGAATGGTAACCAGTGCCAGCAGTGACTGCTAATACTTGGTAAGATTGGAGTGGTGTGCTAAAGGACCAAGTTGTATAGGCTGCAGTGCTGTTTTTAAATTAGTAGTAATACGAGTGCATGAGTATCAAGATGTTGGTGCGGTGCAAATGAAAATGTAGGTCTTTGCCCTGGCTGGGCCCCAGGGCGATACTGGGAAGACGTCTTGGCAAAGGGCCTGTTAGTAGAAAGTTTATTGTTGTGGGCACTGTTTTCCTTCTGTTAATAATGGCAGCCTATGATCAAAGTGGATCTCTACAATTGAGTAAGATGAGAAGAGTTATGGTTTATGTTGTGTTGATATGGGACATAGTCGTGGTGGCGTAGTGGGCCCGTAGTGTTATTGTTGCTAGGGGACAAGATTATATCGTAGCGGTCACTGCTAGATAAAGTGGGAGATACCAATTAAAATAAGTCACAACAAGATCAAGTAAACTAGAATCAATACTTATTATACTATCTCTCTCTCTCTCTCTCTCTCTCTCTCTCTCTCTCTCTCTCTCTCTCTCTCTCTCTCTCTCTCTCTATCTATATATATATATATATGACTCCCGACCAGTTACTACATGGTGTGACCACACACACACATACACACACACAGACACACACACACGTGACCACACACACGCACGCACGCACGCACTCACGCACGCACGCACGCACGCACACACACACACACACACACACACACACATGACATCCTGCAGGCAATCGCTCTTGCCTACCAACTCCCTAATTTTCCTTCTACAATTCTCTATATCTAAACTAGCCTGACTACAGCATTTAAACCAACCAATGGGGGGCTTCATCTTTCCTGCCAAGCACACCTAAAGACAAAGCCATCTACTAGACTATTGATAATTAATAACAAGTGGTTTAACATGTGGTTTCTCCAAGACTCCAACATCCCTTAGAGAAATGTAATTACCATTCTTATCTCGCTTATCACAGAGGGCAGGGACTACTGTTGGTGGTCAGCCCTGCTCCTGCATGTTATGTCATTTAAGTCATCACCAACTCCTCTAGCATCTAATCACTAATGTCCATTCACAACCTAATCAATTATTCATTCATAACCTAATACAATATAATGAGCCCTACCACACCATCTCCTCCACACTTCCTGTATCTAGTCTTGAAACTACATGTATTAGTACAATTTGTGAACTAATGCGGAAAACAAGGTTACATTTCAAACATCTGCTTAAACAGTGTCAACAACATGAACATTGGCTCGAGCAGATGCCTAATTCCATGCATACAAAAGGTACAATCATTTTTTTAGAAAAACGTATCAAAATCGTACAAGAAAGGTAAACTTCATGCGTCACCTGTTAATGGTGCTAACGATCCTACCTCCAAAGCTTCCATGTGGAAAACGCTCTTTGAATCTTTGTTAAGTAATAATATAATAATAATATAATATTAATGTTTTTATTTCAAACAAAAGTCCATATGTACATACAAGTAAATAAAAAATAAAAAATAAATAAAATACAAAGATATAGACACACGTGGAATAAAAATAGATGGTTAATAAAAGAGATATATATATATATATATAAAAAGTGCGTTCAACTTTAAGTATATAATAATAATCTTGATCGATACATAATGTTCAGTATAACACAGATGTAGCAGTAATATGAAACATGTAAATACATTACGTATCAACTGGAAGAAAGCAACACATTGCTTGTGTTCCTTAGTCATGTCATATTTGAAATGTAAACTATAATTTGTGTCAAAAAACAACATAATACATAAACATCTTCATAATAAACTAACTAATTATGTATTACTGCATTATACGAGCACCGTAACACTGAACACTGGGTGCATCTTAACATGGAAAAAAATGACATTATAGTAGAATTTAGTATATGTTTGCTAGAATTAGAAGCTTGGTCCTTTGTTTGCACATATGAAGAGATGTACAATATTGTAAATAGTTATTTTGTGTGGGGTTGTTTGGGTGGTTTCTGGGCCCCACATTTATTCCGCTTAGATGGTTAATTATTGGCATTCCCCATCGACAGATATGTACGACTCATCTACGTTTGTAAGAGGAATTGCCTTTTGCTATCTAGGTTGACGGCAATGCCCATTGTCTTGTCTTTACCATTTACATTACTATTGACTACATGTAATTAAAAGGCATTGCCATTTTCCACCCTTATTCCGTGACTCTCTTTCTCTACATAAACCTAGCAACGCGCAGCAGATTCAAATACACATCACATCCTATAACTACACTAGATGAGGCGAGGAGCAGTGAGCAAAATAGTTATTTGTAATAAATGTATTCCAGAATTTAGGACCAACATAAGCCAAAGACAATTGTCTGCAATTAGTCTTGCAGTATGGTATTTTATATGTTACTTCCTGCCCTGTATTATATTTATGTGTGGATATTTGCAGGACAAATACATCATGATGTATATCTGGCAACATACCCCTATTATGCTTGTACATTAGAATACAGCATACGTATTTATTTACGTCATAAATATTCATTATTTGATAAGATGTAAATATGATGATTTATAACACGTAAAACACTTTTTTGGAGTAAATTAATTTTAGTAAGGTATATATTCGACACCCTTCCCCAGACGACATTACAGTAAGTGATATATGGGTATATAAGCATGTAATACAGGTTTAACAATGATTAATTATCTAATTTGTTTGTCACCTTTTTTATGATACCAATATTCTTAGAAATTGTATTTGATATATATTTAATGTGTGTGCTCCAGTTCAATTTATTATTTATAAGCAGACCCAAAAACTTTATCTCATGTAGATTGTTAATTTGTATGCCGTCTATGCAAATGTTATTACACCTCTCTCTTATACTGATCGTATTACTAAAGGTCACTGTGTGAGTTTTCTGTATATTCAAAGAAAGTCTATTAATTTTAAGCCATAAAGTTATTTTTTTTATTTCAGAGTTCAGAGCATTTTCCATTTCATCTATATTGCTGTCTTGTATAAAGATGCTTGTGTCATCATCAAACATAATGGTAAATGTTGTGTTAGATAAAGTAGATAAATCATTTATATAGATAAGAAAGAGTAAAGGTCCCAGAATTGAACCCTGCGGAACACCACATGTTAGGTTTTTAAGGAAGATTTTGTTCCATAAAATTTTACTCGTTGTTGTCTGTTACTTAGAAAGTTACGAATCCACTGGAGTATATTCCCTCTGATTCCATAATGTGTTAATTTTCTCAATAATATATTACGATTATCGGTATCAAAGACTTTGGCTAAATCCATAAATAACCCAATTACGTGCTCTTTGGTATCGATTGCCTTACTAATTTTGTCAATTAGTAGTGAAATAGCCATATCAGTGGAATATCCTTTCCTAAATCCAAATTGGGAATTAGACAAGATGTTATGTTTCATTATGTAATTCATTAATCTATTGTACATTAATCTTTCAAACACCTTTGAAAACACAGGCAAGACAGAAATAGGCCTGTAAACAATTGGGTAGTCCAATATTTAAACATAGGACTTCTAAAATGTATATAAGTATAAAAATAATTAACAAAAAGTGGATTTTCAGACTGCTGAAGGCGACATAATAAGCTATATTTGGATGAACGCATACGTTCATTAAAAGATTTAACACAGTTTGTAGCAAACATAAAACTTACACTGCAGCGTGATAACAAATTGTGGAAAATTCTAAAACTGTTGTTATAGGCAACAGTAATATCTTTAAAACTCTGTTTTTTTAATTTACACCAAAGACTTGAGGTGTACATAGCACCACAGTAAGAGAGATATAGGTAAGTTTTAGTGGTAGAGCTGCAAAAGCGAAATTTTCGTGCTAAGACGTTGGCCTAAGCATATAGGGATCTTTTCTGTCTGGCAATGTCGTCATCGTCAGTAAGATTATTGTTAATTATATGACCCAGATATTTGCATTTAATAGTGTGAGGTAACGGACGATTATTGAGAGTGACAGGATGACTATTTTTCATGTCCTGAGGTTTGTTGTCAATAACCATACAATATGATTTGTTGGCATTATATGTTATGTTAAACATTTCGCCATACTTGGCACAACAATCTGTTAGTTTTCTCATCCCAGAAACACTAAGTGAAAAAATACAGCGATCATCTGCATACATCAAATGATTCATGCTGATGGCAGATGGTGCCTGCATAAAGACATCCAATTTGTAATTTGTTAAGATTAACACTTAAGTCATCCATGTACACATTAAAAAGGTGGGGAGAAAGGATTCCACCTTGTTTGACACCATCGAGACAGTAAAAAATCTAGAAAAGCGTTGACACCATCTGACAGTGAATTTCTGGGTACTGTACCAGTGATACAGAATGTGCACAATGAAAGCAGGACAGCCACGGTCGATTAGTTTAGTGAATAGCTTGCTATGGTTCACTTTGTTGAAGGCCTTGGAGGCATCCAACACAGTGACATACATAGAAGAGCCATTCGCTATATAGTGTCGAAAAAGTTCTTTTAATAGAAATATGAGCATCTCAATTGAGTGATGCTTTTTAAACAATGTCACTACTGATGTAGATATACAAATTGTGAAAGAGTGTGTAAAAAATACTGGGAATTTGTATAACGACAATGACATACACATAACATCTTGCATGGTGCAAAATGCTATCGATAAATTGAAGTCTGGTAAAGCATGTGGCAACGATGGGCTATCTGCAGCAACATCTTATACATGCAGACAGGCGCATGACTCTACTAGTGTCCATTTTTATACTAGTGTTATCTCACATGGACATCTACCTGATGACTTTATGAAAACTATTATTATCCCATTGGTTAAAAACAAGTGTGGTGACACGAATGATGTTAATAACTATAGACCTACAGTGTTATAACACTCGTCACAGTTGCTTCTAAGATCTTTGAAATTATATTGCTTGATCTTATGGAATCGTATCTGGATACAACTGACAATCAGTTTGGATTCAAGAAGGGACATTCCACTGACCATTGTATTTATGCATTAGAAACTGTTATTACAGAAGCTACAACAGTCCTGTGTCTACTTGCTTTTAGACGCATCTAAAGCATTTGATAAAGTGAACCACTGGACACTCTTTTTAGAAAGTTGCTTAATCGAGGTGTACCTGTCCGACTCGTGCGAATCTTGTTATACTGGTACAGAACCCAAATGTTTTGTATTAAATGGGGTTCCACCACCTCAGGCTTTTTTAATGTACCTAACAGTGTTCAACAAAGTGGGGTTTTGTCTCCCTATCTATTTACTCTATACATCGATGATTTAATAGTAATAATAATAATTACAAATTTCCATTTCCACTATTCTCAAACTTAAAACTATTAAAATTGGAAGATCTGTACAAACATCAGTTAGGTATCTTTATGCATAAAGCAATGAATAAACAACTGCCAGACAGCATGTCTTCAATGTTTCTACGAACTGATCATTCATGACCATAACCTAAGAAACCATATTACGTCCAACAAATAAGAACAAACATTAGAAAATTTACAATAAATTATTCAGGACCAATTTTCTGGAATGCCCTACCTCATGTTCTGCAGCAACTTGTATCCGTAAATCAGTTTAAAAAGAAACGAAACGAGCTATTACTGTCTAAGTATCTTTGAATTCTTGAAATGTCTTATTTTATGTTCTACTCATAACCATAATTTTTCATGGTATTATAAGTGATTAAGTTTTTTGTTTATTCAATGTATTACTGATATTTAACCTTTAATCTAGTCAAAAAACTCTGCCATGTCCTAATGTGTAACTTTATTTATTTATTTAGCAGACAACCAATTTCATTTATAAAAACCACCTATTCATGTATATACTATTCACCTTGTTCCAGTTGAATGTATTGTTTTAATGTTACATTGTAATTTTATGGAATAAGGAACCTGACTTATATAATGGTGATTGTCCAGGTGGTCCTCGACATAAGCCTCTTGGGGTTTCCAGAGGATCTCCTCAGTTGCAGTATTGTTTTTTGTAATCCATTGTAAATGTATTCAGAAATGTGTATTGTGTCCGAAATAAAGTTCTATTCTATTCTATTCTATCAATCCCCAGGAATCTGAGCTCAGAGGCGCAACTTACCAGAATCATTGGGCAAAATCATGGACAAGCAAGAGTCGTCATTAGAGCAAGGGACCGATGAAGGTTAGGGTGGGAATGCAATTTCAAATAAATAAATCTTCAGTTTTTTACGATAGGTATCTATAGTCTCAGATGATTTTAAAACGATAGGGAGTTGATTCCAGATTTAATTAAGCAATGTGTTAAATAATGCAGGTACAGGTTGTCACATAAACAACTGCTGCACTAATCATGTTTTATGCAGATGATTGATGTGTTATTGCACCTAGTCCAAGTGGTCTTCAGGCTTTGCTGAATGTTTGTGCAAATTTTTTTGTTTTGAAAATGATATTGAATATAATCCTATAAAGTTGATATGTATAGTCATCAAACCATGCAGCTTTCATCATCATTATATGAACAGTAACAAACTTGTATTTGTTGAAAAGACGAAATATTTAGGAACAGTGATATGCAATGACCTGAAGGATGTTGAAGATACGTCAAGACATCTGTGTAGCTTTTATGCCAGGTCTAAGAGAACTACAGCTGTATTTGTAAATGTCACCACTGTTCCGTTGGTGTTAAACTAAATCTGTTTCATGCAACTGTTGCACAACTTATTGTTCCCAACTTGGTGTAAATTTTAACAAGGGCACTTATTTCAAACATAAAGTTGCCTACAACAATATGTATCAACGGATCCTAGGATACCACCGATGGGACAGTGCAAGTAGCTTGTTTGTTAATAATGCTATCGATACTTTTGATGCCATATTGCATAAGAATGTTTATAGTTTTAGAAAATGGATTCTCAATATTAACAATAATCTGATGTGTATGTACATTTGTACAGACATTGTTAATGGGCCAACATGGTCTCGCTGGGCCGAATCTCTGTATATTGTGAAACGATGGTTTTATATCATGTTTTACATATATATTTATTTAATTATTTTATAATCTTTTAATACTTATTTATTAACTTTATTTAACTTATTCCTTAATTTATTTTTTCTGTTTATGTGTCTAATTTATTTACTTTTAAAAAGCTATGTATTTTTTATTTATATGTACCAATTGCATATGCTTTTTTGTCTGAAATAAATGTATTCGTTTTCGTATAGGATACTACTGCTATGTCCTATGCTTTATGGACTGGCAATCTTTTCCCCACAATAAATATGTATAATACGTTATCAATGTACCCATGCATTCAATGCATGTTTTGTGTTTTTGTATGTTTTGATCATCAATGCATATTATTGTGAGAAACATCAAATTAATACACTAAATAACATAATTACAATATGGATCTAGCTCTACAGACCATACTCTCGTTACAATATGGATCTAGCTCTACAGACCATACTATCATTACAATATGGATCTAGCTCTACAGACCATACTATCATTACAATATGGATCTAGTTCTACAGACCATACTATCATTACAATATGGATCTAGCTCTACAGACCATACTATCATTACAATATGGATCTAGCTCTACAGACCATACTATCATTACAATATGGATCTAGCTCTACAGACCATACTATCATTACAATATGGATCTAGCTCTACAGACCATACTATCATTACAATATGGATCTAGCTCTACAGACCATACTATCATTACAATATGGATCTAGCTCTACAGGCCATACTATCATTACAATATGGATCTAGCTCTACAGACCATACTATCATTACAATATGGATCTAGCTCTACAGACCATACTATCATTACAATATGGATCTAGCTCTACAGACCATACTATCATTACAATATGGATCTAGCTCTACAGACCATACTATCATTACAATATAGATATAGCTCTACATACCATATTATCATTACAATATGGATCTAGCTCTACAGACCATACTATCATTACAATATGGATCTAGCTCTACAGGCCATACTATCATTACAATATGGATCTAGCTCTACAGACCATACTATCGTGACACTCCATCTTCACACATAATATCACTTACGCTAACTGAATGACATGCACAAAAAATCAGGAAGAAGATGGGAAAGAAAGTGGAAGATAATGTCTGGGAATGTGGGAGGTTATAGAATGGAAACAGGAAGGAAATGGAACTCTAAAGAATGGGAAAGGAGGGTGGGATTACTCAACAAAAAGTGCTTGGCAATAAGAAAAAGAAACATTAGGTGGATCTACAGAATGTCACGCACAAAGGCGATTCAAAACATAAAAACCTGTGCACAGATGAATTCCTTTCAAAACAACACAATTACCACAAAGTAATGCTAAGTCTGTTATTCCACAGAGTTCATTGGATGATATTAACTACAAATTCAATCATTTTATCCGATATCGCGGTCATCTGTGGCCAGAGTGTCCATCCATCTTCCAGTCGCTGACCATTACTTCAATTCACAGGAGTCACATCAATAAAATTACACTGCATAAAGTGTGTACTTAATGTGAATTGACCAGACAGCGTATGACAACTTATGGTCATCTTTCAGAGTGACCACTGCATGTGGGCGACTGAATAAGTCACCACAGGTTGGTCAAACAACTGAAGTTGTTGACCACTAGATTGTGATGCAGCTCACTTACACATTGATAAGACAGAGTTGTAACTCAATGGATTTGTTAATACTGTTTTATTAACAGCGTCATTTAATGGGAACGTGGTTAACCCTTAATTTCTATATTAATCAATATAAACACATGGCAAAGGATTCTCAAACCAAACATTAATCTAAAATTTATTAGACTACTGATCAAAGTCATCAGACTACTGATCAAAGTCATACGACTACTCATCAAAGTCATCAGACTACTGATCAAAGTCATACGACTACTCATCAAAGTCATCAGACTACTCATCAAAGTCATCAGACTACTCATCAAAGCCAACAGACTACTGATCAAAGCCATCAGACTACTGATCAAAGCCATCAGACTACTGATCAAAGCCATCAGACTACTGATCAAAGTCATCAGACTAATGATCAAAGTCATCAGACTACTGATCAAAGTCATCAGACTACTGATCAAAGCCATCAGTGTTGTCGCTTCTCTTTACCTGCCATTTTGTTTTCAAGTTTCCATCGTATTTGTGTCCGTAATATTGGGCTGGCCTCAGTTTCTGGTACTTTCCAACAATTATCAGAACAGATTTTGTTTTGGACATCTGTGGTCAAATGAGTCTCATGACCCATCCATCGGAGGTTTGCTTCATGAGAACCTGTTCCCTATTAGAGGTGTTGGCTCTTTTGAGTATTTCTTTGCTGGTGACTTCATCTCTTCATGTTGAGCCCATGATGGATGTAAGCTGCCTCATCATGGTCAAAACAATCCATGTTAACGTTGAGCGGAAAATGCTGTCACTTCTGCCCACTTCACATTATACTTGGCGATAATAGAACTTCCTGTGGATGCTTCCTGTTAATGTGGCGGAGTGGATATTGGGCACTTGGGAAGACAACATTTCACTCACCTCCCAAATTTCTAAGGCCAACCTGATATACTAACACTTACCTCGTGGGTTTCTGGGCCAGACTTGCTCTGTTTACAGATCAGCTCCACCAAACGCCGGACAGCCTACAACAAACACAAGACAGGTTAGTTGTTAGTGAGACCTTCACTGCCAAATGGCCCACTGCACAATGCACAGATGAACACATTCTATTTCTTATGTAGACCTGTTCATTGCAAGTTGTTCCTCTTGGAATTGTATGAGTAACTGATGTAACCACTACATCGCAGTTAGCCTACATCACAATCAAAAAATTGTGCGAGACTTCCATCAAGCTTTGCCTTAAAATCCCTTTTACAAAGTGTTGATAACAGTTATATATACATGAACTACATTGCTGCAAGACAATAAATCAAACATTCCCATACACAGTTGTCATTTCAAAAACTTTGCTTTATGCTTCTTGTCATAAAACCCACTTTTGGGACCGGAATTTCAACCAAATATACGATGGAATATTTGAAGCCACCACGTGTTCAGCATCCATTTTTTGATGGATGTTTTGCTAGGCAACAGGTCACATGATGGATAAGTCAATTAGTCAGTTTAGCAAGACGGCCATTCATACATTCGTCCTAGTACAGATCCCAACAGCTATGGAGTCAGCAATGATATTGCTATCATGCATGCTGCCTGCTCTGCACTTCTCACACCCCAGACCACGAGGCAACTCTTGCTGCACAGAGCAAGACACAGTGAGTTAGAGATAAAAAGCACCATTTTGTAAGGCCACCATGGCTTACACACCCTTGTGTAGGTTTTTCGCTCAAAATAGCTCGACCTTCGAACTGTCCCTAGTTTTGAAATGAAACATTTGGTTTGGTTGTAACTGATGTTTTTACTTGAAATCCCAAATTTTGCAAGAGTGACAACATATAAACAAATACAAATATGCTAAGTTTTGTTGGAAATTAGCCTAGCATCAAAAGCATGTTTTGTCAAACATATGAAGTCTACTCAAATAAAATCTTTTTTAATTAATTAAAGAAAATCAAAGAACTAATCAGCCTACTCAGACAATTAATAAAAACTGATTTAACAGATCGCACAAATGATTATACATTGCATAGACAAATTGTATCCTAAAGGGAAACACATGTTTTTTGGCCTAACCATCTAAAAGTGTAAAAGAGACTATCTTGCCAGTTAGTTCATTAATAAAACTTTACACGTTTACAGGTATATTGAACACATTGCACTGATCGCGCCATTGTGACAGACAACCTTGTGTGCCATTTAGTAAGGTGTCATTTATGAATACTTGTAGGTGCCTTTCCACAGAGAGACCTTACAGCTTTGTTTGTGTGCCTCTCCTTAGAGCAAGTGCAGAGACTGGGCTGATTCACTGATACATCTAATCAGTGTCACCACCTGATGGTGATGGTGACAAACACTGACTAATGAGGGAGTGTTGATTCATAAATGACAGGAACACCAGTGGTGAGATGACATCTTCCAGGCTAATCACCAGTTGACCCAGGTCATTAGGTATGCACCTGACATGTACAAAACAACAGGTGACAATTCTCAGAACTGCTTGTGAAATCTGGTCACACATCGCCCTGAAAGAGTGCTGCGTAACGTTTTTATTTAATAAATCCCAAACAACGGAGGCGACATGTAATAAGACGTGGGGTGCACGATACGACACCAGATGTAACACGGTTTCTTGCGTGATTCTTGACGGAGACATGACGTACAATTCAGTAGGGCAGTAGGGCGAGGTGTGAGGGGTACATGATTTGCATATGCAATATTAATTACTATGCACCCCCATAATGACAAGCGATGTACTGGAGGTTTTGAGGTTGTGAAGTATCAAGGTGCATGTGCAGTTGTTTTTGGGAGCCTCAAGGGGGGGTGCAGTTGGACATCTCAAGGCGGGTGTAGTTGGAGGTTTTTTTGGGGAGTTGCAAGTAAAAATGCACCCGTAAAAATGCACCCCCAAATACATTGGACACTGTGCTAACATGTGCACTGTACTAACAATACTAACTTCATCTTCATAAAGAGACCTTTCGACAACAGAGTGTAGTTCTGAAGAATGTTTACACTGCCTTCCACAAAAACATCCATTTTGTTGTTTGAAACTGTCCTTCAAATAAACATAGTCGCATTCTGACAACCGTTAATTCTACAACTATAACCCTGGTTATTAAGATTGACGAGGCACATATATCTTGGCACATTTAATGGCCATTTTGGGTCAAATTGACCAGAGAGCGGTCATAAATTGTCATGTGATAATCTAGGTGAACGTATAAACGTATATGTGTGTATTGTGCACTGTGGTGTGATCGCAGTAGGTTCTTTGTGGGAACTAGTTCCAGGACATGACACAAACAGGTCCTAGTGCCATCGGTATGTCTAAGGAGTAGGAGACATGATTGACAACTCTTTCTAAATTATTGAACCTGATCAGTGATTGCCATGAATCATGGAACGTCACAAGTGAGTGTAGTCATTTAGATCTGTCGGTTTGTTTGGATGCATCTGTTAGGTGAGTTACAAGACATGACAGCATTACAGATGGAGAAAGAGACCAAACAACTGGAATGATAGTTTATAATGGACTGGCCGAGTTACCTGGGTTTTCACAGGAGAAAAGACTTTTTCAGGTAGACTGATAGATAACTACAAATTCCATCTTAGGGAGCACTCCCAAAACCCTGTGCATTGGAATGTGACCCAACCTGTAATCATTTCCACTGAAATCTGAATCTCATTTTGTACACAATAGTTTTGTTGGAATATTACAAAAAAATTCAAAATTGATATGAACAATGCTCCAACTTCTTCCATGGTTCAACTTCTTCCTTGCTCCAACTTATTCCATGGCCCAACTTAGTCAACAGTCCAACTTCTTCCATGTCCCAACTTCTTCCATGGTTCAACTTCTTTCTAGCCCCAATTTCTTACATGTTCTTCCGTGGTCCAACTTCTTCCATGGTTCAATTTCTTCCATGGTCCAACTTCTTCCATGCCCCAATTTTTTTGATGACCCAATTTCTTCCATGCCCCAACTTCTTCCATGGTCCAACTTCTTCTTCCATGGTCCAACTTCTTCAATGACCAAATTTCATCCATGGTCCACCTTCATCCACGGTCCCACTACTTCCATGCCTCAACTTTTCCCATGCCCCAACTTATTCCATAGTCCAACTTCTTCCATGGTCCAGATTCTTCCATGGTCCAATTTCTTCCATGTTCCAACGTATTCCATTATCCAACTTCATCCACGGTCCAACTTCTTCCATGCTCTAACTTCTTCTGTGATCCAAAATCTTCCATGGTCCAACTTCTTACATGCCCTAACTTCTTTGATGATCCAACTTATTCCATGCCATAACTTCTTCTGTGATCCAACTTATTCCATGGTCCAACTTCTTCCATGCCATAACTTCTTCCATGATCAAACTTCATCCATGGTCCAACTTCTTCCATGATCGAACTTCTTTCATGGTTCAACTTCATCCATGGTCCAATTTCTTCCATGATCGAACTTCTTTCATGGTCCAACTTCTTGGATGGTCCAATTTCTTCCATGCCTCAACTTCTTTTATGACCCAATTTCTTCCACGCCCCAACTTCTTCCATGATCTTCCATGGTCCAAGTTCTTCCATGACATAACTTCTTCCATGATCCAACTTCTTCCATGCCAACTTATTCCATGGTCCAGCTTCTTCCGTGGTCCAGCTTCTTCCATGGTTCAACTTCTTACATGCCCTAACTTCTTCCGTGATCCAACTTATTATATGGTCCAACTTCTTCCATGCCATAACATCTTCCATGATCGAACTTATTCCATGCACCAACTTCTTCTGTGGTCCAATGTCTTTCATGGTTCAACTTCATTCATGATTGAACTTCTTTCATGGTCCAATGTCATCCATGGTCCAACTTCTCCCATGGTCCAACTGTTCCTATGTTTCAAATTCTTCCATGGTCCAACTTCTTTGATGGTCCAATTTCTTCCATGCCTCAACTTCTTTTATGACCCAATTTCTTCCATGCCCCAACTTTTTCCATGACATAACTTCTTTTATGATCCAACTTCTTCCATGCCCCAACTTCTTCCATGATCCAACTGAATCCATGGTCCAACTTCTCCCATGGTCCAACTTCTTCCATACACCAATGTTTTCCATGCCCCAACTTCTTCCTTGGCCCAACTTCTTTCATGCCTCAACTTCTTCCATGGTCAAACTTAATCCGTGGTCCAACTTCTCCCATGTTCACACTGATCACATGGTCCGACTTCTTCCATGGTCCAACTTCTTCCATGCCCCAATGTTTTGCGTGCCCCAACTTCTCCCATGGTCCAACTTCTTCCATGTCCCAATTTCTTCCATGGTTCTACTATATCCAAGGCCCACCTTCTTTCATGCCCCAACTTCTTCCATGGTCCAACTTCTTCCATGCCCCAACTTCTTCCATTCCACAATTTCTTCCATGTCCCAACTTCATCCTTCCATTCCCTATCATTCTGTCCCTCTCCATCCCACCGCTCCCCCATCACCCCATCCATCCCCCATCCCTTGTCTCTCTCCGCCTCCTGTCCCTCCATCTCTCCTAGATGCCTTGCCTCAATGGTCACAGTTTAGCTGCACATATTTGTGCCGCAGCCATCAGTCCCCTGCTCTTACCGCCTACATGTTGACACCACCATCATGTCAGAAAGTGCACTGGAACCTAGAAACAGCCTATACAGCAAGCGGCTGTCAAAACACCATTCACTTCTGACAATACGAAATTAAACGTGTGTAAAACTAAAGTAATGATGCAAGTAATGTTGAGTGAGAGAGCATTCATGTCTTCAAGCCTCGCAGTGCGTGTATAAATACCCGTCTATTCTAGGAATACCAAGAACTCCGATGTCCAGTGTATGTGCTAATTCACAATCTGATTTGGGCCTCACAATTGGCAGAGTTCATGTGACCTCTTGCATCAATACCCTGTCAACCAGTTGTCGCGCCTCGCAAATTACAGTGGTTCATGACAATGACACATATCACACTTTATCAGTGCTCAAAATATTTATAAACATCAAGGCCAACTGGCTGTTTTGAAAACACATTGAGGAATGTGGACCATTGCACTAAGACAGCGAGTGAATAAGGAACTCCCATCATAATCCTTTGAAAAATTTAAGGAACTTTTTCAAAATGCAAAGAGCTGCAACCATATCAAAAAGGACACAATTCCAGTGATACACTTGCGAAAGTGTGAGGACATGGTGGGGACTAAAGTGTGAGGACCTGGTGGGGACTAAAGTGTGAGGACCTGGTGGGGTCTAAAGTGTGAAGACCTGGTGGGGACTAAAGTGTGAGGACTTGGTGGGGACTAAAGTGTGAGGACCTGGTGGGGACTGAAGTGTGACGACCTGCTGGGGTCTAATTTGTGAAGACCTGGTGGGGACTAAAATGTGAAGACCTGGTGGGGTATAAATTGTGAAGACCTGGTGGGGACTAGTGTGAGGACCTGGTGGGGTCTAAAGTGTGAAGACCTGGTGGGGACTAAAGTGTGGGGACCTGGTGGGGACTAAAGTGTGAGAACATGGTGGGGACTAAAGTGTGAAGACCTGTTGGGGTCTAAAGTGTGAAGACCTGGTGGGGACTAAAGTGTGAAGACCTGGTGAGGACTAAAGTGTGAGGACCTGGTGGGGACTAAAGTGTGAAGACCTGGTGGGGACTAAAGTATGAAGACCTGGTGGGGACTAAAGTGTGAGGACCTGGTGGGGACTAAAGTGTGAAGACCTGGTGGGGTCTAAAGTGTGAAGACCTGGTGGGGACTAAAGTGTGAAGACCTGGTGGGGACTAAAATGTGAAGACCTGGTGGGATCTAAAGTGTGAGGACCTGGTGGGGTCTAAAGTGTGAAGACCTCATGGGGTCTAAAGTGTGAAGACCTGGTGGGGACTAAAGTGTGAAGACCTGGTGGGGTCTAAAGTGTGAAGACCTGGTGGGGACTAAAGTGTGAAGGCCTGGTGGGGTCTAAAGAGTGAAGACCTGGTGGGGACTAAAGTGTGAAGACCTGGTAGGGACTAAAGTGTGAAGACCTGGTGGGGACTAAAGTGTGAGGACCTGGTGGGGACTAAAGTGTGAAGACCTGTTGGGGTATAAAGTGTGAAGACCTGGTGGGGACTAAATTGTGAGGACCTCGTGGGGACTAAAGTGTCAGGACCTTTTTTACTTTTACTCTGCTTTATTCCACAGTCCAGGGTGAGGCTGGCATCGATACTGGTTCTCGATTCCTTCCCCTTTATTGATACTACACTGCTATCTCCACCACCCACCTCCACCCCCTCTCTCACTCTATACTTCCCTATCAATCCTACACTGCTATCGCCACCGCCCACCTCCACTCCCCTCTCTCACTCTCTACTTCCCTATCAATCCTACACTGCTGTCTCCACTGCCCACCTCCACTCCCCTCTCTCACTCTCTACTTCCCTATCAATCCTACACTGCTATCTCCACCGCCCACCTCCACTCCCCTCTCTCTCACTCTCTACTTCCCTATCAATCCTACACTGCTGTCTCCACCGCCCACCTCCACTCCCCTCTCTCACTCTCTACTTCCCTATCAATCCTACACTGCTGTCTCCACCGCCCACCTCCACTCCCCTCTCTCTCTCTACTTCCCTATCAATCCTACACTGCTGTCTCCACCTCCCACCTCCACTCCCCTCTCTCACTCTCTACTTCCCTATCAATCCTACACTGCTGTCTCCACCTCCCACCTCCACTCCCCTCTCTCACTCTCTACTTCCCTATCAATCCTACACAGCTATCTCCACTGCCCACCTCCACTCCCCCCTCTCACTCTCTACTTCCCTATCAATCCTACACAGCTGTCTCCACTGCCCACCTCCACTCCCCCCTCTCACTCTCTACTTCCCTATCAATCCTACACAGCTGTCTCCACTGCCCACCTCCACTCCCCTCTCTCACTCTCTACTTCCCTATCAATCCTACACAGCTGTCTCCACCGCCCACCTCCACTCCCCTCTCTCACTCTCTACTTCCCTATCAATCCTATACAGCTATCTCCACCGCCCACCTCCACTCCCCTCTCTCACTCTCTACTTCCCTATCAATCCTACACAGCTGTCTCCACCGCCCACCTCCACTCCCCTCTCTCACTCTATACTTCCCTATCAATCCCACCAAATCTGCCCTTCCCATCTCAGTCATAGTCTTCCTTTTCTCTTTCTATAAATAGGTCAGTTCTTATATAGCGCAGTGTCCAGTCCTCAGGACTGCTCAAAGTGCTTCACACTTTACTCCCTGGCAGACCTGTTCAATCGATCACCTTCTCGACTTCTCTGGGAAGCATTCAGCCATGCTGCAATTAATGCACAAAGACTATTCGTACACAAATATCCACAACTGTCTATAGCCAGGTACTCATACAGCTGAGTGAACTGGAGCAACGTAGAGTGAACAAACTTGCCCAAGGTTCAACACCACAGCACAGGATTCGAACCCCGGTTCTCACGTTCAAGAGTCTGAAACTCAAGTCACTGCACCCAGCACGGTCCCCTTTCTACCCTTCAATCTGTGGACATTTCTTCTCTTCATCAGCTGTCATCCTACGCAGTTGGAGTTTTTCTTCCTAGATCCAGGATAATGTGTTGCTCAAATGATAATGATAATGATAATGCATACACAAATGTATATGAAAAACAGTATGGTATTAGATATATAATTATTAGATATAATATATTCTATAAATTTATATATTATATACACAATAAAATCCCAGTTTATTATTACTAGTAAAATTACCCATCCCACTGGATCACAACATCAAATTACAAACAGTACAACACATTCGCATAGGTATGCGATTGTTTCAGCACCTGTCAAACGTACATACATAGATCCAGGGGCCAGGGACATTTACTAAGACAATCATCTTAGCATTAACAATGTTCTTCAGCCACTTCATGAAACCAGTCCTAAGTTCCTGAAGTATTTATTGTGTGCACATGGTTTCGCGATTGGTACAAGTTACATGTTACACTGCAAACAATTGATATAACCAGTGAAATCCTCACAGGGAATTTCAAAAATGCTAAAGCGTTATTTTTTAGTCATGGGGTTGTAGAAAAATGCATTTGGTTGCAGGAAATTAAGATACAAATAGACAGTCACATATGTAATGTGAAAAATAAGTAATCTTATAAAAGGTATGTTTTTCCTGCGACATTAATTGGAGATGCCCAGAGTGGCATTTCATCACCATGGCCAGAGTGGCATTTCATCACCATGGCAAGAATGGCATTTCATCACCATGGCCAGAGTGGTATTTCATCACCATGGCCAGAGTGATTATGGTAATCAGCCTCTTATCACTGTCACCTGATCAGAACAGATGTGGGTATCTGTGGTTTGTCCTGAGCAGGTATTGACGTCTGACCAGTCATTGGTCATCTTCCTGTGTTGTCCACTTGGTACAGTTGTACATTGCTTACAGCTGTGGAGGCCAAAGTAGATCACGCCCAATTAGTTGCTTCTATGAGACTTTGTGCTCCTGAACTTTGAGTCAGCACAAAGTCACCTGCCTTGGTAATTATTTGAGATTTATTATCATATACCAGAGTTATCCACATTAATTATGTTGACTATTTTGTTGAATGTTTTTGAAATAATTATCAGAGTATGTAAAATCCAGCTGGTTATTGATAATAACTTTGGGTCTGCACAAATTCACCTGCCTATAATTATATGGGATACCTTGTTATATATGGTAGTTATCCAGCTAATTTTTTTTTAACATTTTATCAAATGTTTAAGAAATGATCAGAGTATGTAAAAATCAGCTGGTTATTATAAACAATATCTAGCTGCTACTAGTTTTGGGAATCAGTTTGATTTCTGATTGAATTAATTGCACAATTGGTTTGTGGGTGGCCATTCTAAGAAATGCTTGATCAGTAGGTGACAATACTAGTTCCGCCCATTAAGCAAATCACGTTTGAGTATGATTAGATCTATAATTTAATTACTCTGTGCAATTGGTTTAATAAAAGAGTATTTTTGATTAAATCATTGAAATAAGCTTACATTGACTGTTAGACCAAGATCCCTACCCAAATCTTACTTTACCAATTCGTAAATTTTACAAATTGGTAAACAAATATACTTGTTAAATTCAGAAATGAGTAGACATTGGTAATTGTGGCTTAAATGTAATATACCTTTCTGAAAACGCTGTATGATGCGGTCTCGTAAAGGGGAAAAAGGCAATTTTTTGGCCACTATGGGTTAACAAAGAATAACCATTTACAACTACAGTGGACCCTCACTAATAAGACCACCCTTGGGGTAGGGCGAAAGTCACCTGAACATCAAGGTGACCATATTTGTGGCACTAATATCCGATATTTTACTGAATATGGAACTGATTTGGGTCTGTTGTAGCCTGACCTTAATTGAGAAGTGGCTGCGTTACTGAAGTAACCATAAAGTAAGCTTCAACTGTACAATCAAGACTATTTGCCAGTAGTTTATTAGAATAACCTTGTTGAAGACCCAGAATATAAGTTGTACGGTCAACGCTGACTTGATAGAAAGTTCAAACTTCCAGTCATAGATTATGTTATTTTCAATTCTGTAAGTTGTTTTATATATACTGTGAGATGTTTACATCCTTAGCCAGTATATTAGACCACGTAGTTTACGATGTAAGTAATCGTAAAATTTGTAAAAAATTACATCCACATGTTGCACTGTTTGGTATAATAGTTGTTTGTGCATATATAATATTATATTATATATAATTATATATAAGTGTAGCTGCTGAATCAAAGGGAATAGAATAAACCAATATACATTAGCCAGCCTTGTACACTTATCGTACTATACATATTGAGCAAAACTAGGAACATGACACGTAATAGCCAATGTTACAGCTTGGTGCTTGTTGGACAAGTCGGGAGATGAGACGGGTCATAAGACGGGTCATGAGACGGGTCATGAGCAAGAGTTCAGCCTCCAGGATATTGGACATTTTATTGGAATCTTCCACTTAGTGACTGCGTTCTGAGTAAACAACTGATGTGAAAATATTGATTGTAGTTGCAAATGGTGAACTTGTATTAACTCTTTTAGGTGCATAACACCAAAAAGTTGACTTTTTCCCTGTAATGTTTGCACACAAAATGACACCCTAGCGGAAATAAAGCCAACATAGTGGGCATGCCATAATCGAGGTCAACAACTGTACAGGTAGTATCAAGGTAGTATCGAGGCCAGCCTCACCCTGGAGTTTTGGTGGAGAGAGGAGAACATGTGACCTGCCATCACGAACTGGGCATTTAAAGTGGCACAAGCCTATTCTGCATACATGCCAAAAATAGCTGTCTAGCTCATGTCCCACCAATGTTGTAATTCTGGCAAAAATGCATACCTTATAATCACATCTTTCAAGGGCCAGTTCACTTTCCTTGATAAGTAATCCAAAACTAATAAAATGCACTTATGAACCCACAGATTAAAAACAATAAAAATATTAATAAAAATGACAAACTTTTTAAAGTCTGCTTCCATTTTAGCAATAAATAAAAAACTACTGAAGATATTTCAACAAGTGTGGTATCATTTAAAAGCTTATGATTGTTGCAATTTAAAATGGTACAAAACTCCATTTCCCAGTTTTGCAACTTAATGTATTTGTTGTGGCAGATCCCATAGGAACCATAGTGGCAGATCCCAGGAACCACAGTGGCAGATCCCAGGAACCACAGTGGCAGATCTCATAGGAACCACAGTGGCAGATCCCAGGAACCACAGTGGCAGATCCCAGGAACCACAGCGGCAGATCTCATAGGAACCACAGTGGCAGATCCCAGGAACGACAGTGGCTGATCTCATAGGAACCACAGTGGCAGATCCCAGGAACCACAGTGGCAGATCTCATAGGAACCACAGTGGCAAATCCCAGGAACCACAGTGGCAGATCCCATAGGAACCACAGTGGCAGATCCTAGGAACCACAGTGGCAGATCCCATAGGAACCACAGTGGCAGATCCCATAGGAACCACAGTGGCAGATCCCAGGAATCACAGTGGCAGATCCCATAGGAACCACAGTGGCAGATCCCATAGGAACCACAGTGGCAGATCCCATAGGAACCACAGTCACAGATCCCAGGAACCACAGTGGCAGATCCCATAGGAACCACAGTGGCAGATCCCATAGGAACCACAGTGGCAGATTCCATAGGAACCACAGTCACAGATCCCATAGGAACCACAGTGGCAGATCCCATAGGAACCACAGTGACATATCCCATAGGAACCACAGTGGCAGATCCCATAGGAACCACAGTGGCTGATCTCATAGGAACCACAGTGGCAGATCCCATAAGAACCACAGTGGCAGATCCCAGGAACCACAATGGCAGATCCCATAGGAACCAGTGGCAGATCCCATAGGAACCACAGAGGCAGATCCCATAGGAACCACAGTCAGAGATCCCAGGAACCACAGTCGCAGATCCCATAGGAACCACAGTGGCAGATCCCATAGGAACCACAGTGGCAGCTCCCATAGGAACCACATTCGCAGATCCCATAGGAACCACAGTCGCAGATCCCATAGGAACCACAGTGGCAGATCCCATAGGAACCACAGTGGCAGATCTCATAGGAACCACAGTGGCAGATCTCATAGGAACCACAGTGGCAGATCTCATAGGAACCACAGTGGCAGATCCCATAGGAACCACAGTGGCAGATCCCGTAGGAACCACAGTGGCAGATCTCATAGGAACCAAAGTGGCAGATCCCATAGGAACCACAGTGGCAGATCCCGTAGGAACCACAGTGGCCTCTACAGTGCACCCATTGAGGTTCAACCACTGACACCCAGGTGGAGCCACCGAGCAATCTGCCCCAATCCTTCTGTGTGGCGTTGAGTGGTCCATTCAGCTGCCACACAATGAGGGACAGGCTGCCGACCGCACAGAGGCTCCAGTGCAGCACGGCAGATCTCATTGGCCACGAGTCCAACACTGCATAAGGTGTGGGGACTATGATCAGAGGACAAAAAAACTGCACATCTTTAGATGAATGTTTGCATTGTCTTTGTGGTTAGTTTGTGTTATTGTTAGAGCTGAATCAGCAATCCGTGTTGCTTCGTCATCGCAGAAATAACCAAACCCAGAGCCACAGAAGTTTGTGGAAAACACATCAGTCTGACCAGGTAAGTTACTGCGATCTGTAACAATTACTTCAAACGCATGTTGTTTAGTACATGTCAACATCACAGACCATTTTTAATATTGGCAATGTTGTTGAAACTTTATTACAGAATATAATGTCATGACTTCTTTAAAATTCTTGGAATTGACCACAACTGATGTACCATGAAGGTGGTATGTAGGACAAAGGAACTTTCTAAGAACTGACACACAAATGAAATACTAACACAGGCTTGAAAGGACAGATCAGAATTGAAATTAAAAAGTACAACTTAAATATGAAAGATGCACTTTGTTAGGGCAGACCACAAGTGAAATATCTCAAAGCTGCTTCTAGGAACTAACCATAACTGAGTTACTATGAAGGTAGTTTGTGGGAGACAGCACGTTATTTTGTTAAAAAACAAATTTCTAAAAAATGACAGACAACTGTTATACATACTACAAAGGCAACTGTGGGACAAGTCACAATTAAATTAAAAGATTTCTGAGAACTGACCACAACTGAAACATTATGAAGGCAATCTTAAGAACAGACCACAACTGATACTAACAGTAATAACACAGCAGTTTCTGGGAACTGACCACAACTGAAACATTATGAAGGCAATCTTAAGAACAGACCACAACTGATACTAACAGTAATAACACAGCAGTTTCTGGGAACTGACCACAACTGAAACATTATGAAGGCAATCTTAAGAACAGACCACAACTGATACTAACAGTAATAACACAGCAGTTTCTGGGAACTGACCACAACTGAAACATTATGAAGGCAATCTTAAGAACAGACCACAACTGATACTAACAGTAATAACACAGCAGTTTCTGGGAACTGACCACAACTGAAACATTATGAAGGCAATCTTAAGAACAGACCACAACTGATACTAACAGTAATAACACAGCAGTTTCTGGGAACTTACCAGAACTGAAATACTACCAAATCAGTATGTGAGGTCACATATCACAGTGTGTGTTATGTTAGCAAGGTAGTTTTTTTAGGAATTGACATCTGAAATACTACTAAGGCAACTTTGTGGGAACATATCAAAAGTATCAACTTTGCAGTCCATAGTATCTTACCACAACTGAAATACTAGCGCAGATCAAAAAGTTCTGATATATTAACAACGCAGTTTCCAGGAACTGCCAATGGAAATACTATCAAAGCAGTGGGGACATATAAAATATACCAGGCAATTTCTAGGAACATACAATAGTAGAAATACGTCAACTGAATTTTTAACAAAGTAGTTTATGGGGGCTGATCACAGCTGATATATCAGTTTGTATTTCTAGGAACTCACCACAACTGAAATACTAATGAGGCAATTTATGGGGATAAATCATTACTGAATTTGTTTGAATGATCCCATAACTAAACTATTCAAAATGTTTCTAGGAACTGACCCAACTGAAATACTACAAAGGCAGCGGTTTGTGGAACAGATCACAAATCAAATATTAAAAAGCCAGGGACAGATCACAATATAAATATTTACAAATCAGTTTCTTTGAAGTGTCCACAGCAGAAATACGTCACAACTGAATTATCAACAAAGCCGTTCATGGAAAAGCCCATCCACTTGGTGGGTTCTGGCGATGTTGCTGTGATATTTCTTACATTTCTGTGCGTTGTCGTCCATCTCTGTTGTCCAGTCAATGCCTGGATTAATGTCGGCCGGACCATAATGACCACTTATGGTGGCTTCAACCAGTGGTGCTGGTGACAAGAAATTACGTCCACCTTCTCATTAATAATACTTCCAGGCAGGTGTTAATGAGACTTCCCTCTCAGAGGGATGCAATTTGCAGATAAATTAGTAGAATTACTTACCAAGATCTGTAGTATTGGCTGCAGACTTCAGTCGGTCAGAAGAAGCTTAGGGTGTGGGATTGTCAGGGTCGTTTTGCCAGGACACAGGGCCTAGGTGATTGGGGTTTGTATGGTTGGATGGGTGGGTGGGTGGGTGGGTGGGTGGGTGTATGGATGGATATATGGGTAGGGGGTGGATGGATGGATGGATGGATGGACGGATGGACGGACGGACGGACGGACGGACGGACGGACGGACGGACGGACGGACGGACGGATGGATGGACAGGCCGAAGGACAGATGGATGATTGAATGGATGGTTGGATGGACGGATGGACATTTGAACATACAGATGTGTGGCTGAATGAATAAATTTCAGGATGATTAAACGGGTTCGTACTGTTTCAATCATACAGAATAATCCATCAGCTAACTAGAAGTTATCCTATGAGGCGACACCTACACGAGGATTCTTCTTGGCGTTCCTCCAGTCAACCAGCATCTAGAGAATTCAGGAGGGCCATTAATATGATCTAAAGTCCCACAGCTTCTGGGGTTGACGAGGGAGGTGACCTTTACTATATGCTGTTTGAGGGATGTGTCCAATGAGGTGCACTGAGGTTGGTTCCATGACCTATGCCGTTCCTTCGAAAACCATTTTAAAACCTACAGTGTGTGTGCGCGCGTGCGTGCGTGCGTGTGCGCGCGCGTGCGTGTGCGTGTATGCATGCATTCGATTTTTTATTTTTCCGTTTGTGAGCAGGTAGAATGGCAATAAATATTTAGCCAACTTTAGAAAACAGTAAGAAGTAAATTTTCTGTGATTAGACAAGGTTCTATACTGCCTCAGGAACATCTTTGATACATCCTCTGGGACTTACTTCTGATAATGCTACAACTCATGCTGGCATATAGGTCTATTTACCAAGCAGAGCCAGCTGGATAAGTTAATTTCCTTCAAGACCACTCTATCCCACAGATCCGCCATTTACTCCCGGGTTCCTCAAAGCAACCGGATCTATATTCCACAACAACAATTAGTCACAGGTCATGACTGCATCAACCAATGAGAATAGTCGATAGGATTTACCACTGCGTCTTCTCCATTTCTTGTGCATGATTCTCTCTGGGATAGAAGTAAGAAAGTTGAAGTTATTATATAATAATAAGCGCGGTATCCACTAATTTGGACTGATCCGAGAACTTTTCACTTCATCCCCTGTCAGTTCAATCAAACATCATCTCAAATTATCTGGGGAGGCACATCCTGCAATTATCGCACAACTATTTGTTCACAAATATCCACCACTGTCTATAGCCAGGTACTCATTCATACAGCTGAGTGAACTGGAACAACGTGGAGTGAATGAACTTACCTAAGCTTTGAAATGTTCGGCAGCAAGAGGAATTGAACATGGAATTTCTCTATTGAAAATATGATGCTCTAACCACCATGCTACTGAGCCCCACAGTGGACGGTAATTAGGTATGCTGATGAGGACTACTGCCTGGAGTTTGTTTACTAGAAGCAGTCATCATATCGTGTCTCTGCAAAACGGCACTCACGCGATCGCTGTGTCAGAGCATCAGATGCTGCCGTGAAATCTGGCCAAGGCCAATAACACAATTGTATCGCATCCACACACATGCGACAGCACCGCTGGACATCACCGCTGGACACCACCGCTGGACACCACCACTGGACATCACCGCTGGACATCACCGCTGGACATCACCGCTGAACATCACCACTGGACATCACCGATAAGTTAGGTACGTTGGTTGTACTGACATAATAATCAGTTGTATAACTTTCAGTAGAGACGTAATAAACTGATATTTCATAAGGTGTGCATTATAGATTGATTTTAATAGAAATCATGGGGGAAAGAGCATGTGCCTTTGGGCTTCTATGATGCTGCAAACTATTCCATGCCGAACATTCTCATGAATATGCATAAGTCTGTAAGAACAAATGCAGATTAAGCTTATGTAACTAAATCAGTGCAACTGGGGTTAAGAAGCGATAAACCCCTTTCCACAATGTTACACATCAGGGAGACACTCTGTTGTAGGGGTCAGACCACCATTTATTTTAGACCTGCACCATACAGCTCTGTCACAAGTCAAACAGTCCTACCATTGTTGGCTCTACGTTTATATACAGTTAATCTCTGGCAAATCAAATCACTGTACTCAACAAACTGAGTATATTTTAGGTACAACGTGTGTCTAAAATGCATTAGGAAATATAATTGTTGTAAACATTTTTTTAATGTTCACGTTTCTGTGAAGCAGCTGCATTTTCTGGACACGTGCGCGGGTTGTCTGACATGATGCATCGTGACCTGTCACGTTTGGTGGAGCGTAAAGAGTAAAGTAAAAGGATTCTTCTTACAAGGGGCAGCATTCAATCATTAGAACTGCTCAAAGCACTTTACACATTAATCCCACGCAGGCCTGTTCAACTGAACACCATCTCGATTTGTCTGGGAAGCATTCAGCCACACTACAATTAATCTGCAAAGAATATCTGTACACAAATCTCCACTACTGTCTATAGCCAGGTACTCATGCATACAGCTGAATGAACTGGAGTAAAGTTGAGTGAACAAACTTGCCCTTAGAAGTTCAAAGCTGCAGAACAGGATTAGAACCCAGGGTTCTGTCAACTGAGAGTCCGATGCTCTATCCACTGTGCCACTGCACTCCATAAGCGTGACAATAGACATGATAGAAAGAAACAACAGTTGTGAGACCTTCTTTTATTACTATGCACTAATGACGCTCACACTGGCTGACACCCAGGAAAGGTATCTGCCAGTCATCAGGTGCAGAGACAAGACTCACAGATGAGGTGATAGCCAACTGATAGGATGTCACAGCTGTGGATGAATGAATCAGAACAGCCAAGCAGGAATCGCAGTAAAAATAGAACCCCGCCACAATAAAGATGCCTGAAGTGATATTAATAAAGCATGCAGGTTCTTGTGCTTGCATCGGACCTGAGCCAGACTCTGGAAGGAAGATGATGCACCTTGAATAGGATGGCACAGAGATGTGTTTCTGACTACTATTCCATAGTACATTGTCATAAAATTGCAAGATAGTTGGCCAAATCTTAAAATGCCACTTAATGACCATGATAGCTGTTACTGCAGTTTAGTAATGGGCACAGGTAATAGTTTGTGAAACGAGTTACATCAACCATGTTATGGCACAGATAACTGTTGTAAAAGCATCACCTAAAAATCACAGCATTGTCATTTTGTGCATAAAATGTATGGCCATACGTAGATAATAGTGGCCATGAGTCAATGTAACTGGTAACCTCTGTCAAATGGTGGTAGTAGGCACCAGGTAGATCAAGAGAACATCACAGATTAGCTAGAGAGTACATTTTCTTAGTAATGGTTTTATTATGTTTGATTAATTTATTAATGTGCTGCATTTGTTCTATCACATTCATTTATATAATCTATACAATTGATTAATCTTACTCAATTTATTCAATTGGTTATACTGTGGATTAGATTTATTTATTAATGATATGCACTAGCAAAAATGCGCATCCTCTGGATGATGTTTCATGCACAGAAATGCAAAAGGCGGTTTCCTGCAGTATTCATAAATAATGTATATTTGTTATCGTGTAAATATGAAAAAAAATTGCTTTAACACAACTTATCTCAAATGAAAAAAAATGTCCTGAACTGATGGGCAATCAAATGAATCGCAGAAACTATGCATACCATTATGGACAATCAATTCTAATACATCCAATATCTGGAACAAACCATTAAACCTGTAAAGAAAACCTTAACCCATTGAGAACGTCAGAACAAAAATACATTACTTTTCTTCCGAGGGGTCGTAGATTAATCTCTGAAAGTTAGACACCTGAAGTGCAGGGCGTCTAGGAGGGAAACCTTAACATACCCCCGACACAAAACAATAGTGAGGCCTCATTTAGAATATTGTAAACAAGCGTGGAGGCCATATCACAGGAAGGACATAGATATGCTAGAAAGAGTACAGAGGAGAGCAACTAAAATGATACCAAAACTGAGGGACCTTAGTTATGAAATTTGCCTAAAAGAATGTGGTTTAACAACACTAGAGACCAGGAGATTGAGAGGAGATCAGATAGAAGTGTTTAAAATAATAAATGGTTATGAAAATATTGATAGAAATATTTTTTTCTCAGTTAAGATAAAAGGACCAGAGGACATGAAGTTACATTAGTAAAGGAGCAGTGTAGATTAGATATAAGAAAGTTCTCATTTTCACAAAGGACTGTAAAAATGAATGGAACAGATTATCTGCTGATTGTGTGGGTGCTAGTAGCGTGAATGTTTAAAAATAAAATCAACACATACCTCAGAAGGGCGGGATACACATACACATCGATAAGCCAAAGGGCTTCCTTGTCCACCTGCCACCTAGAGTTAATTCTCTGGGTGGCAATCTTGTTAAATCTTGACACACACGCACACACACGCACACGCACACGCACACACACACACGCACTATTGCACACAAGCACACACGCATGCATACTCATGCGCACAGTGCCACAAACACGCAGTAGCTTGATTATAGTTGGATTGTTTTACATACAAATATACATTCCTGATCATATTAATTGCTCATTTATCATAAATGAAAAAAGACTTGGAGCACGGTGAAATAGGACCTCAAGAACTTTGGACAAGAGATTCTGGATTTTAATACTCTTAATGTCATTTCAAACCTTGGGGGCAAGTTCTTTCATTGCACGTTGCTCCAGTTCACTCAGATATATATAGTTGAGTACCTGGTTATTACTGTGGCAGATATTTGTGTTTGAACAGGTCTGGCTGGGAACAAAGTGTATTTTGACCAGTCCCAAGGACTGGACGACACTGCGCTATATATAAGAACTTACCTTTAGCTTCAAAACTTCAATGTAATCAAATATTCAACTTTTATAAAAAAAAGTATTGTACAATATGCCAGTGTCAGGCCCCGATTAATGTATTGTGTTCTCACTCGCAGAGTTAACCTGCAGAATTGATGTCTGCTTTTAAGATTTCTCATTCACTACAACATAATTCGTACACAGATAATCACCACTGTTTACAGCCAGGTACTCATTTGTATATCTCAATAAACTGTAACAACGTAGAGTGAACGAACTTGCCCAAGGTTCGACACGGCAGCACGAGATTCAAACCCGGGTTCTCTCGGTTGAGAGTCCAAAGCTCTAGCCACTGCACCACCGGTCTTCAGATCCTCCTTGTGATACTATAATCACATCCTAGTCCAAATCTCAGGCGAACGTTTCCACATGAAAAGTGCCACAGTAAATCACAAAACAGCATCAAATACAGTGACATCAAATGAGTTTGTCTATACACAGCCAAAGAACGTGGGGGCTGATTTTAGCCAACTGTCTCACTGCTCTCTCTCTCTCTCTACCTACTAATCAGCACCCGTAAGTAGACCATCCATCTAAAACACAACCGGAAAAGAAAGAAGAATTGCAGCGGGTCGCGTAACAACATGCCTTTTGAACTGCGACCAAATTGGACAACGGCAAATCACCGATTCAGTCACTCTTGATTAATCATTGTCTGGTTTTTCTATCTATATAGCTAGACTTCCCAGGCACGTGGGTGGTTTCTAGATCACACCGTGGTCTTAGGCTTGAGAGATGAACACATCCAGCCAGTATTTCAACTCCCAAAATCTGCGTCACTGGTAATGCAATGGTCTTGTTTTTTTCTTGGCAATGAAAGAACTGGAAAGTTAAAGAAGTCATGCTAAGTTCTTACAACCATAGGACTGTATTACTTAGACTTAGAAGCTCCCGCGTCGTCCGACACATGAGGCAGTCAACCTGTGTATCCTCTGCTATATAATAATAGAATTCCAAAAGTGCTTAGATTCTCAGGAACCACATAGATATCCAAACGAATAGCCACAAAATATTTGCATTTTATATAATTCCACAGTAAAGTTGTTTATGCCACTAAGAGAGACACAAATAAATTATAAGGTTTTTGTCAAGTATACTTTCCTGTGTCTGAAATATCAGAAATGTAATCTGTATTAATAGATAGAAATTATATGCATGCATGTACCATTTGACATATCAACCTGTGTCTCATATATAACCTGCTGGGACATGCAACCAACAAAACACCAACATCTGGCTTTCCGAAAACAACTTAAAACCCATCTATTTCGCTTGCACTACATGCCTTGATGCAAGATCTGCTGCCACATCTAAATGACGCTGGTTTCTATTTTATAGTATTGATTGGATTTAATTGCATTGTTTGAAATTGTATTTTTTCACCCTAATTTATTTATTTTTATTTTTTATCTTAGCTCATTTAATTAATTGATATTTTACCATTTAGTCAACACGCCATTTTAATATGTGAAGTGCTTTGATTAGTATTTACTTACTTACAAAGCGCTATATTAAGAAACAGAATTATTACTATAACATTGCCAGCATAGAAGTCTGGTGGCCTTACAATTGTAGCGATATTGATCAATGCCCAGCTCGAGTATGGGACATGTCATTGGCATGGATGATCATCAACCCTCAAGACTTCTCTAATATGGAGAACTTCAACCAGAGAAAAAGAACAAAAGTCTTTCATCAAACATTATGAGGACAACATTAAACACTATCTGGTTCAAAACAAAAACCTAAAGAATATGAAAAACGGTGACTGACAAAGCATCTTCAAAAGAACTAAAATTGGTTACCCAAGAAGCAGAGATGGACGGTGGAGATGACAGTAAAACGGAATCAGTAATAGACGGTAAACACAAACATCGAGGACCAGTATTGAGCCCGGACTCACCCCAGACTACAGGACGTATGAAATAATGTTTGCCAGTCAATTAATCAAAAGTGAGCCTTCCAGCATGTGAAAGGCATGTGTTGAAACAATTCTTGTCAATCATAGCTATTATTGGCCAGTTTTGTTATTTAAATGCCAAAAAGTGCAATTTGAACCATTTATTTAAAGGAAATAAAAACAAGGCATTAGATAAAATCCGTTTTCCATGTGTACACAAAGTTTAACATTGCATGTAACATTCGAGAACATTAAAAAAAATACAGACAAATACATTTTTAGCATAAATTCGATTTTAAACCCGTCTGTGTAACGATTCCCGCGAAAAATAAAAATTTAATGAGCTAGGCGATCACGTGGTATCGTAACGTCACATATGACTCACACTCGCACCAGGCCAACCATTTCCATGCATGAGTTATTGTGCAATATTCCGACGTAATACAAACACTAGTTATCATAGAGGAACAAGCAGTTATCTTACGGTTCTACATGAATTAAATTTTATTCAAAACAATGAATGCAAATGAGCCTACAAGTCGACTAGGTATCGCCGAGCTTGGCCTTGGGCTCGTTTTCAGAATAATTATATCGAATGCAACCAACGGAAGATAATCTACACCAATATACATACATAGCAAACATATATGGTATCCAGCTACAGAGAGTAACGTGTATAATCTCATAATATCACTAGAATATCGATGTATGAAAGAGGAGTTGTACAATTTATCATAACAACTTAAATCAGTCAGCGAATTTTTGTCGGTCCTGCTGGTAAACGCGTTGGTTCTTTGGCATCTATTTTGCAATCGGGCGACGCCGGTTCAATCCCGACAGCAAACCATTGATTTTCTTTACTTTTTTTATGTTTTCACGAAGTAATATCAACCAAATCATTTTGTATACTATGATGCACTGTTTGTAAATATTTTGTAGTAATTAGTTATTCGCCACAAAAATGAAAATATGGTAATTATATATAACGATGTTTCTCAATTTTATTTATCCAGACAGATCACCATTTGTTTTCACATATATAATTACCGTACAATATATATATATACAATTAATAAATTATATATCCATTATATTTGTTTGGATAAATAAAATTTTAAACATCGTTATATAATTCCCATATTTTAATTTTTGTGGCAAATGAATAATTACAGCAAAAATTTTAAAAATATTTCCAAACAGTGCATCATAGTATAAAAATTATTTGGTTTATATTACTTTGTGAAAACATAAACAGAAACAAGTGTAAAGAAAATCAATGGTTTGCTGTCGGGATTGAACTGGCATCGCTCGATTACAAAATAAATACCAACGAACCAACGCCTTTACGAACTGAGCTAGCAGGACCAACGCAAACTGTCTGACTGATTTAAGTTGTTATGATAAATTGTACAACTCCGTCATATATCGATATTCTAGTGATATTATGAGATTATACACGTTACTTTATGTAGCTGGATACAATATATGTTTGCTATGTATGTTTATTGGTGTAGATTATCTCCCATTGGTTGCATACTATATATTTATTCTAAAAACGAGCCCAAGCTCGGCGAAACCTAGTCGACTTGTAGGCCCATTCGCATTCATTGTTTTGAATAAAATTCGATTCGTGTGGAACTGTAAGATAACTGCTTGTTCCTCTATGATGGCTAGTGTTTGTATTACATCGGAATATTGCACAATAACTAATTTTGACGCTCGTTTCGACCCGAAAGCTATCCTTGTAAACATGCTCTGAATGCATGGAAAGGGTCGGCCTGATGCGAGTATGGGTCATATGTGACGTCACATCTCGGCATCCCGAAAAGCGCGCCAAAAATATGCATATTCGAAAATGTCCGGATGCACAGCATAAAATGTGGAATATGTAATTCATTTAATTTTTTTTTGGGGCTTGGTGGACGTGGAAATAGATAGCAGGATGTAATATAATAATGAATTCAAGCCATATATATTTTTATTCCCTTTAATTAATACTGAGCCATTAATTTTTTACTACCAGTTATGCCAATGATAGTCATTAGTGTGGGCCCCTACACTTAGAACTATTAGTTAATCTAGTGGCCAGCTGGCCCCCTCTAAACTCCACCTGTCTTATCAGTTGGTTGTAATTACCCATCTTGGCCAGCCAGTGCTGGGACAGTTTCTCCCCAGACATTTGCTCACCAGACAATTGCTCACCAGACAATTGCTCACCAGACAATTGCTCACCAGACAGTTGCTCACCAGACATTTGCTCACCAGACAGTTGCTCACCAGACAATTGCTCACCGGACAGTTGCTCACCAGACAGTTGCTCACCAGACAATTGCTCACCGGACAATTGCTCACTGGACCGTTGCTCACCAAGGAAATAAACAGGGACAGTTGCTCACCCTTACAACAAAGCAGACAGTTGCTCAGCCTCAGTCTATCATGACAAAAATGCAAGTGCCGTATTTCTATTTATAATGTGTTCTAATTGCAACATTTACAAGCATTGATTTAATAAAACATGTGCATACATTGATATTATCTGAAATCTCAACATAGATTTGCAGTTTGTTTTACAAGATCGGCAGGTTTGTGGTGAGCGATAATAAGACCCTGCATTGGCAATCGCAGTTCATAAATACAATGTTAATCTATAACTTATAAACAATGTCAACGACAGGCAAGACACAAGAAGATCAGAAAGACAGTGGTTGTGGTTATCTCCACCATCTAGTCAATGCAAGGCGTAACATAAATAACCCTCTTTGTTGTCTGAATGACTGTAGGTCTACCTAGTCTGTGTTAATGAGGAATAACTCAAGCTTAGACTCCGTTGCAATTAACTCACTAGCTTTATAAAGCTGGTCATAAAGAATTTGTTTGTTTTATTGGCGTAATGGTAGATTTCTGGAAGAGAGACACAACATAAGTTTACACAAAATTACATCGCTGTTGTAATAGTGATGCCAAATACTGAAATAACAAAAAATTCTTAAGGGTGAGCAGCTGTCCAGTGAGCAGCTGTCCGGTGAGCAACTGTCCGGTGAGCCCCTGTCCGGTGAGCAGCTGTCCGGTGAGCAACTGTCCGGTGAGCAACTGTCTGGTGAGCAGCTGTCCAGTGAGCAGCTGTCCGGTGAGCCCCTGTCCGCTGAGCAACTGTCTGGTGAGCAACTGTCCGGTGAGCAGCTGTCCGGTGAGCCCCTGTCTGGTGAGCAGCTGTCCAGTGAGCAGCTGTCCGGTGAGCTCCTGTCCGGTGAGCAGCTGTCCGGTGAGCAACTGTCCGGTGAGCCCCTGTCCGGTGAGCAGCTGTCCGGTGAGCAACTGTCCGGTGAGCAACTGTCTGGTGAGCAGCTGTCCAGTGAGCAGCTGTCCGGTGAGCCCCTGTCCGGTGAGCAACTGTCTGGTGAGCAACTGTCTGGTGAGCAGCTGTCCGGTGAGCAGCTGTCCGGTGAGCAGCTGTCCGGTGAGCAGCTGTCGGTGAGCAGCTGTCCGGTGAGCAGCTGTCCGGTGAGCAACTGTCCGGTGAGCAGCTGTCCGGTGAGCAGCTGTCTGGTGAGTCCCTGTCCGGTGAGCAGCTGTCCGGTGAGCAGCTGTCCGGTGAGCAACTGTCTGGTGAGCCCCTGTCCGGTGAGCAGCTGTCCAGTGAGCAGCTGGCCAGTGAGCCCCTGTCCAGTGAGCAGCTGTCCGTTGAGCCGCTGTCTGGTGAGCAGCTGTCCGGTGAGCAGCTGTCCAGTGAGCAACTGTCTGGTGAGCCCCTGTCCGGTGAGCAGCTGTCCGATGAGCCCCTGTCCGGTGAGCAGCTGTCTGGTGAGCCCCTGTCCGGTGAGCAGCTGTCCGGTGAGCCCGTGTCCAGTGAGCAGCTGTCCGGTGAGCCCCTGTCCGGTGAGCCCCTGTCCGGTGAGCAGCTGTCCGGTGAGCAGCTGTCCGGTGAGCCCCTGTCCGGTTAGCAGCTGTCCATTGAGCCCCTGTCCAGTGAGCCCCTGTCTGGTGAGCAGCTGTCCGGTGAGCAGCTGTCCAGTGAGCAGCTGTCCGGTGAGCAGCTGTCCGGTGAGCAGCTGTCCGGTGAGCAGCTGTCCGGTGAGCCCCTGTCCAGTGAGCCCCTGTCCGGTGAGCAGCTGTCTGGTGAGCAGCTGTCCAGTGAGCCCCTGTCCGGTGAGCAGCTGTCCAGTGAGCAGCTGTCCGGTGAGCCCCTGTCCGGTGAGCCTCTGTCCGGTGAGCAGCTGTCCGGTGAGCCCCTGTCCAGTGAGCCCCTGTCCGGTGAGCAGCTGTCCGGTGAGCCCCTGTCCAGTGAGCAGCTGTCCGGTGAGCAGCTGTCCCAACTGTCCATGATTCTGGCCAATCATCTGCCAGTCTTGAAGACAAGCAAATAGGTCTCTGGCTAAGCCCCTGGTATGAGAAGAGCCACAAGATTCTACAACCAGTCTGAGAGAAACATTATGTATCCGTTTGGAGGCTTCCCTTCAATGTCATCACCTGATATCATCACTTCGCTGCCAAAGTCAACATAACAATAACTGAATGTCTACGCCCCCCACTGCGAGACATTGTGATTCCGTTCCTAGATCGTTCACCATGTTAATCAACTTCTATGATTGTGTGAGACAATCAACTGAAATAGATCATCTACCAAAAAAATCACCAAACAAATCCACTGGACACACATACTGAGTCACACTCCTATATCTGTTTGACACAGTTATTATTATCATACCCGAATATCAAATTACCGGTAGCCTCTCAGCTATGTCAAGATAGCTTCATCTGTAGAACTAGTGTATTCACAGAATGACATCATCAAGTGTGCAGAAGCTCACAAATCTCTCATCTCACTTGATCACTGCCTCAGTTTTCTACACTTCTATTTGTTCATGGAGGATCAAGCACATTCGAACCTCATTCGATGGTCACCTCAGTAATACAGCCACCTTGCATTTAAGGCCACCCTAGGGTAGTCACAAATAATTATTTCCGTAAGAGTAAAGCAAAGGAAATTTTTTTCGCCGAGGTGGTTACCTCAGCATTTAGGTTACTTTCGCCCAGTCCCAATGGTGACCTTAATAGAGAGGTTCCATTGTAAGCTCAGTCCCGAGGGTGACCTTAATAGAGAGGTTCCATTGTAAGCTCAGTCCCAAGGGTGACCTTAATAGAGAGGTTCCATTGTAAGCTCAGTCAAGAGGGTGACCTTAATAGAGGTTCCATTGTAAGCTCAGTCCTGATGGTGACCTTAATAGAGAGGTTCCACTGTAAGCCCAGTCCCAAGGGTGACCTTAATAGAGAGGTTCCATTGTAAGCCAGAGGTTCAGTTGTAAGTCCAGTCCCGAGGGTGACCTTAATAAAGAGGTTCCAGTGTAAGCCTAGTCCCGGGGTGACCTTAATAGAGAGGTTCCACTATAAGCCCAGTCCCGAGGGTGACCTTAATAGTGAGGTTCCACTGTAAGCCCAGTCCTGAGGATGACCTTAATAGAGAGGTTCCACTGTAAGCCTAGCCCCAAGGGTGACCTTAGTAGAAAGGTTCTACTGTAGGAAATGAACAATCTTGCGATGTTTCTACGGATGTACGCCGGCAAAACAAATCACTCCTCATTCATACATCAAGAGGTAGTCTTCTTCACCTTCGACGTGTGGTTCTTAGTAAATGACAAAAGCATGGTCCACACACTCGATAGATCTTCTGTTGTCTGGTGGTCCTCCTATACAGGTCCTAGTCAAGGACTCCCTCTACAGGTCCTCATATATAGGTTTTTATCTATAGGTCTTCACTACAGATTCCACTGTGTTCTCAATGGGTCCTCTACGGGTCCTCTTTTATGGGTCTTTTTTTGTGAGTCCTTCTCAAACAGTTATCTCCTCACCAACTTGGCTTGTCTTTCTGTCCTGTCCCCATGGTGGTTGTGAGTCAGTGATAAAGGAAGGTGGTGGACTGAATGGTGTTCTGTTAGTTTGTGCCTGTGATGGTTGTGAGTCAGTGATATAGGAAAGTGGTGGTCTGAATGGTGTTCTGTTAGTTTGTGTTTGTGATGGTTGTGAGTCAGTGATAAAGGAAGGTGGTGGTCTGAATGGTGTTCTGTTAGTTTGTGTTTGCGATGGTTGTGAGTCAGTGATAAAGGAAGGTGGTGGACTGAATGGTGTTCTGTTAGTTGGTGCTTGTGATGGTTGTGAGTCAGTGATAAAGGAAGGTGGTGGACTGAATGGTGTTCTGTTAGTTTGTGTTTGTGATGGTTGTGAGTCAGTGATAAAGGAAGGTGGTGGACTGAATGGTGTTCTGTTAGTTTGTGTTTGTGATGGTTGTGAGTCAGTGATAAAGGAAGGTGGTAGTATGAATGGTGTTCTGTTAGTTTGTGTTTGCGATGGTTGTGAGTCAGTGATAAAGGAAGGTGGTGGACTGAATGGTGTTCTGTTAGTTTGTGTTTGTGATGGTTGTGAGTCAGTGATAAAGGAAGGTGGTGGACTGAATGGTGTTCTGTTAGTTTGTGTTTGTGATGGTTGTGAGTCAATGATAAAGGAAGGTGGTGGACTGAATGGTGTTCTGTTAGTTTGTGTTTGTGATGGTTGTGAGTCAGTGATAACGGAAGGTGGTGGACTGAATGGTGTTCTGTTAGTTTGTGTTTGTGATGGTTGTGAGTCAGTGATAACGGAAGGTGGTGGACTGAATGGTGTTCTGTTAGTTTGTGCTTGTGATGGTTGTGAGTCAGTGATAAAGGAAGGTGGTGGACTGAATGGTGTTCTGTTAGTTTGTGTTTGTGATGGTTGTGAGTCAGTGATAAAGGAAGGTGGTGATCTGAATGGTGTTCTGTTAGTTTGTGCTTGTGATGGTTGTGAGTCAATGATATAGGAAGGTGGTGGTCTGAATGGTGTTCTGTTAGTTTGTGTTTGTGATGGTTGTGAGTCAGTGATAAAGGAAGGTGGTGGACTGAATAGTGTACTGTTAGTTTGTGTTTGTGATGGTTGTGAGTCAGTGATAACGGAAGGTGGTGGACTGAATGGTGTTCTGTTAGTTTGTGCTTGTGATGGTTGTGAGTCAGTGATAAAGGAAGGTGGTGGACTGAATGGTGTTCTGTTAGTTTGTGTTTGTGATGGTTGTGAGTCAGTGATAAAGGAAGGTGGTGATCTGAATGGTGTTCTGTTAGTTTGTGCTTGTGATGGTTGTGAGTCAATGATATAGGAAGGTGGTGGTCTGAATGGTGTTCTGTTAGTTTGTGTTTGTGATGGTTGTGAGTCAGTGATAAAGGAAGGTGGTGGACTGAATAGTGTACTGTTAGTTTGTGTTTGTGATGGTTGTGAGTCAGTGATAACGGAAGGTGGTGGACTGAATGGTGTTCTGTTAGTTTGTGCTTGTGATGGTTGTGAGTCAGTGATAAAGGAAGGTGGTGGACTGAATGGTGTTCTGTTAGTTTGTGTTTGTGATGGTTGTGAGTCAGTGATAAAGGAAGGTGGTGGACTGAATGGTGTTCTGTTAGTTTGTGTTTGCGATGGTTGTGAGTCAGTGATAAACGAAGGTGGTGGACTGAATGGTGTTCTGTTAGTTTGTGTTTGTGATGGTTGTGAGTCAGTGATAAAGGAAGGTGGTGGACTGAATGGTGTTCTGTTAGTTTGTGTTTGTGATGGTTGTGAGTCAGTGATAACGGAAGGTGGTGGACTGAATGGTGTTCTGTTAGTTTGTGTTTGTGATGGTTGTGAGTCAGTGATAACGGAAGGTGGTGGACTGAATGGTGTTCTGTTAGTTTGTGTTTGTGATGGTTGTGAGTCAGTGATAAAGGAAGGTGGTGGACTGAATGGTGTTCTGTTAGTTTGTGTTTGTGATGGTTGTGAGTCAGTGATAAAGGAAGGTGGTGATCTGAATGGTGTTCTGTTAGTTTGTGCTTGTGATGGTTGTGAGTCAATGATATAGGAAGGCGGTGGTCTGAATGGTGTTCTGTTAGTTTGTGTTTGTGATGGTTGTGAGTCAGTGATAAAGGAAGGTGGTGGACTGAATAGTGTTCTGTTAGTTTGTGTCTGTGATGGTTGTGAGTCAGTGATAACGGAAGGTGGTGGACTGAATGGTGTTCTGTTAGTTTGTGCTTGTGATGGTTGTGAGTAAGTGATAAAGGAAGGTGGTGGACTGAATGGTGTTCTGTTAGTTTGTGTTTGTGATGGTTGTGAGTCAGTGATAAAGGAAGGTGGTGGACTGAATGGTGTTCTGTTAGTTTGTGTTTGTGATGGTTGTGAGTCAGTGATAAAGGAAGGTGGTGGACTGAATGGTGTTCTGTTAGTTTGTGTTTGCGATGGTTGTGAGTCAGTGATAAACGAAGGTGGTGGACTGAATGGTGTTCTGTTAGTTTGTGTTTGTGATGGTTGTGAGTCAGTGATAAAGGAAGGTGGTGGACTGAATGGTGTTCTGTTAGTTTGTGTTTGTGATGGTTGTGAGTAAGTGATAAAGGAAGGTGGTGGACTGAATGGTGTTCTGTTAGTTTGTGTTTGTGATGGTTGTGAGTCAGTGATAAAGGAAGGTGGTGGACTGAATGGTGTTCTGTTAGTTTGTGTTTGCGATGGTTGTGAGTCAGTGATAAACGAAGGTGGTGGACTGAATGGTGTTCTGTGAAGAGAAGTAAACTAGTTGTAGTTTGGTCATTGATACAAAGCACACAGGGGACTGGTACTTAGCTGCATACAAGAACAAATTACCACAAACAAACTGAAGATGCAAAAGAAAAGTAAGATTGATTGAAACAACAGGCACTGGACAGACAATGGTCTCACATAGGCTAAGTGAGATCAGTGTCATTATTCTTCCTGAGTTCATCTCAATGAGCTGCTTGTTCTGTTCGTTTTCTACCAACTCTCAGCGCTGGTTCTTAGGGGAAGCTAAGGAAAGTCAGTGTGCAGATGTTATGGAACCTGAGAGTACATGTGTAAGGCCACAATTTAATTTGTCGTCAATCCAATGAATCATGCACAAAGTGATGCAGAAAAAATAACAAAGACGTAGAAGAGAAATGGGATGGATATAATAGCATAAGGCATCGGACAGATGGTTGACTGGTAATGGCTAGAGTTGGCAAGGAGACCCAGACGGTCTAACAGAGGCTTTGATGTCGTTACATCAACATTACTCTTCATCTGGTCTGCATGAAGTGGACTTCTCCTGTCTTTTTCTACAACATCTCAACAGGTTTCCCAGGCATCTGTTTCTCATATGCTCATATACAATGGGAACGCTTGTCAGGTTACAAATAGTAATTAATTTGTGATACAGGTGTCCGTGCATTCTGCTGTCATTCCGATGAATCAAACTCCTGAAAATAGTTAGCTTATCACGAAAAATATCTGAAGAGGCAGAAGAAAATTGGGATGTATTTAAATTCAAAAAATTATTTATCATGTGTACCTTTTTATTATGTATTTTTATTAAAACTAATGCCTACAATTAGATCAAAATAAACAAAAAAACTGGACAAGGACAACAGGATTGTATTGCATGAACTAAACAGTGAAAGAGAAGCATGTGACGCTATGACACCAAGGTCTAAATTTATAAAATGTTTATCCTCCCCAAATACCAGGTAGCAGGATAAGGCAAACAAGGACAATTTTATATACAGGTGTATTACATATACCATAGGACTTACAGAGTAAACCATTATTTAAAACAACATGAGACCCATTGTCACTATTGGCCCATGTGGCCTAATCCATGTGGCTCTCTAGAGACATTGAAGGAGACACCAAAGGCCTCACTAGGTTGTCTGTGGTGACACATAATTACCATTACTCTTGATTAATTCCTATAAGCAGACTAGTCTCTGTTGTCCTTTCCTACAGAATCAGTGTGGTTATTTTCCAGGAAATCTAATGAAAATTACAAGATCTTGCATTATGAGAAATGTTTGTAAGGTCACAACTGGTGATTCATTTCTGATCTGTCGCCATTCCAATGAATCAAACTTCCAACAAACAGGAAGTCGTAGCAGCTGTGCCAAGCACCTAGAAGGAGTCAGCAAAGCCAACCATAAACAAGTCAACACTCCACAAATCAAAGATCACAGGATGTAGCCCTCACAAAGACAGACCACTGGAATAGCCAGTGGTCAGAAATCATCTGAGAGGCCAGAATCTCTGGCTGACATGACATAGTGAAGAGCAGCGAAGTCAAGCCGAGGTGTAATTGGGATTATTTATGGTATCAATCCTGTCTGGGACAAATAAAAGGGACGTTTGTGATGGGTAAGTACCAGATAAGTATCTCATTGGTGATTATGACTCACTGGTGAACACCAGTGTGTAATTAAATGGTCAGGAATACTATGTTTAGAAGGTGAACTGGAAGCTAACAAGATCGCTGCCCAAACCCCAAATGGAATAGAGGGGCAGCACGAATAGAGTAAATATCAGTGGTTTCTTAATTTAAGAATTTTTATTTCTGAAGCCTGTCATTAGATCCTAAATATATAAATATACAAATATGCATGGCAGGCAACTGTACAGAGGATGGGTACATTCTTCAACCAAACCCTTCCTTTGGCAATATCATTTTTATAAATGTTATACATATATATATATATTATATATACATATACACAAACTTGACCTTGGCCTCTAGTATATGTACATAAATAAAACAAAATATAATTATTAATAATATTAATCATTATATGAAGCACACAAATCTGTTTCGAACATATGACGCTAAATACAGCTGTTATTCCAACAGTTTCCTTCATTTACAATTAGCCACTTGCTGAGGAAATAACACTTGTTGATCACCAATTAACAGCATTTAATAGAGACATCCACTTTGTCTATGGACATGAACACATGGACACATGAACACATGAACACATGCACATAACAATCAATTCACACATAAACTTTAGGCGTCAGTTCTTTTAGACAATGGAAGAAACAAGCAAGTCATTTAAAATAACTAGGTATAGTCTTTTTTTATTTAGGCTTGTAGCACAACGTCCCTACAAACATTCAAAAATTGCATAATAAATCAATCAAACACAATAAATAAGTTAACATAATTATTATTAATTAAGTGTTGCTTTTATTTACCACCATGGTATAATAATGGCAAATTTATGCAACACGATTTTAAATAAGTACACTGGGTCTTGCTATATAACAAATCAAAAAATCTGTGAAGTTTTTTCGTGTTTTGCTCAGAACTTACAAAATCTGACTTGATGGGTTATTCTATTGGACAGTGAATCACTATCCATCACTGATGACCTTCTACACTGTCCAAGGTCGCAGACGTGAGCGTGACATAACACTGGAATTATTCAGCAACTTGTCACTATTGCGTTAGCCACAATCCAGATGCTTCCAGCAACCAATGATTATTACAGAGAACAGCATTTGCTGCACGGTGGTGCATATTCTAGGAAGAAAATGTGTAGGCAACCTTTAAATGTCTCACACTTGTGGGTCTGATGATAGGTGACGGTTTCTCCATTGCAGCCTTAATGCAGGAATGTTCGTCTGATTATTGTGTCTGTTTATTTTAAACTTTTGTCTTCCTAAAGCTGTCTTCTTGTCAGATTTTATTAATTTTTGCACTATACCCACTCCCTTTCTCAAGCCTAATCCGGCCTTCTCCCTTTCCATTTTCCCAAACTCCTTTCATTTACACGTCTCCCTCTCCCTGTCTATTTTCCTAATCTCCTTTCATTTACACGTCTCCCTCTCCCTGTCTATTTTCCCAATCTCCTTTCATTTACACGTCTCCCTCTCCCTGTCCATTTTCCCAATCTCCTTTCATTTACACGTCTCCCTCTCCCTGTCCATTTTCCCAATCTCCTTTCATTTACACTTCTCCCTCTCCCTGTCCATTTTCCCAATCTCCTTTCATTTACACGTCTCCCTCTCCATGTCCTTTTATCAATCCTCCATTTGTCTTTCCCAATGCCCCCTCCCCGCCCATCAGCCCTACACCCACCCCTCTATTGATACATTTACAAAACCTATAATAATAATATTGTATTTATTAGATACTAAATCAAACATATCGGGTCGATGGGTTGTACAATAAAGCTAAAAAATGATATAAAAATCCACAAATAAGTAAATAACAACCAACTAAACCCAGACCTGGAATGGTCTCGGGTGCGAAGTTTGACAGTAATTTTTTTGTTTCTTTGCAATATTTTGGAATTTCTCTGCTACTGGTTATATAATGTATTCTTTCATGGCACGTTGTTAATTCAAGTCCACTGACGTTTTCATTCCGTTGCCAATTCATGCAGCCATGTGGGCGTAACTTACAAATTAATCATGTATCAATGACAATGACTCTCCCACATGTTTTGTTCAATTAGCAGTGGCCAAGATATTTTGCTAATATCTACAAGAGACGGATGGCAAGCAAGCAATTAGGGGCATTCATAGTGGACAAACACAGGCAGTCATGCATGCACCCACACACACACACATACATCACAAAATGGATCTTGCCAACTAAGGGGTCAAAAAATATCAAAGGAACTGTTTAAATCACATAGCTCCTTCAACCGAAAGGTTCATGTAACCAAAAAACCCTTCAAACAAGGCGGTTCTTCAGACAAGGATTAACTTCAACATCGAGGCACTTTTTTAATTAAGTCCTTCACCAAGAGCTCCTTTTAAAAAATAGTTCCTCCAACAAATTACTTCTTTCAAGAAGGAGTTCTTTAAACCAAGGAACTCTGTCAAACAAAGAGCTCCTGAAGCCAAGGGACTTGTCCAACAAAGGAGCTCTTTTAACATAGGAACTCCTTCAAACAAGGAATGTCTAACAAATTAACTCCTTCAAAAAAGGAATTCCGTTAACAAGGAGCTCAATAAACAAAATAACACCTTAAATAAAATAACCTGTTAAACCAAAGACCTCAAACTAGAGTTCCTTCAGTAAAGGAGCTCCTTCAACAAAGCACTATTTTAAACAAGAAGCTCCTTCAATAAAGCACTATTTTAAACAAGTAGCTCCTTCAACAAAGCGCTATCTTAAACAAGGAGCTCTTCCACAGACATTCTTTCAACAGTGCAGACAATCAAATTATTAATCCCGAGCTGGTCAATAATTCTCACAGGCAGTAAGAATCATCAATGAATTGCAGGTTAATGCATATATCATGACACGGACATATCTGCAATATCTCGGATGGCACTATGCCAAGAATTGTGTTTTTTGTAAACATGATCTGTGTTGATCAAACCGGAGTGGGACATTCATGCACGCTTCACCGAGAAATATATGTACCAAAATACATCGAGTATGACGCCAAGAAAACTGTTCCACTGCTCACTAGGTACACAGTCTAACGTGCAGGTTTTAGATGAAAATTAAACTTTAGTGAGATGTTCATTACCGCACGTGTGACATTCATATAGCCGAGCATGACAGCAAAAGGTGATATTTGAATGTGTGACTGTCACGCCAGTTGCGTGACGGTTGACATCTCTGTAATGTTAAATATATCATGATCAATTATCAGTGGTGTTATCATAAATAACTAGATCAAGATTAATAGATCCAGAGAACGTGTCTTCACAATTAGGCCTTCCCGGAATGCCACAAGATTATTAACTTTCAGCTTGTAATATAAGAAAAATTTGTTTAGTAAAATCATGTTTTATAACTAATTATTAACTACGTTATCATAAAAAAGCCAATCAGATTTTTACTCTTAAGTAATAACACTATACAATTATTTATTCCAAATATATAAAATTATTATATATTAGTAGGTTCATATATAGAACAGTATCCCGTTTTTATGACTGCTCAAGGCATTTTAAACTTCCATCCCCGTCAGAATCTTTACATCACAGGGAAGTATTCGGCCATGCTACAATCACTGCACAAAGACTATTCATTGACATACTGCTATATCCACCACTCTCTAGCCAGGAACTCATTTATACAACCGAGTGAACTAAAATAACTATGCCGCAAAGGAAACAGATAACACCAGTGCAATGGGTTTACGATGCATTTCTAACGACCAAATATTTTATGTAACTGCAGAAATAATTTATCAGTCCTTGAACTAACACAGGTGTGAGTCTACTTAACTGGTGGATTGTTAACCCTTTAGAACTAACACAGGTGTGAGTCTACTTAGCTGGTGGATTGTTAACCTTTTAGAAGTAACACAGGTGTGAGTCTACTTAACTCGTAGATTGTTAACCCTTTAGAACTAACACAGGTGTGAGTCTACTTAGCTGGTGGATTGTTAACCTTTTAGAACTAACACAGGTGTGAGTCTACTTAACTCGTAGAGTCTACTTAACTGGTGGATTGTTAACCCTTTAGAACTAACACAGGTGTGAGTCTACTTAACTGGTAGATTGTTAACCCTTTAGAACTAACACAGGTGTGAGTCTACTTAACTGGTGGATTGTTAACCCTTTAGAACTAACACAGGTGTGAGTCTACTTAACTGGTAGATTGTTAACCCTTTAGAACTAACACAGGTGAGTCTACTTAACTGGTGGATTGTTAACCCTTTAGAACTAACACAGGTGTGAGTCTACTTAACTGGTGGATTGTTAACCCTTTAGAACTAACACAGGTGTGAGTCTACTTAACTGGTGGATTGTTAACCCTTTAGAACTGACACAGGTGTGAGTCTACTTAACTGGTGGATTGTTAACCCTTTAGAACTAACACAGTTGTGAGTCTACTTAACTGGTGGATTGTTAACCCTTTAGAACTAACACAGGTGTGAGTCTACTTAACTGGTACATTATTAACCCTTTAGAACTAACACATGTGTGAGTCTACTTAACTGGTAGATTGTTAACCCTTTAGAACTTGAGTGCCTGAAAATGTTTGAATGCAAAAGCATCCAGATGTCTGTCTTTTAGCTTTGACAATGCATAGAGATGGTGTCATCCTCTGGATACTTATATGACTTGTGTCACTAGCTTCATTAGTGGATCTGCGTTAGGGGTATTTTACAAATGGCTTTGTATCGAAAGAATCTGAATGAGCGCCAATTGGAAATATCAAATGACTGAGTTCATAAAGCATTCTGTACAAACCCACCCAGACACAGCATATCACGTTTCGCACATTTAAGTTAACAGTTTATTAGCACATATTTAATACTGTCTTGTGCAGAATTAAATTATTAATTAATTAAGCACAATTTGCAATGTTAGGAAACAAAGTAGAAAAAAGCTAGATGCAAAAAAATAGGTGCACACCCATCGTAGTGATTTTGTAAGCATGTGCGGGGATTTGGAGAGCATTTTATAAAATTGCTAAAGGATTAAATATGAGCAGCAAGTGCTGTTTAAGACAGGCTGGTGCAACTGGCCATCTGTGTGATTATGAAGGTTACTAATGGGCTCTTTCATAATATGTGGTGACAAAAATGTCTGTTCAACACATAAACTGATTTTGCATGAATCTTCCTGTTTTTAACGTGCACAATAAGCAATCAATGGTGCTATTCAAGTGTTGTTTGTGGAAATACTAACAATAATTGTATAACATTTTTCACCGCTGTTGGGAAAAAAACAAATGTGAACATGATTTATTCACAGGCTTATCCAAGTTCTATTACATAATGCAGACCTTTGTAATGGATAAGTTAAGTTTTTTAAATGTAATCCTATATTGCTACTGTTTCCTGATGTACATCATATTCAAATCAAAAGTAATTTGAAAAAATGTGTCTTAAACAGAACTTTGGTGTATTTATTTTCTGCCGAGAATGATCAAAAATGTTTACATATTGCGCTTTTTAAATCAGATAATATTTATATTAATAGATACCCGGTAGGTTCAATATTTCACTACAGGAGTCAAAAAACGAGACTAGCAAAAAACTTAATTGAGGAAGCACTTTTAAGTGATTCATACACACTCAATTATAACAAGATAGAAATAATTTTATCTGTTGTGCAACAAACACCTGTTTAGTTGACATCTGACTGCCATCCTTCTGATCAAACGCTGCCTCTGGACATTTGACCAATCAATAAAGTTGACCAATCAAAGAAACATAAATCATGCACCTGTCAATCACTGCTAATGACTCCATCAACACCAGTCAAGCTGACCCTCTGTAATTTGTGTACCCTAATATCAACTAGTAACAGCAGTGGTGCATTCTGGGTGTTGGACTAGAATAATACCTACCATTCCCCAGCCCCCTGCCTCTGCCCTGGTAATTGTGGGGGGTCATTGAAAAATACTGGAGGTAGGGTTATTTACGATTATCAAGTCATTGTTATCAGAAGTTATCAGCTGACAGAACTCATATAACATACTAATGGCACACAGACAGTGCAGACCCTGTGATGAAGTCCTGTGTTAAAGCTAAGTAATGAGAGATAATTACTCCCAACTGTCACAGGACACTGAATCATTAATCTGAAATCACAACACCTTGTAGACAGACCACCAGGTGTCAGAGCAGTCAACCAGGCAATGTTTATAGGAGAATCTCTAACTGTAGGAAATGGCACTGTTTATGCACAATGTTGCTCCAATACCACAACATTGCTCCATGGCCACAACATTGCTCCATCAACTCAACATTGCTCCATACCCACAACATTGCTCCATCAACTCAACATTGCTCCATGGCCTCAACATTGTTCCAACACCACAACATTGCTCCATGGCCACAACATTGCTCCATCAACATAACACTGCTCCATGCCCACAACATTGCTCCACCAACTCAACATTGTTCCATGGCCTCAACATTGCTCCAACACTACAACATTGCTCCATGCCCACAACATTGTTCCATCAACACAACATTGCTCCATACCCACAACATTGCTCCATCAACACAACATTGCTCCATGGCCTCAACATTGCTCCAACACTACAACATTGCTCCATGCTCACAACATTGTTCCATCAACACAGCATTGCTCCATACCCACAACACTGCTCCATCAACACAACATTGCTCCATGCCCACAACATTGCTCCATCAACACAACATTGCTCCATGCCCACAACATTGCTCCATCAACACAACACTGCTCCATGCCCACAACATTGCTCTAACCAAACAACATTTCCTTATATGTATGGCATTGCTCCAGTCTAATAACATAACAATATTCCAGCTCCACAACACTGCTCCACAACATTGTATCAATGACACAACATTGCTCCATCATCAAAACATTGCTCCAGGTAAGAAACATTACTCCAACACCACTACATTGCTCTTGCATTATTATAAACATTCCTCAAACACCACCACTTTGCTTCACAACACCACAGCACTGATCCTGCCAAAACCATTACTTAACATGATATCATATCTCCAACACCAACACCACAAAACAATTGCCCAACACCACAACATTTCAGCACAACACCGTTCCGGCACCACAATATTACTCCTGCACCGCATTACAGCCACAGCAATACCCACTGCTCCAGGTACAGTCTCCAACAATTACGGAGTCCTTGATTCCATCGTCACGAACTAAAGCGACAAAACGATAATGGCCACTTATTTGTACTTGCTCCATCGCCTAATTTAAAATGAGTGCAAAACCGCATCAGTTAACACACAAACGCAGCATTAAATCACGCAGGATAAACACTACGCAAGATTGATGAAATTCCGTAATGGCCTTCGCCTTTGCTATTTACAATTTCCTCGCGCAATCACGATCGAAGACAAAAAGTGATCAGAGGTAGTTTCGCCTGCAATTTGCCAAGAACATAATTCACAGTACAAAGGCCAGCCACATGTGCTCGAGAGACACTGGTCAATTTGTCTAGAATCCTTCCGAGACAGAAGGGGTACTCAGAGTAAATCATAGTGCTGACGTCGAGTTTGTAAAAAAATAAAATGCTGAGTGATGTGTCATGCTTCCATTGTGCAATTGTTGCAATCTTGTGAAATTGTTAATCGATTCGAGGTTCTGAATTAAACACCCACCAGCACTATTAGTTTAAATTTGATTTTTTTTCTTGTCACATTTTGCAGAAAATCATAGCTACCTAGTATTGATTATGACTTGCTGGCTTGCTTCTGTAAATCTGTTATTTAGTTTAACTTTACTGAACTCATCGGATCAACTTCAAAATCATTTTTAACAACCCAATCAGATAAAAACACTGCATAAAAATGTCAAAACTGCAAAGCTACTTTGCCATTTGTTTAAAAAAAATGTCAATACGATGAAGTAAAAAAATTGTGTTTGCCTGATGACTTCATTAAATTTAAATAACTTATTTGTGCAAATTGACAGCTGCAGTCAATCGATACTACCTGGTAATTTTATTTTTGGGCAAAACGATTCTAAAAAGAGACAGCAAACAAATATTTGAGGAAGCTACCGGGAAGTGTTTAATCCTCGCAGGTTCTTGAAATAAATAGACGAGAATAAGACTCCAGTAGATATGACACAAGTGCATCGGGTAACAATGTTCTAGGAACAATTACCAGGCACATACTTACTCTGCTAAGACACAGGCTTGAAGGCAACCACAGCAACATGTTAACATTTACATGTAGCCATATCAGGTCTATGGAGGTTTGATTGCGTAGGCTGTGGTGACTCTGTGGAATAGTTTGTCTAACCATATTATAGCCTCGGACAATCTTGCCTGGTTCAATTATCAAGTAAACACAGTTTCTTGACTTGTAGTGTAATTTGATAATGAATAATATATGTAATGTTATTAGCATTATGCAATATGTCTGGAATGCAATGCAGCCTAACAGGAGGATTATTGATAAGCCAGATGAGATGAGCAGACCACTTGGCAAGGTTGGACGCAGGAAAAATAGCGAAGAGAGCAGAGGAGGAACAACATAAAGGACACAGGAAAAGGGGAAGGCCACAGCTGTGTGAGGGGGGATGAACCATAGCTGTGTGAGGGGGGATGAACCACAGCTATGTGAGGGGGGATGAGTAGATTGGAGGATGAGATGATGGAGAGAGGGAGCTATGGATAGAAAACTTTGGAAAGAAAAAACACAGCGAGTGGTTTGGCAATACTGTACCTGGCCTCAGCCCTGTACAGCAGGGAACAAGAAGGAGACACAGAGTGTGGTTTGGCAATACTGTACCTGGCCTCAGCCCTGTACAGCAGGGAACAAGGAGGAGACACAGAGAGTGGTTTGGCAATATTGTACCTGGCCTCAGCCCTGTACAGCAGGGAACAAGGAGGGGCGCAACAAAATGTATTAGTGATTTATATATTTATTTCTCTATTTTAGTTACTTATTCAACATTGTATTATTTGTATATTGCATATTTCAAAACAATAATAACTATTAGTAGTGCATAGGTATTTTAATATATTAATTCGTTTCATTTAGCAACTGTAGGTCATGTTTTACTACACGGTGAGGGTGCCGTGAACAATGCTGAGTAAGGAACTACATAACAAATAAATACATATTTTTGTCTTTTTGCTGCAAGAATGTGAACCTGTGTTCTCAACTGAGTCTAAGTACTCGTGGAAAAGTTCATCGAGTTGGAAGAATAATTAAATAAGCAAATTTCTTAATTCACAACTACTGTATATAAATTACTGTATATAAATTCAACTCTCTTCGATGTTTCGACTGCCTTCGGCGGCCTTCTTCAGGAACTGATCTTCCTCTACTCACCAGATGGCGTGGCGAGCAGGCTGTCCCACATGTATGTGACTCAATCGGTAGTCCCCCTCATCTCAATTCATTGTAGGTGTAGTCTTTCTGACCCAGATGGCCTCTTTGATCTATCAAGACTACATCTACAATGAATAGAGATCAGGGGGGGCTACCGATTGAGTCACGTGTGGGACAGCCTGCTCATCATGCCATCTGGCAAGTAGAGGAAGATCAGTTCTTGAAGAAAGCCGCCAAAGGCAGTCGAAACGTCGAAGTGAGTCGAATTTATATAGTTGTGAATTAAGAAATTTGCTTATTTAATGAGTCTAAGTACTATCAATAATTACCCTCTGAGAATCCCCTAACTTCAAATAAAAAATACTGGTATCAGTGTTATTGTCAGATTGACTCTAAAATGTGTTTCTGGTGTAGGAATAAAACTATGTAAAGTTCATTTTGACACGCTGTTGTACACAATAGAAACAACTAAACAAGTTTACTTCATCCTTACAAAAAGTCCAAATCAACCTTGGTGGGAAGCATTCAGCCACACTGAAACGACATTTCAAAACCATAATACAATTACATCACTGACTGCTCCAAGATGCTTATTCACACTGATAAATGCACTCCAAGGGATGGAAAATGAAAATAAGAAAACCTTATTCGAAAAATCTATAATCATAATTATGTTAATGTAAATTAATTATTTTATAAATTCATGACCAAGTTTCTCAGTACTATTTCTTAGTGGAATTTAGATGCATGAATATCGTGAGACAGACTTGAAAATGGCAGAGTGGGGGGATATGGAAAAGAAATGTAGACATTAGTGGGAGAGAGAGGGAAAAGATTGTTGTGGTTTAATCTCACCTTATATGGAGATATTCATAATCTGCATAGGTCACATATTTTATTATCACATTATTTTTTAATGTAACTACCAATATATATTTATTTATTCAACTACACATACTAATGATAATTTATATTTTACATATTATATGTGTGTTTTTGTTAGTCCAGTTTTATTTACACCCAGTCTTAGCAACATTTAAAATAATTTTTTTATTATTTATATTTTAACATTTTAATCAATTGTAAACACTACTGAATAGAGTTTTACCTCGGATGGTTCATGATAAAATAGTTTTTATTATTTACTAAATTATTATAAGGAGAAAAGACTTGTTTACAGCTGGAATGCCATTTTTTCAAGTCACAGAACCCAACTCTTTTAAACAGTGGCACAAACACTCTTAAGGTATATATTCCAACTAATGAAGAAAATTTGTGTAATGGTTTGCACTCGGGGGTATATCCTATTTTCTGGAGTAGAGTGACAAGATTGGAGATACTCTACTTCTGAGTAGTAGAGTGTCTCCTGTGTTCTGTATTGGAGATACTCTACTTCTGAATGGCACAAACACTCTTCAGGTACATATTTCACCTAATGAAGAACATTTGTGTAATGGTTTGCACTCGGAGGGGGGGTATATCCTATTTCCTGGAGTAGAGTGACATAAGACTGGAGATACTCTACTTCTGAGTAGTAGAGTGTAGACTTCATTGGGCGGTCCCTAGACTAATCCAATCAATGGAGTGCATTAGCTGCTCTGTTGACAGGCCTAAGGAGTCAATAGGGAAAACAATGGTGAAATGTTGGAGCCCATCAAATCTACCCTGAATGATCAATAGCAACTACATGGCTCAAGGTGTGGACAAGTTGATCGCAGATGTCACGTTTGGGATTAAAACTCCCTCTTGCATTGATACAGCCCATCATAAACTACACAGGTCATTGATGTCGAAATATATGGGGCGCGGATTAAGTGGATTATATCAGTAACACATGCATGTAGTGTGTGAACAATGAGTAATAATTGCATGCAACTGATTTATTAAAAGTGTGTGTGTTTTTGTTTAAATCATTGGGTATTAAAACCCTCTTCTCAGCTCATTTAAGGATCATCTCAGAATGTTGATGTCTGATATCAGACAAAAATGAAAAGTAATTTCATCTGATATCAGACACTGATGTTCTGAGATGATCCCTTAGCCCATCATGAATTAGGTTCATTGATTTTCAAATTTGTAGGTTCATTGGTTTGTTTGTATTTGTATTATGTGCAGTTGGTTTAATAAAGCGTGCAAACTTTTTCAAAAATAAAGATACTGAGCCCGTAAGGAAATTAAACAGATACACTATTAAACTTTAAGAGCTATTTCAAACTCCAAAAGTCACCCTCATAATCACTGAGGGCACTATTTCTATGACACACCGGAGAAAGAATCCCGGTCACACATCCTCATGTTGACAATTTTTAGTATACAAAATCATGGTCACCGAGGGAAATCAGTTTTAGAGAGCAAAATCATGGTTATGAGCTCACAAGAATATCAGTGAAGTGATTCCCCGGTCTGTCACTCGGTGAAGCTCTCAGGATTATCACAGTGCCTTCCTCAGCGACATTGTGCACTGCTCGCTGTTGTCATGTGACATTGTCTCACATAACAGCAGCTCTAAGGAAATCATATCAACCAATTAATCAGGTTTCTGTATATATATTTTGTTATCAAAATGAACGTCACAAATTCCAGAATCAACGCACACAGTGACAGTGAGTACGTTTGCTTAGATCATAGAAAAAATCGACTTTGATAAATAGACATTGATAGCTATGTTACTATATTACTCGGTATAATTTGTTCAGAATGCATCCAGATAACATCGTATTTGCATGGCAATCAACACCGCAAAAACGTCGAGGATGATGCAATCACAAGGAAGATGGCGCCACTGATGCATGACAGGGCTGCAATCTTGAGACATCTCCACATACATAATGAAGAACAAAACCGCCCAAGCATGACGATGCATGCTAAGTGTGAAATAATTGCACTTCGCCGCAATAAAATGTGCCCTTTCGCGGGTGCAAGCTATCTCCGGACAGCTGACTTGGGGCCATTAATGGTCAGCGTGGCCCCGCCACATGGACGTGCAATCAAAATATTAGTTCACAAGATTACGCGGCGAGACGAGCAGGAGAAGTCGTAACCGGCTCGCTGTGATAACAGCGACGGTCGATGAAACGATGCAACCAATTCAAATCACTTCCGAAGTCATAAATTAGCAGCTGCCTGGACCACTTGTCATAAATGCGAAAGAGTAAAAAGATATTGCTGAAACACAGCAAGCCATGGCTAATGACGGAATAAGTCGGCAAATGCCATCTGAATGATGCCTGGAAGGTGGTGATCAGTACGGCTATCTCCAGCTTGACTGAGTCAGTGCTTGCAATCTGTCACAGAGGCACAAATCTAGGACACCAATGAAGGATGATTTCATTTTAGGAAGCAAGAACAAACTTTCTTCCTATTCGTACATCAATCTTCCTATAATAAGTAGTAACGTCTTCATGGTCTTGTAGTTACATATATATTTAATTCTACATACAATTATATAATTAACTATACACACAAATATACCACTTGTGTATTTACCTTGACCATACTGCAGTCACGTGCTAGCTGACTTGCTCACATTTAATTAGCTTTGGTGTAATCATTGAAATTGTTTTAATAATTTTAACTGAATCCTGCGAGGCTTCAGAACACACAACGATAGTTATCAATTTTGAGATATTTACATGTTTTTTGATATGCCATACTTTTCCAGGGTGTCTTTCCCCTACTTGAGGGAGTTGAGTGATGATCAGATCTCCAGATGGCACCACTATAATGGTGATAACTCGTGCCTTTTGTTCAGTGCTGTATGGGTGGGTGTAAGCTAAAAATACCAATATCAGAGTCCGTCACAACATCACACAATACTACCCTGATGTGAGACTCTACACTTGCTACTCGGGTTACAGAGAATTGTATGAAAGACTTAGGCGCATCTCAGATTATTTTAATCTATTTTTTGTGAGCTCATCCCATCAGACCCACAGATCAGAGTTGTGAATTAAGTGTCAGAGCACAAAATGCTAACCACACATCAAATGTCATGCAGGAATCCGGCAGCCACCACACAGTATGACGCAGTCATTCCAGGGACTCGGTGCAGTGTTTTTGCCAGACAATGTGTACTGTTTCACTAAATACCAAGAAAACACAGCAAGAGACTGCACATATACTCTGTGATGACTAAAAAAAAGAAAACATCGCCTTTCATGTCTCAGAAACCATATATGGCAGCCTGGCAGGATTCACAGCATGTATTTGTTGCTCACCAAACCTGAAACGAGGGTTGATTTTGTGAAGTCTGCTTTTGAAATATGTATCAGTTGTGAAATTAGCAGTAATGTTAATTTGTTAAAACTTGTTTAAGTGGTCATGTGGACTACTGGATAAGAACTAAGACTTGGTTGGTAAGAAAGCTAAGGGTGCCGACGTACGTTAGGGTGCCGACGTACGTAAGGGTGCCGACGTACGTTAGGGTGCCAACGTCCGTAAGGGTGCCGACGTACGTTAGGGTGCCGACGTACGTTAGGGTGCCGACGTACGTTAGGGTGCCGACGTACGTAAGGGTGCCGACGTACGTAAGGGTGCCGACGTACGGAAGGGTGCCGACGTACGTAAGGGTGCCGACGTACGGAAGGGTGCCGACGTACATAAGGGTGCCGACGTACGTAAGGGTGCCGACGTACGTTAGGGTGCCGACGTACGTAAGGGTGCCGACGTACGGAAGGGTGCCGACGTACGTAAGGGTGCCGACGTACGTTAGGGTGCCGACGTACGTAAGGGTGCCGACGTACGTAAGGGTGCCGACGTACGTAAGGGTGCCGATGTATGTAAGGGTGTTGATGCATTGTACTTTGAAAAGTTAAAAAAGCGTCTGTTGCAGTAAAGGTTTTATGCAAGTTTAAACGAAGACCAAGGAAAGTGTGCTAAAATAACACTTTGCTATCATGTCTGAGCTACTATGTGTAGCCCTATGGCATGACCAAGAAGAGAATCTCTATATTAATATGCTAACCTAGGGGAATTGTAACAGTATCTCCCCCTAGGTGCCAAGTTCTACTCAACTCTGTTCATTTGCTTCCCCAGACTATTGGCTTCTCATCTACCAATTTGTAACGTATTAAAATAACAGTTATATTATTTAGAGTTAATCACGTCCATGATTTTTATATGATATGCTTTTGCTGAGGGGACCTTTCTCCTACCTAAGACAATTAAATGGTGATCAACTGTCCAGATGGCACCACTGTAAATTAATTCAAGATCAAAACACTGTAACCGTGACGATGAATGTTCTCAGTATGTTATTCCACGGGTGGGTGTATGCTAATGCTAGTCAATAATAAACATTTGATCTGAGCCTACAGGACCGTTTTCATTTCCATGAACTCTGTCATGCATCAAATCTTACACGAGTGACGTCAGATCTCAACAGAGTTCACCAAACTGGTTAACGGAACATCTTGTCACAGTACACTGAACTGACACTCAAGAAGTTCTTGTAACAAGTCAGGTGATGTGGGCAAGTGACATGAGGCCAATGGAGGCAAGGCAATTACTTGAGCGAGATATAAAACAGGTCACATGACAAAGGGTTCGCAAAAAGAACTAATAAGATCTATGGAAGTCTGCATTACAGCAAGGTCATCCCACTGTGCTACCAAGCCTCACCCGTGTGTTCTCTACCTACTGTGCTACCAAGCCTCACCCGTGTGTTCTCAACCTACTGTGCTACCAGCCTTACCAATGCTCTGTCTACTCACTGTGCTATCAAGCCTCACCCATGCACTCTCTACCAACTGTGCTACCAATCCTCATCCATTTGCTCTCTTCACACTGTGCTACCAAGCCTCATCCATGTGCTCTCTACTGATTGTGCTACCAAGCATCACCCATGTGCTCTCTTCACACTGTGCTACCAAGCATCACCCATGTGCTCTCTACTCACTGTGCTACCAAGCATCACCCATGTGCTCTCTACTCACTGTGCTACCAAGCATCACCCATGTGCTCTCTACACACTGTGCTACCAAGCATCACCCATGTGCTCTCTACTCACTGTGCTACCAAGCATCACCCATGTGCGCTCTACACACTGTGCTACCAAGCATCACCCATGTGCTCTCTACACACTGTGCTACCAAGCATCATCCATGTGCTCTCTACTCACTGTGCTACCAAGCATCACCCATGTGCTCTCTACTCACTGTGCTACCAAGCATCACCCATGTGCTCTCTACACACTGTGCTACCAAGCATCACCCATGTGCTCTCTACTCACTGTGCTACCAAGCATCACCCATGTGCTCTCTACACACTGTGCTACCAAGCCTCACCCATGTGCTCTCTACCAACTGTGCTACCAAGCCTCATCCATGTGCTCTCTACACACTGTGCTACCAAGCCTCACCCATTTGCTCTCTTCACACTGTGCTACCAAGCCTCATCCATGTGCTCTCTACTCACTGTGCTACCAAGCATCACCCATGTGCTCTCTACTCACTGTGCTACCAAGCATCACCCATGTGCTCTCTACTCACTGTGCTACCAAGCATCACCCATGTGCTCTCTACTCACTGTGCTACCAAGCATCACCCATGTGCTCTCTACTCACTGTGCTACCAAGCATCACCCATGTGCTCTCTACACACTGTGCTACCAAGCATCACCCATGTGCTCTCTACACTGTGCTACCAAGCATCACCCATGTGCTCTCTACACACTGTGCTACCAAGCCTCATCCACCTCTAATGTGCTCTCTACTCACTGTGCTACCAAGCATCACCCATGTGCTCTCTACTCACTGTGCTACCAAGCATCACCCATGTGCTCTCTACTCACTGTGCTACCAAGCATCACCCATGTGCTCTCTACTCACTGTGCTACCAAGCATCACCCATGTGCTCTCTACACACTGTGCTACCAAGCCTCACCCATGCACTCTCTACCAACTGTGCTACCAAGCCTCATCCATGTGCTCTCTACACACTGTGCTACCAAGCCTCACCCATTTGCTCTCTTCACACTGTGCTACCAAGCATCACCCATGTGCTCTCTACTCACTGTGCTACCAAGCATCACCCATGTGCTCTCTACACACTGTGCTACCAAGCATCACCCATGTGCTCTCTACACACTGTGCTACCAAGCATCACCCATGTGCTCTCTACACACTGTGCTACCAAGCATCACCCATGTGCTCTCTACTCACTGTGCTACCAAGCCTCATCCATGTGCTCTCTACTCACTGTGCTACCAAGCCTCACCCATGCACTCTCTACCAACTGTGCTACCAAGCCTCATCCATGTGCTCTATACACACTGTGCTACCTAGCCTCACCCATTTGCTCTCTTCACACTGTGCTACCAAGCATCACCCATGTGCTCTCTACTCACTGTGCTACCAAGCATCACCCATGTGCTCTCTACACACTGTGCTACCAAGCATCACCCATGTGCTCTCTACTCACTGTGCTACCAAGCATCACCCATGTGCTCTCTACACACTGTGCTACCAAGCATCACCCATGTGCTCTCTACACACTGTGCTACCAAGCATCACCCATGTGCTCTCTACTCACTGTGCTACCAAGCATCACCCATGTGCTCTCTACTCACTGTGCTACCAAGCATCACCCATGTGCTCTCTACTTACTGTGCTACCAAGCATCACCCATGTGCTCTCTACACACTGTGCTACCAAGCATCACCCATGTGCTCTCTACTCACTGTGCTACCAAGCATCACCCATGTGCTCTCTACACACTGTGCTACCAAGCCTCATCCATGTGCTCTCTACCCACTGTGCTACCAAGCCTCATCCATGTGCTCTCTACTCACTGTGCTACCAAGCCTCATCCATGTGCTCTCTACCCACTGTGCTACCATGCCCCACGTGTTTTTGTAACCACACATTTCTCTGCAATTTCACTAACAAAATACTCTTACATACCTATGCTAAAACGTCTAATATTACCAAATTACCAGTGATATATAATCAATTATTTAACTGTGGTTCTCCACCTACCGTATATAACAACCCATACACTGATAAATGGTCATTTTAAATAAATTTATTGTGGCACAAATATTGATTCCAAGACTAAACCTTGACCTAAAATTGTTTTATATAAAAATATATTAATCACGTCTTTTCACGCGTTCAATTTGTGCAATCTGCTTCATTCATTATCACCTTCTGTGAGAACAAATACTTTATTTTATACAATGTTCTTCTACTGAATGAGCTGTGTGTGAATGCTGAGAACACTGACACACGGACAAGCACGCACATGCATGCACACACACACGTGTACACGTGCACGCGCTCACTCACACATGCATGCAAACACCTCACACATGTACGCATGCATGCTCACACACACAACATACATACACGCAACACACACGCAACACACATGCATGCACGCACACGCGCACGCGCGTCCACACACACACACACGCACGCACGCACACATTCACCCTTTAGGCAAGAAACCGCTCATTCACTGATCACCATTCAATTCTCTCAGGTAGGAGAAAGACCCTCCAGATTACAACCCAATGGTCCAAGGAAGCAAACTAACCAAGAAAGAGTGAAGCAACACCTCACCACATCAGAGGAAATACACTTATAAAGCTCCAAAGGTAGCATATTCATATACCAATAGATAGCTAAAATAGCCTCAATTGTGCTAAACGTGGCCAAATCCAATTTAATCCTTTTCTCGCCTCACTACACCTAAGTTATCCGACAAGCGTGGGTTGGTTTGAGCTCCAGTTCTGAAGATCTCACAATCTGTCTCCACTTTTGCTCGTCATTTGCATCTCATGGAAGTCAAGTAAGGCCCACTCAGTGATGTTATCTGCTCAGTGTCTCTGTTTGTCTGCATCTTGGAGGATCACTTTCCTACGCCATTGGTCCTACGTCATTGGTCCTACGCCATTGGTCCTACGCCATTGGTCCTACGTCATTGGACTATGTGACAAGGCCATTCCATCTCAGTCAACGTTTTCTTACTGGAGACATGAGTTCTTTGTTTCGCCCTACGTTTGGGTTGACTATGATCCGCACTTCCTCATTAATAGCTATCCATGTATCATATTATACATTTTAAATCATTTTAAGCCTATTAAATCATGTTGAATTTTATTAAATTTGGATACATTTTGTCAAATTCTATTAAATATTTCTAAATACTTTTAACTATTCTTATTACTTTTGTTAATTTGTGATCAGTGATCTCACAGAATTAGCTTAATGTTTGTTAAATAAAGTTCAATCCTGTTAAATCCTTTTAAACCCATCATGCTAAATCCGGTTATATATTATATTCACTCTTGTAGTATATTAAATATTGTATTAAATCTTACAATATTTTGAATTACTTAATTATCACAATAAAACAATTATTAAATATTTTTTTAATCTCATTAGTTATTCGTGTAAACCATAACAGAGAAAGTTCCATTCAGCCTGTCTACCACTAACACCACTGACAGCCACCCCATTTATACAGCCACCTTGCTGTTATGGTCGCTCTGGGACAGTCACAAGTTATTGCTATATGAATAAAATATAGGTAATTATGCCAACCAATATGGGACCTTGCTATTAAGGACACGTTGGCCCAGTCCAGCGAGTGGCCTGAATAGTGAGGTTCCTCCTTCTGACAGATGATTTCATCAGAAACGCTCTGGCCGATAAAACTCGAGAACTTTGTCCATCACTTCACCTGCGTTGGCTCCGAGATGTCCGCGTATGCAGGTTAAAACATCAGTAGCACCATTAAGATGCCAGAGCAATTGTCGTCGATTGATCTCTCGTGAAATTACAGCGTATTTGGAGTGAGCGCTCGGAGGTGACAACCATTTGCTGTGACACCACCAGCTGGGCGGGTCTTAAACGTTCCTTTGAAAAGGAAGTAAATCATAAATAAGCATGCATCTGACAGCGGAACTACACAGATACTACTTATGGCTATGTTAGAGTCAGATATGACGATGATGGGTTGATTGCTACAGGATTAATTAGTCGCTGTTGAGTGGCGCCGAGGGTCAAATGTACAGCCAAGGACTACGTATTGCAATCAAACCTGTAGGCATATGGGCTGTTTTAGTAGTGTTAGTAATCATTATTATTTGTTCTGTTTTATTAACTATTATTAATTTATTTATTATGTGTAACTAGTATTAATGACTGTAATTTTGTATCAATGGTATTCAGTTATATACAATTATGACCAATTATAATTAATTAGTATCAATTAGTATTAATTTATATTTATTAGTAGTAACTTTAGTAATTATTAATTAGTATGTTAACTGTAATTAATTATTATTATTAATTAGTGTTATTGTACAGTATTATATTATTAGGAAATAATAATTACAAATAATTAATATTCAGTATTATTAGTTACAACTACCAGTATCAATTATTATTAATAAATTATTCCTAAGTATAAATACTGTTATTATCATAATCATTGTCACCATTTTCAAACAAATAGTCACATTAATAGCCATGTTCGGCTTCTGTAATGCACCCACAAACGACATCTGCCATGGCATCTTCAGATTCAAATATAAATATGTATGTAGAGTGATACTAACCTTAATGGCTTCAGTTCATAATAAAAACCTGTCTACAATGGACACTTTTGAAAGTCTCAAGTGACCAGTTAGCATTGCCCATTATCTGTCCATGTTAATCTGGCCATAATGGACATAATATTGTGACTGTGCAATATTACTGCACAGTCCTAACAATGTTCACTACGGACTTGTAAAATGTCCATAGTGAACTGTAAAACAATCTATGTTGATCATTCACAACCATCAATTCCGTTACATCAAACAAATTAGTTTTTCTCTGGTGGTGAGGTAGCATTTATATAACGGTTCTGGGACAATCTAAAATTCCCAACTCAACAGTGACTGCGAATGATATCAGCTTGCCTGGCAGACTAAATTTGACTTCCGTTTCTGTAGTTCTCATTATGTTCTTTCGGCAACTGGTCTATATATAAAACTACTTTGTGCCATAAATATTTCCGTCGCTGATGGTCACCACAACACAAGGATATGCAATCACTGGCATAGCAGTTTACAAGAAACATTCTAATACAAGAACACCCATGTTTGTTTCTCAGGATGCTGAGGAAACTTGTTCACACCAGATGGAGCCACTTTTTATTTCCGCACTGCAAAATATGGAACTTTCAATGCTAAGCCTTAAGAAGCCTTGAAAAATCAAGCTCACTGTCACTAATAAAAACTAAAAATAAGTGTATGCTTACGTTGTAAACGTTACCTACGTCATCACCACCATCAGCAACAAGGCAAAGATGATGTGTCCATGATTAGTCTCACTTATTATGAGTTTATGTATATTTAATCATGTCCCAGCACAGCATTCCATAATGTGGACATCATATTTACAATCAGGATGTTGTGGATTTTGTAATACGTCTTCTGATCTCTCAATTGTTTCTTACTATCACAAGTTTGCTGAGTTCAGGAAGCCTACCAATGGCCTACTGCTGTTGATCACCACTTCGAATAGGATTACACGAAGATTTCCCAGGTGTTCGGCCCGATTGAACCCATCTTGATGGTGGATTTGAGCACATCTCTAAAGCGATTTCTCTGCACTCCCTCCTGTCACTCCCTCCTGTCACTCCCCCCTGTCACACCCTCCTGTCACTCCCCCTGTCACTCCCCCCTGTCACTCCCTCCTGTCACTCCCCCGTCACTCCCTCCTGTCACTCCACCTGTCACTCCATCCTGTCACTCCCCCTGTCACTCCATCCTGTCGCTCCCCCTGTCACTCCCTCTTGTCGCTCCCTCCTGTTGCTCCCTCCTGTCGCTCCCTCCTGTCGCTCCCCCTTTCGCTCCCCCCTGTCACTCCCTCCTGTCGCTCCCTCCTGTCGCTCCCTCCTGTCGCTCCCTCCTGTCGCTCCCTCCTGTCGCTCCCTCCTGTCACTCCCTCCTGTCACTCCCCCTGTCACTCCCCCCTGTCACTCCCTCTTGTCGCTCCCTCCTGTCGCTCCCTCCTGTCACTCCCCCGTCACTGAGCTGAGAACAAAAACTTAATGAGATGACTGAAAATGAAAAAGACCGAGTGTGACATCTTTTTGAGTGGCAGGTATGCTGTACTTTGGGCTACATATAACTTTTTTTAATTTGTGTATATATATTGTCATTTATTTTAACTAATTTAATATTATTAATGTATGTAACATAGTAATGTTCTGCATGTATAAATATATATATACATATATAATTATGTATTCTAAGCGCCTCCGACTGGATTTATCTAGATTTATGGCGTTATATAAGTGTTCTTATTATTATTGTTACATATATTCCATTAACTGATGGCTCAACAATCTGCCTGCAAGACTTGTCACAGTAATGGACTAGGCAAATCACACTAAAGATGTTGATGATGTTAATACATATTATGAATATTTCAAATTTGATATGAAATAATACATTAATAATAATAATCATCATCAAATTCTGCCAGAAAACAGAGATCAGAGGTGCAAGAAACCAGAATTGTTAAGCACGATATCAGGAACCAGAAAGGATTTAGGGGGATATGCAATTTCAACAAAACATTAATAATTTCAAAATTATTATTTGTCGGCCTTGTGGCTAGATGACAGACTACAGCAGTTTCGCAGAGGGGGCACATTTCCCCACCCTACCCCATGTTTAGGTCAACTAGCATGGAAGTGGTCACGGCAAAGCCATTTGCAAAGCATGACTTCTTTGATGGGTAATTTGAAGCCTCTTTACCAGATGTCTGATACAGATAGCCCTGCCACATGTCCAGAAAGATGGGTCATTACATACCCTTTAACACATCACATTTGGACGTGGCAGACAGAAATGACAGAATGGAGGGGTCTTGTTTTTTTACCATAATAACCACTGTTTACAGATGCCCGCCATCTCATACATAAGAGTTTATCACTGGAAACTGTTAATCGCCGGGCATTTGTATCATAGATTTGTCAAATCTGCACATAAAATAAGAAACATGTTTTTGTACTTTCTGAAATTGGATCATTTTGTCCCACAATAAAATGGTCATAACTGTAAATTAATGAAATAATTATTGTCTCGCACGACTATGTTACTAAGTTATGTTCAGTGACAACGCATGTCATTTTGCACTCTCTCCTCGAGAATGTTAATGCTGATGCAACATTTCCATGTCAAAACCTCACTGACAATTTTGCAGCGTGTCACAAAGTTCTTAAAATCGACCCCCATTTCAGGATGGCAAATGTGACAAGGTGCATTTATTAATGTAATCATTAATCTAATCACTGCTCCGAATTAACGCACATCCGCATTACATTATGCAACCCACATTCTGTTGGCAAATGTCATAAAAAACTGATTTATTGAAATGTATTAATTAATCCTCTCTGCATTGGCCCCACGCTCACCAGAGCGCTCTCAGACGTACGTGGAACCGCAAAAAATGGCCAAAAAAGTGTCACAGAAAAAATGCTGATATCTGAAAATGCATAAAACCCTCGCTTCATATATAACGGCCAGCTAAACGTCATTGCGCTGTCTGCGACGTACACTGAAGGTAGTCTTAGGCACCACAGTCGATGAACCAAAACTCACTAACAACTCTGCCTTGTTTGCATGAGACTTGCAAGACGCTTCCTTTCAAACCATAGTCCCTTTATGCAGCTGCTTATTCTAAAGATTTGCCATAAAATGTTGTTTCTGTTACCCTAATAAAAGACCACATAACTGGGTTCGGTGCACATGCGACATGTACCCGCACACAAATCACATGTATCAACCAACTACTTCTATTTCTACAACCTCCATGCAATCCTTCAAGGCAGCCTTTGTGTCCCATTATTAGGTCAAAGACAAATACTTGCAGCTCCTTGTCTTGTTTGAAGAATGCCAGTATGACTATCTGCTTTATTGACCCCACATGCTGAACAGATTTGCAAAGTAACCCTTGAAATCTGAGGTCACATCAAAGTAAACAATAAACGCTTGCAGTATAATAAAATATGTATGTATGTGCAGTTATTTAGAATAACATACATCATGTGTCAGAATAGATCAGAGAGGAGCTATCATTTTCACCTATTTTACTGCAAAACTGTGACATATTGGACCCTTAAATTAACCCATAATGCACGTCAATTGCCTTCTCTTAAAATCAAACATAATTATCATGTAAATCAATATAATTTTGTTTATGTTATGAAATGTTCTAGTAAATGGATCTACGGGTGGGTTAAAGGTCAGATGTCCTTGAACAACCAGGGTTCTCCAGATGTTATATTCGGTGGTTCGTGAATACCAGAGTTATTTCATTCTTACAAAGGATTAAAATATATGCTCCATGCTCTTGATTGCATACAACGACAACTATTAAATAAAAAATACTTCAACAAATACTGCACTTTGAAAGCACCCCAATGAAAATAATTAACCATATTTTATCTATTAAGCAATTAGCATTTTCAAAATAAGAAATGTTACTGTGTTAAATAAGCATTATGTATTTTGCAATAAACTTTATTGAATAATTGAAACTAAAATAATAACACTTATATTAAACTAAACATCATAAAAGAAATATTGATTAAGTTCTAAGATTTCTTTTCAGACAAAGCAATAAACATTGTAGAAAAAGAAATAAAAGTACCAAATATGTATCTATACAAGTTCTAAGACTTTCCTGTACAATGTGGATTTTTTGTGAGAAACACAGCTATACCCCATTTTAAAATGCATCTGTGTCAAACATAAGATAATGATAAAGTATGTAGATATTGTTCTGTTCATGAGAATATATAACTGTGACTGGCAAACGAATATTGACAGCAGTCAAAGAGCAACATTAATATTGTTAAAGCCAGGCAGATTAAAAAATAAATAAATGCAGTCGATTTTGTTTAATGTAGGATATATTTAGTAAATGGCGACAGTCAACTGGAACAGGAATACTATGCCGGCTAACCAATGAAAAACTATGATTTATATGGATTTATAAAGAATTTCAAAACAGTGGATTTCAGTCTGAGACACATCAACGGACTGTAGTTTTATAGACACTACATCACTGTAGTCCCTCTCTGCCAGCCTGCTCAGGTGATAAGTCACCATCCGCAACAGGTAATACTCGCTCTCTTGATGCAATGACCATTAGCCCAGCAGAGACATGCCAACTTGTCCTACAACCTTTCATACACACGTCTATCTATAGGACACTTCCACGTATTTCGCAATTAGGGCTAATGAACATAGCACCTCGCGTGCAATTAATCATCATACCTTTATCATCAGTCAGCTTTAATTTTCATATGTCGGCAACCTCTGTGCGAATGGTAAATAGATTACTTGGCAACAGTACGTAACCAAGTACACAAATGGCCCACAGTTCATCATTTCAAGATGCTTATTTCACTGTTCAGAAGTTATTCAGAACATATACAGGTGTCTGACATACTATAGATGCATACAAACTTCGGACTTTGCAACACGGACAATATTCACAACATGTTCGGCATGTGGTGACTAAAAGTGGAACTACGGTCATATGCTGGTTTTCCACAAGTACACGCTCTTTGATTGGAAGGCAGTGTACTTCACTGGCAGAGCACTTCCTAATAACTACAGGTATCGGCACCAAAAGTATTACTTCTGACTACCGGGTACACATCAATCTTAAAGATTACTTACAGGTATGTAAGGTTTTGGCAATTGTTTCTACAGACAATCTTCAGAGCCCAGCACAATGATATCACACACTGTTGCTTGGTACTATTTGGTAACTAACCGCTGAACTTAGGTTTAGGAATGGTTTCCTGATGCACATGTATTGTGAATATTGTCTTTTGAGGACAAGTCCTCTTTGCCTTGACTTTTTTTAGATTTTTGGAGCATCAGTATAAGGCATGACCAATTTGGGCTATTGTTCAATAGCTGAGGCATGATGGCCAATTGCTAGAGAATTGTGGAAAACAGCATAGAGATCACTAAATTTGAGAGCTACATTTGTACGCACACCTACATTCTCTTAAACTTTCACAGACCATAGACTCTGCAAACTAGACAATATTCACAATATGTATGGCATCTGGTGACAAACATTACAGTTTCATTAGTCAGTGGCCACATGGTGTCCTTGACTTTTCTGCCACAATGCAATCATATTCCTGAGACAACTTCGGTATCTGCCTAGACTTCACTTAACTAATGAACCGTCAACTGAATCTGAAGAACATACGGACAAAAGGACAGACAGTACCTAGTCTGAATAGCATGTCTGCCACACGCAAAAGTCATACATTAATTTTATGTCCATGCAAAAAACCGGCATCATAAGTGGTCCTCTAATAATGAAGGCATTGATGACCAAGGTGAACAAACCTTGTTATCCGTAACATGACCATTCTCTAACAAGCATCTGAGTCTGACTACATGATTCTGAATTTCCAAAAGCAAACAATTCTTAGTGAAGCATCTAATATGTATAAATGCTATGGTGAACCGCGCATTAAGTCGCACATGTTTACGCTGGACATGAACCAAAAATAGTTGTCTAGATTGGGGTGATTTTGGCAGAAATGCATGCTTTTAGTTTATAATCTCACATTCCAATGTCCAGTTTATTATCATCAACCAACAATTCAAAAGTAATAAAATACATGCATTTATGAACCCACAGATTAAAAAACAATAAACAATGTGAATCAAAATGACATCTTTTCTTAAAACGTTGCTTTTTGAAGTTCACCTAAATTTTAGCAATAACTCTAAAACTACTGAAGATATTTCAACAAATAAGGTACCATTTTAAAGCTCGTCATCTGTGGAATCCAACAAGGTACAATACTATGCAATGTTGCGACATAATACCCACTTGCCGTGGTAGGTCACATAGAGAGAGAGAGGGGAAAGCTGACACATAATACCCACTTGCCGTGGTAGGTCACATAGAGAGAGAGAGAGGAAAGCTGACACATAATAAGAGAGAGGAAAGCTGACACATAATACCCACTTGCCATGGTAGGTCACATAGAGAGAGAGGGGAAAGCTGACACATAATACCCACTTGCCGTGGTAGGTCACATAGAGAGAGAGGGGAAAGCTGACACATAATACCCACTTTCCGTGGTAGGTCACATAGAGAGAGAGGGGAAAGTTGACACATAATACCCACTTGCCGTGGTAGGTCACATAGAGACAGAAAGGGGAAAGCTGACACATAATACCCACTTGCCGTGGTAGGTCACATAGAGAGAGAGGGGAAAGCTGACACATAATACCTACTTGCCGTGGTAGGTCACATAGAGAGAGAGAGGGGAAAGCTGACAAATAATACCCACTTGCCGTGGTAGGTCACATAGAGAGAGAGAGGGGAAAGCTGACACATAATACCCACTTGCCGTGGTAGGTCACATAGAGAGAGAGAGGAAAGCTGACACATAATACCCACTTGCCGTGGTAGGTCACATAGAGAGAGAGGGGAAAGCTGACACATAATACCCACTTGCCGTGGTAGGTCACATAGAGAGAGAAAGAGGAAAGCTGACACATAATACCCACTTGCCGTGGTAGGTCACATAGAGAGAGAGGGGATAGCTGACACATAATACCCACTTGCCGTGGTAGGTCACATAGAGAGAGAGGGGAAAGCCGACACATAATACACATATGCCGTGGTAGGTCACATAGAGAGAGAGAGGGGAAAGCTGACACATAATACCCACTTGCCGTGGTAGGTCACATAGAGAGAGAGAGGAAAGCTGACACATAATACCCACTTGCCGTGGTAGGTCACATAGAGAGAGAGAGGGGAAAGCTGACACATAACGTGCAAGGATCAGTGCCAAGGAGGTTATCATTTGCAGGACAAAGGGTTCCTTGTCAGGAATGGACAAGGATGGTCAGTGGCCATCAGTTACACCATCTGTAAACTGAAAGATTGGAGGAGCACCATCAGTGCATGGCTGTGTATTTATGAAGATGTAGTAGGTCTGTTTTAGATGGATGCGGCTGTAGGAAAGTATGTAACAGGAAAAAGTAACAGACAAAAAAGCAACAGGGAAAATAAACAGAAAAACGGTAACTGGATAATTTTTATACATTAATTATAAAGTTTTTGTATAAAAAAATTGGAAGTTTTATATATATATATAAAACTTCCAAATTATATATATATATATATACTCAATATGCATATATTGATTGATACAAAAATTAAATACGAATGAATAAATGTCAGTTAATCCAGAATGAAAACCAGAAAACTATTGGGAACCAAGAAAGAATGGCATTCTGGAATATATGAACCCTGACTCTCTTTCTGACGCCTGTCTGAGATATTCTTTATAACCTGCAACCTGAGTGGTCTAGAAATAGCTGTTGCTATGGTCAACCTGGCTGTCTAAAAGTTGCATGCAGATCAAATGCCACTTAGTGTGGTCATACAAGAATGTTGACCCAAAATGGGTAAAAATATTACGCTTGACAAAAACAAAATTGATGACCATCTGCCAATATCCAATCGTCTATTGACAATGTGAATACAGCTTTTCGATTTTGAGATTGACCAAGTCTTTTGTCTCTTGATACACCACTCAGCTAGGATTTAGGTATAAAAGAAGTTACCTTCATTATTATTAGTTTGGCTGGGAAAAAAACTTAGCAAAATGGCTGGAAAAAAACATTCTACTAGAGTGGGACCAGCACTGTGGCACGAGGAAGCAGAGTCTGGTATAGGTTTATGGCAATGCTTACCTCATAAGTGCCATGGCTGTGACAAGTGCACATTCTCTACCTACTGTATCTGTGATTGACTTCTCCCCATTACCGTAACATGATATTCTATTACAGGACTCCTATACCTGCACCACAACCCTATTTCACAGTACAACTTGATCCCAGCACAGCGGCACTAATACTGATGATAACTTATTTTCTGCCTAAATCCTTGGAAATCAAACTCAGACGCGCATCAAAACAAAAGGATTAGTAACTCAAATTCGATAAGCTGTATTAAAGTTGTCAACAGGGAGACATTTAATCTGTCATTAAGGTATTGCTGATTGTGCACGTGATGTTCTTGGATTAAATGTTCTATGAGTTCACCCATATCATGTCTTGTGTTGTAACTGCATTTATATGTTCTCATTCACCGTATATGTACTATGTACACTGGCAGTTTTATTATTCTCAGCCGGTAGTGTATAATAGTTGTCAACAGATGGGTGGGTAAGCCAGGGAGCTAAGGAGGATCTGCATGGTGTCACACTAACTGACGGTGGAATTGTGGAATATTTTCAATTGATCTAACTCTAAGAGTGAGCAAATTCCAAAAAGTTGGCACAGAAGAGAAGTTTGAATGTTGGTATTACTCCTAGGAACAAAAAGTAAATTGGAACTAGATGATTGAAGCTGGATAGACTGTCTCATGAGGCAACCTTCTATGAACTGACAAGTTAATGTATATTCTGTGTTGTTATTGTTACTGAAATGTAGTGCCTTAATGAGGTCTCATTCAACTCGTCAGCCTTTTCAGAACATCATCCCCTAGCCAAACTCACCATGCTACACTGAGGGTGGTCACAACTAGGCAGAATGTCGGTGGATGTTTGTATCCCCTAATAACCCTCTCTTAGACCCGCCTGTGCAGCAACCAACCAAGGGCAGCTATTTCCACCATTACAGTATTTTTTTCAAACTTAAACTCGTTCCCGCGACCACTTCATTTCAGCTGTCACCAAATACATGCAGCAAATCAACATTTTACAGTGACGCCACCTGGGTAATGACTGACAATTTAATTTGTCACTTGAAAACGTAAATAATTCTAAATAACAATCTTTGTGTTTTTAAATGCATCGGCAATTGGTAGATCAAAGGCCAATGGTCCAAGGAATCATATGAACGTAGAAAAAGTGTTCCTCCTCATCTGGTAGGAGATATATTTATAATTGTACAAAGTTAGCGTATTAATATAAAGATGACACTGACATTAATGTGACCATCTTGAAGTTATGAGAGTTTTTTATCATAAGACAACATTTTCCATCAAATCATTGAACACGTGTGACTAAAACAACATTGAGCACATCCAGGCAACAGCAAGACACAGAACAGTAACAACATTCTCAAAATGTTGTAAATGTCTACCTACTGGCATGGCTCATTGATATAGAATGACGCATTGTTTTCGCTACAATTAGATTTGATTAAACAAATCCTCTTTTATTATTTATCACTGCAGAATGCCGCTGAATTCCCTTCAACAAAATACCTTTTCTATCAGTCAACTTTGATTAATGCAATGGGTGACCTCTTCACAAAGACTGATTGACTGATATGCCACTTCAAAGATAGCTTCACATTGTTTTTCACAGCCTTTATTTGTATCTGACTGATGTGCCACTTCAAAGATAGCTTCAAGTTGTTTTTCGCACACTTTATTTGATCACTCACACTTGAAGAATGCACTGGGATTCTCTTCAGCAAAGAATCTTGCTCCATTTGTGACCACTGAATGATCAATTAAACTCAAAGAATCTGGAGAGTTCATCATCATAAAAGAACATCCTTGGTTCTATTTCCCAGAGAATTTTGTTCCATTCCTTTCTGCAAAGATCCGGTTCTATTTACAACTAATCAAGAATATCTTCATATCATTTCCACAAAGAATCGAGATATATCTGTAACCTTGTCTTTTATTACATTTGCATAAAGAATGCGGGTCTCTTGTGCCTAATGATGAATATCCTGTACCCACAAACTACCCAATCCTATCCTTCACCATTAGATAACATATTCCTTTCCTTGCCACATGATCCAGTCAATCACCATCAAACAATTGCCGCCAAAATATTCCCAATCACAGTACACTGGACTGGCATACCTGAGATTGCTGCGCAAGGTAAACATACAACCATTTCCGCAATACAACTGCACCGCATCCGTCAAATTACGCTGTTATGTCTGCAAATTACTCTGTTATGTCTATACAATATAATGGAATTACATGTAATTTGTTATCGACTCATAATTTGTCCCTCAAGTCTGGCCTGGATTCCGGCCCTCGCGTGTTATCCTTATGTTTATTTATCCTTATTCCCATCAATGATCGATAATAAAACAAAACAAAACAATTTAAAAATTTATATTGCATAGAACTCCTACGTAGATGGTCTAGATAATTCTGTCTGAAACAGGGTCTACCCGGTAGTCATCTTGTGCTGTCATCTGTACAATTACATGTTAAAATGTTGTATGGTCTGGTGTTTACATTCCAACATTACCACTTACTTTACAACAAGGTTTACATTTTCTATTTTATTATTACATTATTCTAGAGCAGGCTCTGTGTTACACATCAACATTTTACATCTTTTACTGTTATTTTGCTTTGTTACATTTATATTAACTAAAATTTAAGATACTACTACTTTATTTATAATTATACATTTATGTGGGACTAAATCATGCAGCAGAGTGTTTCTTGCATGAAAGTATCATCTTAATTTTCCTAAATAATCAATAATATTATTGTATTTTAATAATAACATAGCATAGTTTTATACAACTGTTAGCAGGCAATATGCTTGGCTTTTTACTAACAACTCAGGTGAATCTTACCGCCTTCTCAGAACCTCTTCTGATGAACTAATTTAGAGACCTCACACTTGGCCATATGTAGGTAATCCAATAAACCATGACGTTGGCCCGGGTAATTTGGTCGTATATTATGATTATGATGCCCTGGCAGAGTGTTGAGAACATTCTTCTGGGGTGTAATGCGCCACTAAATCACCACTGGCCTTCCACATGAGAAAATAAGCACATGGTTTTGACAATAAAATGGGATAAAGAAGAATATTAGATTCACAACATGTAATATTTAAATAAATCAGTCCTTGGTTGTCTGTACGTAAGTATAAATAAATTTACCAAAACCTAACCAGTTGGACCAGTACAACAGATGCATTCTGGGTAAATACATATTCAGAATAACAACGAAAAGTTTAGATTCATGACACGACACAATAAATTATTATCCTTGGTTTAAAAAAACATAAATGTAAATAATAAACTTTAAAAACTTAGACCAGTGATGCAAGTGTATTCTGACCTTCTGGATATAAACTTATTCAGAAAACAAATTTGATTGATGACACAACACATTGAATAATTGCCCTTGGTTGTCAAAATACAAATATTAATGACAAACTTAAACAACTGACCTTTGCAGACCAGCGCTAGGTAAATACATATGTACTCAGAACAATTGGGAAAATATCAAGAATTAAATAAATCAAGATAAAAAATGTATTACTCATGCCTCTGTCAATTAATTGTGGTTGGCTACCCAACAGATTCATAACACAACTTGACATGATTGTCTAAGCATAAATAAAATAATTAAATTCACAAAAAATAATCTGACCTTGGAGAACCAGCCCCTAATGCATTCTGGGTAAATATTTTTATTCAGAAAAACGGGAAAAAGATCAGAGGTGATTTGCAAAGGGAGGACCATAAAGGACAACAATCCTAATGGGAGACTGACAGATTAGCCATCAAAGTCTGGTGGCGCCATGGCTACTAAAAGCCATCCAGGTCTGCTATACTTTACCCACTGGAGAATCCATCTCAACGCCTTGCTAAGGAAATACTAAATATAATAGATATATACAGCGACGCCCGTGAGATAGTGCGGGTCCATCGGTGCAAAGAGATAGTCTTCAAGACTGTATTCGCTTTCACAATGATGAGAATAGCAGTAAAAATAAGAGGTCCAGGTTTCAATTCCAATGCTAACCAAGTTTTCTGCGATTTCCCAGTGCTGTGAAAAGTTATGTACACACACTTGCATGCACCCATGCAAGCACACACATGCGCACACATTGTATACAACAGAGATCATAACATTTCATTGTCATGCACCCATGGAAGCACACACATGCGCACACATTGTATACAATAGAGATCATAACATTTCATTGTCATGACACAATGCATCTAGGTTCACACCTGGCTTGTTAACAAAAGCATGTCAACGCAGTTGAATGCAAATGCAAATATTTCACTTGATTTAAATGCAAATGCCACTTTCCAGGAATGCATTCAAATGGCATTCAAATGCATGTGCAAATGTTTTGGTTACACATTTGCAAATGCATTTGGATTAATTTCAAATGTGTTGTTTTATTTTGAGAAACAATGTAACGTATACAAACACATTATTAATATATTTAATAAATACAGACAGTAGTACATGATCATTGTAACCACAAAGTCCCACTACATAATGCAGAAGGCGGTGTTGTTTTATTAAAAAATACTAAATGTCCCATACATATAACACCATCTTAATTAATGACTAAAGCTTCCTGGCAAAATGTAATCATGCTTTTTTGTTGCACCATGGCGTAGAAATGGCAATAAGTCCCAAAATTATTGTGATCCAATGCAGTTTTTGATAAGGTATGACTTACAAATAGTGCAAATCCACTGTCCGATACATAACGCACAGTTCACGACTCACAGGAGACGGGCAATTCACAATCTGCTCACTACACAGCACATTTGCAAAAGAGCATGTTGTGAAAGTGGATTCACAGATCAGACAATGATTCCACAATCTGCTCTTTACAGAGCACGTTTCCAAATAGCACGTTGTGAAAGTGGATTCACAGATCAGACAATGATTCCATAATCTGCTCATTACAGAGCATGTTTCCAAAGAGCAAGTTGTGAAAATGGATTCACAGATCAGACAATGATTCCACAATCTGCTCTTTACAGAGCACGTTTCCAAAGAGCACATTGTGAAAGTGGATTCACAGATCAGACAATGATTCCATAATCTGCTCATTACAGAGCATGTTTCCAAAGAGCAAGTTGTGAAAATGGATTCACAGGTCAGACAATGATTCCACAATCTGCTCTTTACAGAGCACGTTTCCAAAGAGCACGTTGTGAAAGTGGATTCACAGATCAGACAATGATTCCATAATCTGCTCATTACAGAGCATGTTTCCAAAGAGCAAGTTGTGAAAATGGATTTACAGATCAGACAATGATTCCACAATCTGCTCTTTACAGAGCACGTTTCCAAAGAGCACGTTGTGAAAGTGGATTTACAGGTCAGACAACGATTCCATAACCTGCTGAGGATACTGCTCACTACAGAGCAATTTTTTCCAATGGCATGCTGGGAACTTGTGAAAGTGAATCTAACAATAATAATTATTCAAAGAATTGTGCGTGCATTTGATTCACATTTGATTGTGCATTTGACAAATCAAATGTTTGTGGATCACATTCAAATGCAAATGTTTAAGGTATGCATTCAAATGCAAATGCATTTACAATTTCATGGAGGCTTTGGAATGCGCATTTAAATGCTCAACATTAAAATGCGCATTCAAATCCATTTCCATTTGTTAACCAGCCTGGTTCACACAAATCTGGGATTGTTCGATCGTAATTGCAATGTAATTAATTACAATCATTGTGTAAATGTAATTGTGACTGGAAAAGGCAGACATTGTAAATGTGCTTTTACACTGTTTACGTGTTGTGATTGTGCATTTACCATGATCTGTGTAATTGTAAATTGCCACTGTCACTGAACCCAATACTGCATGGTTCCCCATTAATATACACTAACAGGACATTTATTTATGTGCACCTACAGTTTCAGTAGATGGTTGTACAAGCTTCTCCCAGCAGGCAACCCCTTTCCTGCATGCTCCCCTCCCTCTTAGCCTAGTTAACTCCCAGAGGGGCATGGAGAAGCTTTCCATATTTCAAGATATAACAAGGTGCTAATGGCAGCTAAGAGGCAGGACTAGATAAACATTGAACCAGCTTCTGGTGCTAAATCTGTCTGGATTCCCCCAAGTGGTGTAATGGAGGAGAATCCATCCCATGTTTGGGGAGCAGCAGGGTAGGTCTCTCCCTACCCCCATGGGAAGGAGATTCCTCCCCAGGGATCTACACCTCCTAGCAGCTGTATTAGAGTTGGAATGAAATGATGAAAGGGGGCTAGAAAGGGGGCTTTCTTGGAATGGCAATTCAGGAGGAGATGGGGGTACCATGGGACGGGTGGAATGGGGTTGTAATTAGGACAGCTGGTGGGGGCTGGTTGGGTGATCAACACACACCATTGGGCCTGCAGGGTCCACAGAAGCTCTGTCAGAAAGTGTTTCTAATCAGAGCTCATCATAAGAATTTGACTGCAGCTGTCTGTGCAAAGATAGACTCACATAAGCTGTCTGTCTGACAGCAGATGGTGGTTCTAAGGGTGAAGTGTTCAAAGAGGGGCCACTGCAATTGCAATGACAAAGACACAGAGCTGTTTACTGCACAATACACAGGCTGGGGTATGTAGCAGTTTGCATAATTAACATTAATTGGTGTTGCCCGTTGCATTTTTCTACACTGATTCATTACAATGTTTATGTTCAAGGGATATGATGTTACCAACATAACGTTAACATATCATGTTGCTCGGTCGCTTCTTATAGACCCAGAGTGCTCAAATTTTCGTAGAATTATTCATATCAAAATATGAAATGCACTATAAAACTCAATTGCAGCATATGAACCAACAAAACTAAAAAAAGTTTGATAACACTAATTCATCCAAGTTATTAGGACAGACTATGTCTTGAAACCTGCCAGTTACTGTTCTTATTTGCACTAGACTCGATTAATTCAATTCCGTTTTTTAACAATATTAATCACTAGGGCATCACAAAACGAAAATGCTTGTATAATTGCTTGGCTAGAGTAGCTGATTCAGTCACCTTGTGCCACCGGTAGCTGATTCAGTCACCTTGTGCCACTGGTAGCTGATTCAGTCACCTTGTGCCACTGTTAGCTGATTCAGTCACCTTGTGCCACCGGTAGCTGATTCAGTCACCTTGTAGCTGTTTCAGTCACCTTGTGCCACTGGTAGCTGATTCAGTCACCTTGTGCCACTGGTAGCTGATTCAGTCACCTTGTGCCACTGGTAGCTGATTCAGTCACCTTGTGCCACTGGTAGCTGAAATCACTGCAGTATTATTATAATTATAATCAGTAAAAACATCACAGCCAATACTGCTATACTCCTTGACGGTGGTCGAGATTCATGGCAGATTGCTGTACAATTCCTAGTTGGTGATGTGATCACGTCAGGACACATTGTAGACTTTGCAACTTAGTCGAAATAAGAATCATGTGAAAATGTGCTGAAATGGCAATTTTTGTGGGAGCACAAAATAAAATCCAAATGTAGTCAGATTGTCTCATGAGATGGGCACAGTGCTAGATTGTACTCAGACTTTGTGGGTTGTCAGGAACATATTTAGAGAGCACTGCTACTCAATTAGTCTTAGAATTTTGTAATTATAATTGTTATTGATGTGTACTGTCTTACCACATTTGACCACTACAGGCTGTAACTGGACCAAGCTACTCTAGCAAGAATGCATGAATTCACTTAAAAAACTATGTAGCAGTAATAGTACGTAATTATTGTAAAAACAAATGATTAGTCTATAAGTGGTTGATCATTTGTGGAGACCTGTAATTGTAACATTTTATTCTGGAGCTGTGTAGGTAGTTGTTTCTGCCTTAGGATTAATTAAGTAAATCAATAATTGTAATTGATCATCAATGACATCGTAATTGCAATTGAGGTTTTATGATGCCATGGAACTGGCCATATACTTGTAATTGAAACCAATGATGCGTGTCTTAACCCACTAGACATGATGAAAGTACTACCAGTAGCTAAAGTTCTGTTGCTTAGCAAGCATTGTATTCCAGCCTTGGCACGAGATCAAACAAAGTTATCTGATTATGTTTAGCAAGTTACACATTTCCAACATCCTGTGGCATATTTCTATTTATCTGAGAAAGTTACTATGTGGCTATTATGCACAGCCAGTGAGCAGTAAACAATGCATTAATATGACAAATATAGGCCACACATGCATGCGTACTTTCATGCACGTGCACATAAGCTCATTGTATGGAAATTTAAATTATAAAAAGTTCCTTAACAACAGAGCAACTGTGCAACAATACAGTCACATATTTATCATCATGTAGGTGTGTGTTTTATGGTTATAGAGCTTTTTTCTAACCATGCTGCACACAGTAAAGACTCAAGATATGTCCAAAATTGCACGTCACCTCAGATTCATTTTTTGCCTCATATATATTCATTTTCTTTTTTCTACAAAATATACTAATAACATGTTAATAAGTTAACTAATGTCCGTAAAGAGCTTACGTTACGTTTGATAAAGACAAGCCTGTTCAATGACAAGTGTATCATTTTCTGCAACAACATATCTACATGTAGTTTTAGCTTACATTAAAGTTTAATGATAATAAGTTCATTTCATTTCACTTCGTAGCCATAGCAGTTGAATATCATGAATATTATTGAGACCATTATATAATAAGAAACCAGACCCGGGTGATTCACAATTGGAGGCTGATTCCGATTCTAATTCCAGAATTGGAATCAGAATTGGGCAATGTGAAAGTAGTGGAATCGTAATTGGAATTGCTGATGAGGAATCAACCCCCTCATCTACAAAAAAAACTGTCCGACAATCTGGCGCTGAACACTGCCCAGTTGTCTTGGATTTCAATTAGTCTTCCCTCCTCAAAGTGGTCTGTGGCTAGACAACTTGATGGATATAAAGACATGACATGAATGCCAGACCATGACTTTAGCTGACCAGTGGTCAAGCGATAAACACACTTAATGAACCATAGGAATCAATACACCACTGGTCATTGTCTGGTCCCATTCCAGAATACCAATCACCAAATTACATATTTCACCATTCATTTTACAAAACTGAATATGTTGCATTAATTAAAATAGATAAAATCATAGCAATGTTTTTGTTCATTCTTAATAAGTTATAATTATAATCATTTTGCAAAAAAACAATCCATAATTTCATATAACATGCTTGCTTGTGTGAGCAATTCATTAATTATCGACAGACAAACCATTCAATCATATTATACTGTATCTGGTACAAATGCGACAAAAAAGGTGAAAATTGGTCCAGCTCTATATAGTATGATACATGCAGGGTTATTCCCTCTTTCATTTGTTACCCAATCTAAGGACAAATAAAATTAATTCCTGGTTTCTTTTCATAGCTTTGTCAAAAAATAAATGAGGGGTGGGTGGTTTTAATTATTAATTTTAATATGTTGATGGGGTTATTATCGACTTTTAGGTGGGTTATTCTCAACAAACAACAACTTAAAATGTGTACCAACTACTGTGCAAATTGTTCACAAGCAGCAAAAGCATCTAAACATATTTATTTGGTCTGCTACAAATCATAGTTCCACTTATTGTGTGAGAATAATATACTACAAAAAATTAAAAGTTCTGCGGGACAGATTTTAAATGCGCACGCTAATGAGAAAACAGGAATTAATTTTATTTGGCCTAACAATAAAGTAAATTCTTTTTTATTTTAACAAAAGTATGCTTTTATTATACGGACTCCACATACTATGTTCATGACAGAGAAGGAATCTGACAATGCCTGTACACCGTCAGTGTTAAATATCAGACCGCTCCTACCAACATAAGAGTACTTCCTGCCAGTTTTCTCCTGGAGACAGTAGATAGGAAATGCAGCAAGAAAGGTTAATTGAGACCCATTAATGAGGCTGTTTACTGGCCACTCCCTCCTAGCAGAATACATAGATAAGCTCAACTTTCCTGGTGGGAAATAAAAATTATCTCCTTCCATGAAATGTCTCAGTGCAAATAATCCAGTGGCTAATGTAGCAAAGTATCACTGGGATAAGAGGCTTGGTTTTATAAGAGGCATGCACACACACACACACACACACACACACACACACACACACACACACACACACACACACACACACACACACACACACACACACACACACACAGGCACATTCACGCGCACATATGCACACGCATGCACACACAGTAAGTGAATATAAAATAACAACTATCTATCTGTTGTGTATCTGTATCGTCTTTTTTCATATAATTTTCACTTCACAGCACCGACTACAACTTACGTCCAGACTTAAATATTTCAAATGGTCATCCATAACCCTGTACAAAGACCCTAATAAAACAACTGAAGGCTCCCTTTAGTACCGCTTCCTGGCTGCATTAATTACACTCTCCCAAAATCATAATTAATCACAACACCCAGTCAGTTGGCCAGCATCAGATTCACCTCCCACTGGGTCACTCATTACTCACACGTGGTTCCTGCCACAAATCAACCCGTACCAATCACTAGAACGCTCGTGATTGATCTTACAAACAGCTCGCTCAATTTTACTAACGCTTTTATGTGTTCGCGAGACTGTATCTATCATTGTTGCTGCCTCGAAATCTGCCAGAACGTGCATAAATACGAAATTGTTGATAGAAACCATATTTCATATCGATTAAATTAGATCGAACACTAGAATGATAAAACAACCTGTGCGCTAGCAACTAAACATCTAATTTCACTATCATTATGTGTACAGCAAATAGTTGGAACAGAAAATATTCCGATGTAAAAATAAATATTCTCATGTAAACACATTTAAGACTTAACTTTTGAAAGATAAATGGTGGTATAATTGGCCAACACAAGCAGATACAGGTGGCATATGTTGCCATAAATGCACAAGGATATATTTTATATATATTTCTAAAACTAATAATCAATTAATTTAACTATTCTATAAATACTAAGTTAACAATTACAATATCGTAATGTATGAACAGCTCATATAAAACGTGTATGTTACCTATGTGAAGGCCCAAAATAGATTCAGATGTTCAAGATGCCTTTGGAAGAAAAAAATACCACTTTAATGTTCACCACAACAGCCGGTGTGACTCTGTCATCATCACAATAAATTTAGGGCCCATTAAAGTCAAGAGCCTCTGAAACTCCACCCAAATCAGCCACAGATGACTACACCATGGCACCCAACATAAATTTCAATATGCACATATATTCCCCGGTTCCTGGGCTGCTCGGCCAATGAAACGGTCTGTGATCGTGCGGTGGTGTTACGGCCGCGGAGTAGTTGCGACTCCATTCATTCACGTACAACTGCTCCACAACGGTGGATGAAAAACAAGGAATATATTGTTTGCTGTAACAGGGTCTTCGGGATGACACCTTCTGGCTCCGAGGTCGATTCCTCACAGGTAAGAACATTCTTGGTCAGTACTCATGAGGCGTAGGGGAGCCAGGTGAGATACTCATGAGTGGAATGATTCTTCACCTGCCGAGATATGGTAGGAATAGTTTAAGTAATAGGTTGTTATCTTAACTGTATTAATCTTCTGTATAAGGATCCTACTGTGTGGCCATGGTAGACAGTTTTCTTGTGTTTGTATTTATAACGTAAAATTGTTATCGTCTCATATAAATGTGATACCGATAATGTGATTAAAGAGAACATAGTTATAATGCAATAAATATGTAACAGGACATATAACGTGTGTATGTGTGTGGCACATTTGTGCACGTGCATGCATGACAGCATGCGTGTGTGATTTAATTGATTTGATAGTCCAAACTTTACTAATAATAAATAAGCAATTTTAGAATGTCTTAAATTAAACTAACATTAAAATTAACATTACACGAATGTGTATAGCTTGGTTCATATTACAACCACACAATTTGTGGGACAGTGAATGACGAAAATTCTCTTAGGTAGAAACCTTCGACAAAGCATCACTGTAATATTCACGCAAACGCAATATCAGGGAGTGCTCATTACACACTTGACCGAGAAATGCCATGAAATGGCAATTTACAGCTTGTAAGTAAACAGTCTCCCAGAAATGACTCCTGTAGCAAACTCGTGCATCAAGGTCACTTAGGTACACTCCAGAAAACTATGAACATGACCATTGTATCTCGACCGGGATAAAACACCGAAATGGATAAAACATCCATGATAAAAATTGCATGTCTCATAATTTATAATTTTACAATGCAACACGTTCCTCCTTTGATGTATTACACTGTTATTTTGGCATGCAATATTCTCCTACATTTCTTGCAATGTCGATGGACAATGTTATTTTTGTCTACGTTTAACCTGACGCTGCTCATTGCATCTTTGCTCTAAACTTAATTATTTTGCAGTAATTTCCTTCCTGCCAATAATGATTCTCCTAGCAATCAGTAGATGGAAAAGTAGCAGGAATATACAACAATGGATTAGCCAGTAAAACCTTGTCTGGTCATCAGAAAGACGAAAACATGCCACAGAAGTATGTACCTTTAAAACTTGCTGAACACATCCAGTTAACTTTCTGTTTCATCTCACGCCAAGGCTGGAATACAATCCGACAGACAGAACTTTAGCTAGTGTTTACACCATGTGTAGGGGGTTAAGACATGCAATGTTGGTTTCAATTACAAGTATATGACCAATTCCACAGCATCGTAAAACCTCAATTGCAATTACGATGAAGTTACATCATTACGATCAATTACAATACTTATTTACTTACTTAGTCTCTGGCTACAGGTGCATAAAGCAGAATTAAGCGCTTGAACATTTAATTACAATGGCAGTTCTTAATAAAGGGTAAAATGCAATGGCCCTTATAGTTAAATGTTAAGCATGACTAAATTATTTTACAATAAAAGAAGATTATCTGTAATATCAGTAATGCCCATATTAAAATAATGTTGACAGTGAATTCATGCATTCTTGCTAGAATGGATAAGTACAATTATAGCATGTGGTGGTCAAATATGATTAGACAGAATAAATTGCAGTGATAATTAAAACATTTAAAAAAACTATTTAATTAGTAATGTTCTCAAACTATGTTCTGGCCACCCCCAAAGCCTGGGCACATTCTAAGCACTTTACACATGTCATGATGCAATATGACTACATTTGGCTTTTACTTTGTGCTCCCACAGAATCTCGCATTTAAGAAAATGTTCACGACTCTTATTTCAACACCTGTAATACCAACAATCCCATTCGTTATCACACATTTTCTGTTTTTATTAATTTCTATTTCATACATATCTGATGATTTATAGTTGATGTCGTTCGTTGTTAAGATCACTGATATATCATGCTATTCTCGTGGTAAGGTGTAAGTACCACACGAAGTCGTTATAATGACGAGACGTGTTAAATCTCCCATTTCTTGTGGGAAACTCCCACGTTTGGTCTTTCTCATCATCTCATGGTCGTGGGAATCCGAGATGAAATCTCCCACATAATTTCAGGTATTTCACAGAACACATTCCTTCTAACATATCCGACCTTTACAATACTTGTCTTGCAAAGACTTGCCAGTTTCATCAAAATGGCCTCATAAGTAGAACTCGTGTCCTGGTTGTTAGACAGATGATGTCATCGTGCACACATGGAAAGTCACAGTTCCAATGTCTGATGATGACATCATTCTTCCAAGACGTCTGCTGTACAGGCAACGCCATCTTGATATGATCATCGAGGGCCTCCACATGTAATATTGTAAAAGTCTGGTAAATTGTTAACATGAAATATTATAGAAATATTCTGAGGAAAGGTCAGTAATTTTTTTTCTTTCAACATTTTCAGAGCGGGTCCCATTAAAGAAATGGTCCCATTTTCATTTGAATTTGCACAGAGGAATTATAACTGTTATTATTATTTATTATTTTTATTTATTTACTAATCACAGCTGGTGGTAAGTAATGGTTGGCTTCTTGATAAGCCAATGCTTACTTTCCACCAGGAGTGTACCATGGCATTTTTTATTATGGCAATCTTATTAATTCTTGCTAAATCTTGTTAAATGTTCTTAAGTGTTAAGTGTTGTTACATTTTGATCAATCTTGTTAGTTTTAAATATTGTTAATTCTGCCCTTTACGGTTCACGATTTTGCTATAAATAAAAAAATTCAATGTCTCAAGTGCAACCGGTGCTACATTGAAAACAAAGTTTGGAAATATAACATGTCTCCTGGTATAAACATGAGTGGCGTGCTAAATCCAGCCAAATCGTGATAAATCCGGTTTTAAAGTCTTCTGCCCGTGATGGCATCACGATTCTGATTAGTGTAAAATATCACGTCTTGCTATTTTAGAGAGCTAACAGGTACGATAACGAGGGAAGGTGTAATTACCGAGACACACAAGCACTGAGTGGCCTTACAGGTACGACCTGTCAGCTACCTATGGGATTGTTAACTCCATATGCCTTTATGGGTGGTCGTTACTATTTTACAATGCCTAATCAGACACTGAAAGGACAGGTGGCATTTATTACCAAACATTAAACTGCACAATAGACAAAGAAGTGCCGGTGAACCATGCCCATGTCCACGGAATCTCAACTGGGTATAATGTAGGAAAGTAAACAGATTTACTTCCGTACGACAGGATTAACACTCGTAAACCTGTAGTGCAGACCGAGTGAATAAAACGTGAAAATAACTCTTGCTTGTTACGATTGTTTTGCACACGACTAGTCAAAATACGTTTTTGTTATTGTAAATAGCTATTTTTATTTCTACAGCATTAACTGATGATAAATGCGAATGTTTTATTACAAAAGCCAATGAGAAAGTCGCTGATGTGTGGCGTGATCTTCGGTTATACGACTCAAAAAATTGGGATACAAATTACATATATGCAATTCACGTGTGAAGTCATTTGTCCAAAAGAGCAAAAAGGCTGGTATTGTAGCAGCAACATAGAATTTCTGTCATTATATAGGAGTTTTACATACATACCATCTATAAAACAAATATGTATTTAATTAAATTTTATAGGTAACCAGTTAATCTTAACCTACAGTATAGTTCTGTAATATGGCCTAGAGGGATTCAGATAATTTTATAAAAGTCTGGTTTAATAATAATAATTAATTCTCAAAATGAATAATTGTATAATGCGCTCTAATTGAGAAAAATGGATGCTTTAAATAAGTTTCAATACACATGGCCAATGTAAAGATTTGGAATCACTATAGAATATTAATTAATATTATCATCACCTTGAATGGAAATTTCTTTTTTATTTATCCTTAAGTTCTCTGCTGTACTTGATCTCTAAGCAAGCACATGAAAGGAACTACCTGAGAATAAAGCAAATTAATGATCTGCTCACAAGATAGTTTCCATTTCACACATATAATGGTCATAGTCGAGTGACATATGTCATTGTCTTCAGTTTGATAATTGGTCTTGGTTGAGTGACACCTGTCATTGGCTTCTGTGTAAGCAATCACAGGTTGGGTAGACAAAAATGATTTGCTAGCAGTAAAGGCATGTTTACATGTGAGATTTTTGTCTAATCATGTTACACAACAGAATGTCTGATAATGACACATTATGTGTGGCACACTTACATGAGTATTACTCTTGACTCACATTTAAATCACGACTTGAGCTTTAATAAATGAAATGTAAACATAAGTTCTTTATATAACACAGTATCCAAGGATGCTCGAAGACTACTCGCACACAAATTTCCACCACAGTCTGTAGCCAGGTACTCATTCATACAGCTGAATGAACTGGAGCAACATAGAGTGATTGAACTTGCCCAAGGTTCAAAACGGTAGCACAGGATTTGAATCTGGGTTCTCTTGATTGAGAGTTTGATGCTCTATCCACACTGCCGCAGCGTACCACAACAATAACCAGACAACATTCGCTCATGGACTGTAGTGACTGCCTGCATTCTGACACAGCATGTTTTCAGACACTCTAAAATTCGACATAATGTTCTACTTCTACAAAATAATCATAAAACAAGTAGAACTCATTCTAAAATAGTTGCTCTCTCTAAACCATGCACATTCAGGACAAATAAACCAAGAGGCATTAATGACCGGGGGATTCTATGCAGCCAGTACCGTCTCTCATTCATTCTACATTGCTTCAGCTTATTGCTGTAGACTCAGTGCACGTAGCACAGGATATAAGTGAACAGTCTTTGTGCTGTAATTATTGGATGGCTGAATTCTTCCCAGAGAAGTCAAGATGATCGATGTTCGAATGAACACCTTTGTCAGGGTGTGAGGTACAGAGCGCTTTGAGCAGACTGGATATTGCGCGATGTAAGAACTTAAATATTGTTTTATTATGTGTTTAATGCCATTGGTGTCTTCTGATTGCCTGACATTTTGCTAGGTGGCCACAAGTGAATTTTACAATAAACGATTATCATGCAGGGTTTTTGTTAAGAGCCGGGACCCGTGTAATTTAGCCGGCTTTGGCGATCCATGTACCCGGCTATGGCGAACGGAGAAGGGAAGTTTTTTATTAGCACCCATGATTCGCAAAACACCACTTTCGAGTGGCTCTGCATTAAAAAATTATGCTGTGCGTCTATGAGTTCCACAAACAGCACAGACATATTGCAACAAAACAGTTCAGACATATCGCAACAAAACAGTTCAGACATATCAACAAAACAGTTCAGACATATCGCAACAAAACAGTTCAGACATATCAACAAAACAGTTCAGACATATCGCAACAAAACAGTTCAGACATATTGCAACAAAACAGTTCAGACATATCGCAACAAAACAGTTCAGACATATCAACAAAACAGTTCAGACATATCGCAACAAAACAGTTCAGACATATCAACAAAACAGTTCAGACATATCGCAACAAAACAGTTCAGACATATTGCAACAAAACAGTTCAGACATATCGCAACAAAACAGTTCAGACATATCAACAAAACAGTTCAGACATATCGCAACAAAACAGTTCAGACATATCAACAAAACAGTTCAGACATATCAACAAAACAGTTCAGACATATTGCAACAAAACAGTTCAGACATCAACAAAACAGTTCAGACATATCGCAACAAAACAGTTCAGACATATCGCAACAAAACAGTTCAGACATATTGCAACAAAACAGTTCAGACATATCGCAACAAAACAGTTCAGACATATTGCAACAAAACAGTTCAGACATATTGCAACAAAACAGTTCAGACATATCGCAACAAAACAGTTCAGAAATATCAACAAAACAGTTCAGACATATCAACAAAACAGTTCAGACATATCAACAAAACAGTTCAGACATATTGCAACAAAACAGTTCAGACATCAACAAAACAGTTCAGACATATCGCAACAAAACAGTTCAGACATATTGCAACAAAACAGTTCAGACATATCGCAACAAAACAGTTCAGACATATTGCAACAAAACAGTTCAGACATATTGCAACAAAACAGTTCAGACATATCGCAACAAAACAGTTCAGAAATATCAACAAAACAGTTCAGATATATTGCAACAAAACAGTTCAGACATATCAACAAAACAGTTCAGACATATTGCAACAAAACAGTTCAGACATATTGCAACAAAACAGTTCAGACATATCGCAACAAAACAGTTCAGACATATTGCAACAAAACAGTTCAGGCATATTGCAACAAAACAGTTCAGACATATCGCAACAAAACAGTTCAGACATATCGCAACAAAACAGTTCAGACATATCGCAACAAAACAGTTCAGACATATCGCAACAAAACAGTTCAGACATATCGCAACAAAACAGTTCAGACATATCAACAAAACAGTTCAGACATATCGCAACAAAACAGCGCAGTCAATGACTGTCATGTTCATGTTAATAAACGGCAGAGTTCGTGTCTCCAGTTTCTGGTTCATGTCGTTCCTCTGAATTTACTTCCCACAATTCTTAGCGTTATTTGTTATTCCCAATAGAGTCTACCACTGCGCTTTTTTGTAGGCATGCGCCTCTGGCGAACCGCTCAGCAACAATGTCGATGTAGCGAACTTATTTCACAGTCTAAGACTACGCTAAGAAGCAGAAATGTTAGAAGTCGTGGAAAATAGCCATATATGGGTATTTCATTATTGCGGGAGTTTTAAGGAACTGGCTAATGGTAATATGGCTAACGCTAATGGTAATGCATGGCACGTTCGCCAGCATCATGTCGTAAGTTCCCAAAACAAAAGCGAAACTGTCTTTCTTTCGCTTGTATGATAGGTTTCTTATTTTTTCCCAATTCGGTATATAGCCAAACTTTTGTATATCAATATTGATTCAGTAGGCCTATGTATAACCCGCCGTATCAGATATTTATCAATTCTATTTTTAAACATGTTCACACTGCTAGAATTAACACAACCAACTTGCTAGATCAATTCAAAGTATCAAAGTATCATATTTGCATAGTAATATATGTAATTTATGAAGATTTGGCTATGCCTAATGGCAAATACAATGCTACAATCTTGTTATGTTGCAAATGACATATTGATGTTAATAATAAACCTTGTTTTGCATGAAAAGAAATGATAGACTGACAATGTATAATTATCAACTCAATGAACGGGGATGGGAATTCTGCTAGAAGCTATGTTTACAATGGACATGTTTCAAATGTAAAGCTTATGATACCACTGATACTACTGTGAAAGACAATATTTATTTTGATAGTAATTAGTATTATGAAACCAACTTATCTGCACAAAAAACCCTCCTGTGCTTCGACTTGGAGCTGGATTAATCCTGGCGATTCCTTGATGCATGGATTCCATTTCCACCATAATGGTAGGAGAATGAATGCCTTCATAGCATTGTCTACAGTTAGCAGTGTCTGTAAACTCAGAGATACGTAGGCCTACACTGAATGTTAACCAGACACTGATGTTTTTTAAACAATTAACATAGATGGAACTAAACTTACACAAGACAAAACAAATTGTATTATAATCCTGTTGTATATGTAGTGGTCCACGATTCCGCGACGAGCTGTCACTTGGGCAAGGCATGTCATGCGGTCCCTGCGTTGGAAGTCATGGTCCCTGCTATCACCACACTTAACAAAAACTCTGTCATGACACAATAATGTTTTACTTACCCTAGACACATACTGCCAGACTTTTGTTATTCGGATGACACTTTGGATAGGACACCAAACGAACAGGAAATCTTCAAGCGAGTCACAGTGTGCTGCAGCGTCATCGGACTGCCTCTGATGATTTCACTCATGGATATATGAGTCCTCCATTGAAGAAGTCCTCCATTGACGTTTGTTTGCTGTTGGCTATGACACCAAACGAAAAGAAAATCTTCAAGCGAGTCACAGTGCGCTGCAGTGTCATCTCACTGCCTTTGATGATTTCACTCATGGATATATGAGTCCTCCATTGAAGAAGTCCTCCATTGACGTTTGTTTGCTGTTGGATAGGACACCAAACGAAAAGGAAATCTTCAAGCGAGTCACAGTGCGCTGCAGCGTCATCTCACTGCCTTTGATGATTTCCCTTATTAACCAAATTACTTTAGCACTGGCACTCTGTGCGGCCACGGCAAGGTGTTCGTAATAACCGTGAATTCGTTATACCCATATTCGTAATATGCGTGAATGCTTATAATGGAAAAGATAGGGAAAAAATCTGTAAATAAGAAATTGTTTCCTTATACCCGTCAATTTGTTGTATCCGTGTTTGTTATAAGCATGTTGCATTGTATCTCATCTCGACTGATGAAATCGGAAGATGAGGTGCTATTGAAATTTTTGGCTGCCGCGTCGGCATAACTTCAAAACTTCAGTTTATCGTAACCTGCACGTTTCCAAGGGTTTAGGGAAACATGGTCACGAGGGCCCACTCTAAAAAGTCTACGGTCTCGCCAAATTCCAAAGGTCTAAGGGGCATGTGCCACCCGTGCCCCTCTGGATCCGACTATGCACTGAGCAACATTTGCTGAATGAACACATGATTGTATCATCGCGATTTTAATGAATTCAAAAATGTACTGCACTGATTAGGCAGCAAAAGTTCAATGTCACTGCCAGGCATATACCGTGTGACTATGCACAACACTTGTTGTCATGATTTGATTTTCAAATCGGGACAAGCTGGCCACACAAGGATCAGACATAAGTTGTGTTGTGTTCACTGCCAGATTTGTGTATAATGTCGAATAAACACAAGACTTGCAACAAAATTCTGGTAGTGTGCACTGGGCTTTAGGTACAGCTAGCCAAAATGAGAACATGAAACAGTGCATTTTGCGAAGTACAGCCAACATTGGCCCATGGCTGCCATTCTTTTCCAATCTAAATGAACAGCTACATTGTTTCTAAATGTATTTCACTAGCTGTAGTTACCTGCCGAGATATTAACTGTATTATTGCTTGTCTTGAAATTATACTACGGCACCATTTCATGATGCTAATATACAAGTTAACAAGCTGCGGAAACGTTGTATTTATATATCAGTGTGCAGGCTACCCGAAATAGCCTATAAATTTAATAAAAAGACAGCAAATAAGTCTTAACGCACAGCATCCTGGGATAGTTGAAGACAACCTTTTCATGAAGTGAATGTGATTTGCATTTCCATTGATATTTTAGAACCATTGACAATACAGTTTTTTAGTATAGTATATGAGGTGTCAGAACTGAGGGTCCACAATATTTTTGGTGGGGGGGCTGGAGATAGAATTGGCCTCCCAGATTTTTACGGAAGGGAGAGCATTTTGGAGCAACTGGTGGTTTTTGGAGAGTCCGAAGGTGAGCTTTTGTTAGTCTCAAGAGGGAATTTCACCACAACAAATATCCAACAGTACCCCACACACATACACAACCCCACAGCACCAATATTTCAAAATCCGTCAGCAGATTGGGATGAATTTGAGGGGTATCAAGTTAGGGTGGATTTTTGTGAAACAAAAATTAGGCATGTCATTTTCAAAAATGTTCCACACAAGGCTAATTAATGTTTCATGTGCTGAGAAAGCTTAAAGAAAATCTATCGTTAAATTCTCCATCCAGCACAGAATAAGTTATAATGGCCACCCGTGTACAATCTGTTGTGGTCTCAACCCAACTCCACTGCCCCATATGCTGGAGACCTTAGAGAAATCATTCTTTGCATGACACCGAGACAGTGTGAATAAATCTAAATGTTACAACATAGGGCACGTGGGCTCCTAGTCACGACTGAGGCAAACATCAAAACACTGATTGATGGAGCCAGCACGTCTCTAAATCACCTACAGTCAATTCAATAGTTTTGTTCATTTCGTTCGAAGACCATTTTATAAACAATCATCCATATCGTGTAAACCCCCAGTATGACATACTAGCTCTTTGATGTTATTTTGTTAACTGCTTTTAATTAAATAAATCAATGACTGAATCCTGTGAAAAATGGCAAATGTTGCACACCCTTTATGCAAATTAGTTCTTTTAGACATAGCCAATATGTTAATTTTTACCTTGTAAAGGCTTTCTATGAACTGATTTCCATAGAAATGAACTATCCTGAAGAATGTTCATCAGTTTGCACCACTGTTATAAGAGTTTTTCCCAGTTTTACAAATTACCCAATCCTATGATATACAAAGAACACACATGCATGCGTTTATTAAATATTGAATATTACTTAAACTATTAACATACTACATATTGAACATCCTTGACCTTGTCTGGTTAAGGACTTGAAATAGAGTTATGCCTGGCTACACATCTGGTACTAACTATTACGTTAATTTCAGTTATGCAGGGATTGTAATTGTGTGGTGCTGTGTTGCTTGACTTTTATTGTACAAATTATGATACTTCATATGTTAAAGTTAGCATGGCCATAATAGGTTAAAATTTGCTGTTTGATTCGTTTAGTTCGTCACCAATGAGAATCGAACCAAGGGACGAGTTTTAACCCTTTTATGACCATAACCCTGACAAATTAAGCACCATAATTTGTCCAATAAATGTCACACGTTCACATAATTAAAATCCCCACAAAACCACAATTAACGTAACAGTTAGTACTACAAGAGCAGCCAAGCATAACCCAACCTCCAGTCCTTTGGTCAGGTTTTCAGAACAAGACAGGACTCCATAGGAATTTAACAAACAGTGACGACTAAGATTACCCATTAAATGTGGCACAGTAGCAAAGAGGTTGCTAGCATGACCTTCAGTTATGCTGTCTTGGTGCCCTGAGAGCTGGTATTACATGTACGATGACTGATGGACCCATAAAGCCAACATAAAATGCACCTTGCGCCAACCTATACATCTCTGTCTTTCTTTCACCAATGACAGGCAGTGCTAGGTAGTGCTTGCTGCTCGAACCCAAAGATTTACGATTCGAAGAAAACAATTGCTGACATAAACCTAGATGTTTACGGCCGATGTCGTCTTTCGGTGGTGACGTAAAAATTTGAAAAAAGTGGGAAAATTACATTAAATTTTACACATAAATAGAGATGTTTACTGTTATTTTTGTCCCAGAGTGATAACATAAAATCACAGGAGATGTGGATGGCAACTAGAGGTGGCTTAGCACCTGTGTAGGTAATGCATTCCAATACACAGACAGAGAGAGAAAGAGAAGGAGAGAGTAGGGAGGATGGAGAGAGAGAGGGGAGAGAGTGAGAGGGTGGCATGGAGGGAGGGAGTGTGGGAGGGAGAGAGAGGGGGGAGAGAGGGGGTGAGAAAAGGGAGAGAGAGGAGAGAGCAAGGAGGGGAGAGGGCGAGAGAGGGGGAGAAAGAAATCATACAGTAACAAAGAATTACTTTTGGTGTCTGAAAGCACACAGTAACTATTTACTGTGTATTCGGGCACATACAAACAACAGGTGCCCGAAAATATACGGTATATAAAAATTATTCTTTTCATATGTTTTTACGACGTCCAAAAACATAGTGTCCAAATATATATAACAGTCATTACGGAAGTTAGTATTTTGGTTAATAGTTTCACCTATTGCTGATCAATACGACTAAAATGTACTTTTACTTGACCTAATGTACCTGTATTTGTCATTTTATGTTTTAAAGTACTTGGACATGTACCATGGATGTCCACTTGTATTTCACACTGTGTCAAATGCATGTCTCAGACATCAGCTCCTTGACGAAGACACAGCTTAATGCAGTGGTAAAAGTGTATCTACTGCTAAATAAATGTTACTATATTAAAGAAAATGCGGCGTAATATAACATGCTGTGTTTCTATTTGCAGCAGAAAGACCACCAGTGTTGAGAGCACACGCCCCAAGCACACACGCATGCACGCATACTGACATCAGAGCTGGGCCACAATGTCATGTCCGTCAAAGCCGTCCAGTTGTGACCCAAGGCTTGGCATGAGGCACAGTAGACGGAAGTAACCTGACACATGCATCTCATGAAGACTCATATCATTTCCTAGTAGCACTAGCAGTGGTGGGAGACCATAAAGACCTTGCCTCATATTCCTGGGCAATTACAACTCATATGTCTTTATATTGGCTTGCAGGTGCTGTCAGTGTAGTGCTACCATGATTTATTGACCACTCAGAAATGATACAAATCATACACAGAGAAAGAGTACCAAGACTTCACACATGGGATATCAGTCTTGCTACCAGAAGTGTTAGATTTTCAACCACTTAAAATGTTCTGAACATGATCGTAACACGGATGTACTAGTGGATCCGGCATTGCCAAGGTGACATAAAAGACACTGCAGTGTCAAAACGTGCAACCCGCATGGATTTGTCATCACAGAATTGAGGTATGTCAACACACTTCAATTTGTCACCGCCAGTGAATGCGAATCGTAAACAGACTAGTTGTCGTAACTGCACCACATGTGAGACAATTGCACCACCTGTGAGACAATTGCACCACATGTGAGACAACTGCACCACCTGTGAGACAACAGCACCACCTGTGAGACAATCGCACCACCTGTGAGACAATTGCACCACCTGTGAGACAATTGCACCATCTGTGAGGCAATTGCACCACCTGTGAGACGCTCCTCGAAGTTTCACCAAAAGTAATTCAAGTGATATCCACAGCACCGCACGACGATATAAAACATGACGCTTTGTAGTTCATCGATCATGTGCCCTAAAGGATAATGGTATTGTTACAACTGTAACACTCATAACAGTGCATTCTGCACGTGTGTCACACTGTCGTCTTAACTGACAACAAAGTTACACACAGTGTTCCTTTAACACGATTTCACATCACCTGGAATACAGTCGGTGACCAACAGACATGTGGACAGGGAATGCGTCACAGAACGGCGTCACCAGCGTGACACCGTGGGACAGCATTGACAGATACGAGTTTGCAACGTGGTCACCCGAACTCAACATGTCACACCTGCAACTGATGGACAACTACACGTTGCTACAGCCTCCACCTGTGGAGAAGGTGCTGACTGAGGAACAGGACTATCACCTCAACCTCCTTAGCTACTGGATCAACGGCGTCTTCACCAACATCACGGTGCTACTGGGAATGATTGGTAACATCCTCACCATTATAATCCTGTCCCAACGTGCCATGAGATCGTCCACCAACTACTATCTATCGGCGCTGGCAATCTGGGACAGCGCCGTCCTCATATGTACGCTGTTGTTGATCGGTCTGCCAGGTGCCTTGCCACTGGATGGTGTCTACATGACACACGTGTTTGCGTACATCGTGTCGTACATATACCCGATAGCGTTGATCGCGCAAACCGCGACCATCTGGTTGACGGTGTCATTCACAGTCGAGCGGTACATCGCGGTGTGCCACCCGTTAAAGGCCGCAACGATGTGTACAATCACCCGCGCTAAGACCGTCATCACCGGGGTGTCGCTCGGTTCGACGCTGTACAACATCCCGCGGTGGTTTGACTACACACCAAGGGTGCTAGCGAGTCCGCCATCCAACGATACCGTCGTCGTACCATCCCGCACCGCCTTCAGCCAGAACCCGATCTACCTACAAGTGTACTTCTCCTGGCTCTATGTGCCCATCATGTGCATTGTCCCCCTCCTCATCCTCCTTGTCCTCAACTTGTTCCTTATCCTCGCGGTGAGGCACTCGCAGCGTCAGCGCAAGGACATGAACGTGCGCCAGTGTCGCGAGAACAGCATCACCATCATGCTCGTGTCCATCGTGATGGTATTCATTGTCTGCCAGGTTCCGGCACTGGTCTACAACCTCGCATATGCCGTCGACAACACACACGTCCAGATGAACTTCGGCTATCAAATCCTGTCGAACCTGCGTAACTTCCTCGTGAACCTCAACAGTGCGGTCAACTTCATCCTCTACTGCGCACTCGGACAGAAGTTCCGCCGGATCTTCATCCATACGTTCCTCCGTCGCTGTGTTCGGGAGAGCTACATGCCGATATCGGGGATGCACCAGAACACGACCCACTCTGGGCCGCTCACCGAACGCACGTTCATGGGTGGGCGTCGCAACAAGGGCTTGGGCAACATGCGTGCATTCAATGCTGCCAGAAACCTTCCCAACAATCGGATGTATAAGATAACGCTGAAGGACAACAATCTGAAGGCGAAGGAGAGTTACGAGCTGCAAACGAACTGCAACAACCACGAGATGTGTATGTATGCGCCGATACACAACAGTCGCCTCCCTCGGTCCTGTGATCCGGATCGCAACGGAAAGGTGTGTCTGGATCATTTAATACCGGATCACCTGCGGGACGGATACGGACTCTACGCAGCCGATGTGGATACCCCTGCCAGGCCCATGGCGGTCTGAATCAGGGGTTGCCAATAGCAGGGATATATTATATTATATATATATAAAACACTAAAATTATTGTATATGAAACAGTATTTAACTATTTATTTCTATGCCCATCTGAGACCTGTGTGTACGAGGATACGCGTTAAGATGACTTATTACAGCATGGTGCTGAAAAGTCAAACTTCGAAACAAACTGACAATATGGTGTTGGTGACAATGGCTATTGCAGTGTTCTGTGTGTCACTGACCAAATGTGGTTAAACAGAGATGTGGTCACTTGGTGCCTGGGGAGGTTCTGGGGACAATGGCTGGACTTGGGAGGAAGACATTGGCAGGATAACATTCTGATTGCCAGAATGATGTCTTCAGGGGGAAACCAAAGATAAATGCCAGACAGAGGTGTACTCTTGCACTGTGTGACAATAAACCAATAGAAACAATATCTACAAGTTGACAACATTACTGGCGGCTAGAACCAATTAACAATAATTACACTCTTAATTACTGAGGCAATTATCAACACACTATTACAATCACATTATACTTATTTACAATTTATGACAAATAATCATAACATTGTTTTAAATGCTAAAAAAATAATTTTTATAATTACCAGGCAACTTGATTTGGTTAAATGCCAATACATTTAAATCAATAATTCTGTCAAATAAAATCTCATTCAGTAACTATGTTAAAATAATGTTGTCCCTACAAATGTTTACTATTGAATGCATTATTGATTGTCTTGGTGTTAAGCCTTGATCCTCACAAAAGTTCTTGGCAAAATGTCTGTTTGCAAAGTGTACGTTTGCGAAACATCCAGGATTTATTACTTAGTCCACACCAGGGACGAGTTTGACTAATCAGTGCAACTAACCATCACAACAGTCACAGCCAGCATCAGTCGAACACAATCTGTCTCATCCGGTTTGGTTATTATGTAAGAGCATCCAGCCAATATTGCCATTGCTGGTGGGGAAAGCTCTGGTCAACATGGCAACATATATAACATCATGGAAGATAAGCAGACAATAACTAGATCATAGCGCAGGTTGTAATGTTAATTGTATCATGTTTGTTTCTTAATAATATAATAATATTTACAATCATTGTTCTGTGTGTGTGCTCTGGTAGATTGACCATACACTTCTTAAGTGACTTTAGTCGCTGGGTTGCCACTGGGTATATATCTGTGCCTTAGGCGGCATCTCATGCTTGCCGCCAATCTCAAAACAACCTGTGTTGACATTCTGCTTAAATTAGTCAGACGAAATGTGAAACAAATATAGGTTAAACTGACCCAATTTGTTTACTGACCAGGCTGGTAAATCAAACTCGGCCCTTGTGCAAACCTCTGCACTGACCGAGAGTAAACTGACCAATGAGGTGAGATGTAACCACAGGAGACAGGATTACGAGCTGACCAGTGGAGACCACAGGACAAGGTCTACTTATCAGACACAGTTAATATTGAGAGTGGGACTGCGGCCAGCGTGAAATGATTGAAAGCTTCATGTTTGGTCAGTAAGGCATAAACTGGACAGGACATGTCTTGACCATATAAACACAGTTCTTCCCCACTTACACCCCACAGCGTAGGAAGCTGCCACTCCACTGACTGGTGATTGCAAATCTGGCAGAGCAACATATCACTAACATTATTGGATCCCATTTGTATGCAACAAATGAATGTTTACGCCAACAGCAAACAAACCAAACATTTAATGGTATCATTACTATATTACATAATTGTAATTTCTGAAAAGTGCAAGAAATGTAAAACTTGTAAAGACAAATGAATTAATAATAACTAACAATGTGGCATTATGCAAAGGTCACAAATATATATCTATATATATATATAATTATTTACTCCTAACAGCAGCATACGTCGACCAAATATGCATAAGGGACCGCCTTAGGCAGACTGCCATTTTTAGGCAGACCACAGCCGGTCTGCATACAGTTTTGACCCTTGGTTGCGTAGAGAATATATTTTATTTTAAAATTTGAACTGTTAGTATATGTAGTATACCCAAACATATAATATGAATAATTATTTGAACCCACAAAAATATTCTTTGTGATTTTGAGGGATGTTTTCTCGAAGGTTGTATATCCTATCTCTCAAAATGGAGAGGTCAACCTATGCTGCCATTAGGCTTATGTAAAAATAATTTATCATTAAATCAAATGCTTTTAAATACGTTAAACAAAAACTGCAGATGAACACAAAACATCAAAAAGTCACCATCTATAAGGTGGTTGTGGTAAGTTACTGAAACAATTACCTTGCTTAATGGCTGTAAACCTAGGTGGAAATATATATAATATATTTCAATGTATGATTTTATCAAATTTTCACATTACAGGAATTTGTCCTGTGTGATGATATCCTGTGAGATTTTGTGCAGGATTCACTTCCAATGTGTAAATAAATCATATGTAAAAAAAATACTCCACATTCCATGTGTAAATAAACAATCCGTATTAAAATAAATTGTGTATAAATAAATCTGGCCTAAATAATCCAATATGTAAACCATTCACAATAACCGTATTGTAGATGTAGATAGATGTCGTAGATGTTTGTTTCAAAAAATAACTGTGCTACTTACAAACTAGTACATCTGTAAAATTTGCAAACTTAATAAAACACCAAATAAAGACAAACCGTTGTAAAGTGACCCATGCAGGCCCAAATATGGTAGTGACCAGAACTAAATCGTTAATCACTAAAATAGGAATGCTATCATTGGACTGCCTTGTGGGAGCGACTACAAGCCACAAGAAACCATAACGTTTTGTCGAAGGACTTCGTGAGACGAAAATCAATAGTGTGTTGAAATACTACGCGAATAAAGTAAAAAGACGAGGTGCTTCCTGGTGAAGCCCCCGACAAATAAACCATGCGGAAAATACCACAGGGACATATTAGGTTTTAGTGGCCATAACACCGGCTCATAATCCAACACAGCTGCTAAGGAACCGCCACTTTGTGTCATAACAGTGGATGCCATTAAGGTCCTGATAGCGTAGTGATGCTTTCCGAGGTAAATCTCGCCACCCTCAGGCATGCTTTGGGTTTTCTCAAGGGAGCAGCGCAATAACTCCACTTCCTTTCTGCCGCAATCAAATATAGTGCCACCAGTATTACCGTTCCGTGACATTCTCGGGTTTATTTTTCTCCGGCGATGCGTGCCATCGGACGATGGCGGGTGGGGTTGTGGTAAATAATTTGTCCAATGGAAAATCACTGCATTCTGAAAAGGATTTAAAGTGTGATAACTTTTCTCATTAAATCACACCATTTATATTTAGTATAAACCGTACATGTTGTAACATTTTGATATTGAAATGTGTTTTAATTAAGTTGACTCTCTTTCAATTGCTTGACTGCTATGTGCTGGTGAATGTCATATAATATTTTATAATGTATCATGCCTGAACAAACTCTTTCAGAAGGTATATATGCTAAGTATGTAACATCTATTCCATCACATTGGTGCAAACAAACTATCAGAACAGTTGTTTTGAGTGAAATACAAGTAAAATTACACTAACGTAAATTCAAAGTCTCATACAGATGCCACTGCCCAAAAGCATGAATCCTATACGCACCATGCAAATCGATGTTTGTCATGTGATCAGTATATGTTATGTTATAGGTCGATCATTACAATGAATCTTCGGTTGTGAGTACTTATATTAATATTTGAATCAAAATGTTCAAATTAAACAGTTAGCAGTAAAATGATAAACAATTGTGGTTCATTGATTAAAAACTATGTTTATACCCTATCAAATGTTTTAGAATAATTATACAAATTAACAGATTTTTTACTTTTTAACGAAGAGGAATAATTTAAATATGAAACTTGAAACAAACCATACAGTTAACACAATGGGCATGCTTGTCCTCTCTACATGATGCAGACTTAAGCAGCAATGGCAAGTCTGTTAAGATTTGACAATAGATTGTACAGCAAAAATCAAATTAATAAAACAAAACATATGATACGATTATTGTCGCTAAGAGGAAATCTAAGTTTGGTTTCAATTAGCATGGTCTATATATCAAAGTATTATTTTTTTAATTATGTCTATTTTTATGTTACAATTATGAATTATGTTACAATCGTGTTAATTCTATCCTACATTTGTCCATGGAGAAGCAACAAACAATTCATTTACATTGGCGCTCTGGTAACTGACCACCACTCAATTCTCTCAGCTAGGAGAAAGGCACTTCAGGAAAGCAATGCATATAAAAACACATACGTAAATCACTCTAAATAACTACCGTTGTGTTTTTTTAAATGCATCGCCAGTTGGTAGATCAGAGGCCAATGGCCCAAGGATGTGAATGACTACAGAAAGAGATGAGAGTGAGTGTATTAACACGTAGACCAGTCTACGCCACTCGTGCAGCAACCAACCAAAAGCAGCTATTGTTAACATTACAATACTTTAAATTGAAACTTATTCTTACTATCATCCGAGTTCTGCTGTTGCCAATGGTGGCGTTGCCAATGGTGGCGTTGCCAATGGTGGCGTTGCCAATATTGGCGTTGTCAATGGTGGCGTTGCCAATGGTGGCGTTGCATGCAGCAGAGAATAATTTTAACTTGCTGCACAGTGACGCCACCTGGGGAATGAGAGAAAACATGATTTGTCCACTGAAAAAAGTAAATAGCTCTAAATAAAGAGCTACGTTTGTTTCTTTTCAAATGTGACCCATCTTAACAAAATAAGTCGGATGTCGGCAAACCTGATTTTCCGTAAATGCCGTTTATGTGAACAAATCACGAATCCATCGATTTTGAGATTTCCCCTGAAAATTATTCTTTGGTATTCATTTTATCAATTGCTACTCTAGCTACCCTCTAATTAACTCTGTTTTGTGTATTTTAAAGCGATTTTTGTAGAGCTGTGCGAAGTGTTCCGCTCGATTTCCTTAAAATAACGCCAAAAATGCCAGTAATTGCGCGCGTTCGCAACTGCTAATTTTGGGACACTCCTAACATATGGGATATCACCACGACGCTTGACGTGTCATCTTCCCATATATGGGCATACATATGCTAATAACTACATTCTGTGACCTCCAGAGAGCTTGGAAGACGGTAACTAAGGTACATTTCATGAAACATAACGAATAATTTGCATTTCCGACATGCGACTAATTTTGTTAAGATGGGTCACAAATACATAGCCAACTGGCAGGTCTGAGGGCAGTAACCAAGGAAACAACTGAACATAGACAGAGGTGAGTAGACCTCTGCGCCTCAGTGGAGATGCAGTTGCAGAATTCTGCACGCCACTTCCGTCAAGCCTCGTCTTTGCCAACAATGTTGTTAATGGTTATAGACATGAATTACAATGCTGTTGCTGCCTGACATCTCATAGATAAAACATTCCCAATTACAGCTGTCGCTTTAAAAACTTTGCCATGTTTTTGTCATAATAGATAAAAAACACTTGTGGTTTGAATTTCAACAGAAAACACTATGGAATGCACCTGCACGGCATCCATTGATGGAGTTTTTGCTAGGCAATGTGATGGATAGGTCAATTATTTGTTGTGCGACATTCTTTGGTGAACATTCTGAGACGGGATAAAAGACTACTGCAGACACTATTCACATTGGAATCGATTCAAATTTACAATCGACTGAGCAGTGTGATTAAAGAATCATATAGACGCCAGTATGCCTGTGTGGTATTTGAAGGCTAAGAACATGGAGAAGACAAGTCAATGTAATTTAAAGTTTCTAGTGGGGGGAAAGGGAACAGGGATCTGATGTCATCCCCGCAACCCAGGGGTTAGTTAACTACTCTATCCCCGGCATCTACCCCACACTAAGTACAGGAGTTTGCTTCAAATCGGTTGTATTTTATCCACCTATTATTCTTGTCCTGTGAACCAGTTCAACTTAAAACAGTAATTCCAGGTAAGGCATCACCTGTCCAACCAGCAACAACAGGTACACATGTATAGTGCAGTAGATATCCAATCCTCAGGACTGCTCAAAGCGTTTTGCACTTTACCCCCTGGCAGACCTGCTCAATCGAATACCATTTCAACTTTTCTCGGAAGCATTCAGCCATGCTGTAATTAATGCACAAAGTAAGAATATTACACAAACATCCACCACTATCTATAGCCAGGTACTCACTACTAATTCATATAGCTGAGCGAACTGGTGCAATTCAGAGTAAACAAACTGGCCTAAGGTTCAACACCACAGTACAGGATTCGAACCCGAGTTCTCTTGGTTGAGAGTCCAAAGCTCTAGCCACTGCATCACTGCACCACTGCACCACTGAGATCCACAATGTATGTACATTCATATAGGACCCAGAGTGTCCAATGATACAGTGTATTTATAATAAACAGCAACTCCGGCCACTGGGAACAAGATCAAGTCAGTTAGAGACCATCACTCTGCGAGTCCACGACAGGTTACACATTTACCCCCTGTGTGGGATCTTTTACGTCCTGGCATAGACACCAGATAGAAGGCACAAACGGTTTTAGTGTTTCTGCCGAAAGACACAGGCAACACGTGAATGAAATTGCCTAAGTTATGAAATGGCGGCAGGTGGAATCAAACCACCATCCCCTCGTTCGACAGTCCGGCGCTCTACCACACGACCATCACTCCCCTCAACAAGAGGTCATAAAAGGCAAGTCCCGTAATGGATGTATGTAATGACTCTGTGTAATGACTGTATGTAATACATATATGTAATGCCTGTATGTAATGACTGTATGCAGACCTGCCTACCCCAAAAACTTCCTATCAGTAATCCATCTTCCCATTTACACTGATTTTCAGGAATATAGGCCTGCTGTAATAGTTCAGAACCGTATCAGATATTGTCAGGAAAAGAACACCACTGTCAGTAATACTTTAATACTGTGACTATGACGATAGTTGCACCCAAAACATAATTGTCTCTAATAAACTATGAGCTGTTTTGAAGCGTTCAGTTAACAAGGTAAGGTATATGTTCATAACCAGCATTGGTGGAAATAAAACGTGAACAAGGGTAACTGTATTGCAAATGCATCTATACACATCGTAATTCTGATTTTATGTAAATTTCAAAAACAGCATGCCGACTACAAAAACTTGACAAATGATAACAATGCGTCATATCACTGTCTATTTGTGGTGTCATTTGGATTAATATTAGCAGCCGGTATACCTAGGGCCAGGCTATAGACTACACAGTATAGTAGCTTGACTAGATCAAAGTCAAACACAAACACAAAGTCGTGCCGGGGAACGGCAAAACCATTACGTTACGCTAGTCGTCGACATCGTCTAGTCTACTCAACTGTAATATATAAGCCTATCCCTGTAAATGATAGACTAAACTCAATAAATACACTAACTTAGTCTTAGTAGTCAGTTGGCCTGACACTACAAGTACAACACTCACTACTCTGTCACTAGTACTAGTCTAACGACGTAGTCAGTACCTGCAATTATCCTGGCCACCATGTCATGTGAAATTGTAAAATAAATTTTGCGTATCCGGCAGTATATAAAGTCGACCCCCTTCTTTAAACTTGACAATACGGGCCATGTCTGCGTGCATGCTGTCATAAACGTTTGCAGCACACGTTTCTTCTTGGCTGGTAGTGGTGCCGTTTCGATCTCCGCCATCATTTCGTGCCGCGTGAGTCGTGACTTCGTCTTGTTTGAGCGCCATGAGCGCGGAAATGGGAATTTGTCGTAACGCTGTTTCTTACTGGTCAGATTACAACCAGAAGCAGCGAATGAAAAACCATGTCACAACAAACAGCGTATATATGCTGCCACCTGTTGAATAAAGTGAAGCTAAATTTGAGGAGCACAGGAGTGATTGACGATCATTGTGACAAAGAAAGAATCCATACTATTTTCATCCCCTGTATTTCCGGAATGATTCCGGACAATCTGGAATGGTAGGCAGGTCTGCTGTATGTAATGAATGTGTGTATTGTATGTGTGTAATGACTGTGTGCAATGTATGTGTAATGACTGTGTGTAATGGCCGTGTAATTATTGTGTGTAATGACTGTGTAATGATTATGTGTAATGCCTGTGTGTAATGACTGTGTGTAATAAATGTGTGTAATGACTTTATTCATTCTGACCCTGTATGTATATAAGTATTTTGTGTACCTTACATTTTCAGACAGGTCTGTAACATAATTATATTTTTGTTTCTATGTAATCAGACATCAATATATATTCTAGGTAATTGTAATTAAGTTACAAAGAACTGTTAATACCAGGGTAATAAACGAGGACGTAAGTATTCAGACATTGTGCCTGAGAAATATTTTTTTGCACAGTAGGTTTTCAGACAGCTGATAATTTAAATATTTTAAGTGTCCGAATGCATACCGTTATTACGGCAATCCCAAAATACATAAATCTAAATAAATCAGATGATTACCTAATAAGCCCAGCGACAAATCAACATTTTAACAAGTCGATATGATATTTGACGACATTGACAGTATAACAACACTGATATAATCAGTGGCGCCCTTACATTGCGAGAAAGCCTGATATTAAATTATATCACTTTTGTACACTTTTTTGGCACTTTGGTGAACATTCTGAGACGGCACGAAAGACTACTGCAGACAGTATTCACATTGGTATCGATTCAAATTGACAATCGACGGAGCAGTGTGAATAACAGATCTCACATGATATCATGATATGTCACAAGCTTAACCATGTCAGTACAAAGTAGTCAGTATGTACCTCAGAAGGGTGGGATACACAAATAAAAAGGGTTGGACTCTCAATAAGCTAAAAGGCTTCTTTGTCCACCTGCCATCTAGAGTTAATTCTCTGGGTGGCAATCTTATTAAATTACAGTCAGAAACACTAACAAATGATGGAAATTTCATACCTCTCCCACTATCATATTAAAATGGAATAGTTTTGTAAGATTTACCTAAATTCTACGCTGTTATGAAAAACAAATAAATACATATTAGTATATAACATTTTTCTCTGTCACATAATATTAATTCAAACCAGCCAAAGATAACAGTTAAATAAAGATATAAAGTAAAGGCCGCACTTTACAGAAATTATAATATTACAATTAAATGCAATTTAAGTTGCATGTTGCACCACCAAACCTAGGGTTTATCCACACCACTAAACTTACCGGCAACAGCTCAAGTTCTTCCTTCCTTCACTATTTATAACTTACTAGGGTGGCAAACTTTAGTCATGTGACTACATTCAAATAGCCCTATGCCTCAGTGCTGCCCTCTTATGGCAATCCATTAAACGATATCATTATGGGTCTATCACAGAAGCGTAATAAGACTGACTCGGGCTGTAAGAAAGGCAGCGGTGGATAATAAGGAAAGGGAGAAGGCTGTGATAGGGAGGATTAGAATGGGATAATAGTTGGGGCCATGCGGCAATACGTGAACTAGTCGATGGTAGAGGTCGCTGAAATAATGTATGGATATAATCCCACACGGACAATAGCCCCTTTAGAATGGTCATTTTTTCTCTGCAATTTGTTTATTTTAAATTATTCAGTCACACATACACAGCTACATATGTATATATATATGTATGTGTATCAGTGTAAATATATATATATATATATGCATATATATATTATATATACATTTATGTATTGAATAATACATAATAAGATAAATACTAATGATCTAGTTAACCGTGTATATTTCCACGTCTAAAAAGTGAGGGATTATGTCCAGAAGGGTTTTGTCCATCAGGGGTTATGTCCTGCATTCTTGGTCTCTCTGCTCCCTTCACTGTAGTTAACTATCAACCCGTATGACTACCAAGTTAAAAAAACACAGACTAATTAGTAGAGATTAACCCTGCAGTTAATGACGCCGGTAACAGAACTCAACAAGTGAAGTATTATACCAAGAGTGCATCTTATGTGACTGGATGGCTGCGGTGATAGGCCGGGATGAACGTAAGAATGCCGTTAATTGCCAATAAGCCGCGATGGCACCTGCTTCACTGGCAATGTTTCAGGTCTGTAATACTTTTGCAGGATTCTTGGATGCCGCTGAAACGACAGTGTTCTGTCTGTGTCTGGACATGTGGCCTGTTGGAGTGCAAATAGACATAGCACCAGCAGACAATGTACAGCATCGAGTGTTACAACCAGTAATGTAATAATTGACCGGTAATGTAATAATCAACTGGTAATGTAATAAATCGACTGGTAATGTAATAATCAACCAGTAATGTAATAACCGACCGGTAATGTAATAACCGACCGGTGATGTAATAACTGACCCCTTAATTTTTTTGAAATTATCATTTAATTTCTTGAGACTATCAGCTCGTTAATGTTTATTTTTGAGTAGATTATCCATTTAATTTCTTGAGGTGACCCTTTTAATCACCACCCTCTTCCCTGCCACACTTTCTGATTCGGTCCTATTATTTGATGACATGTAGTTACTGTGTTACCTGGGAGGTTATAGGAATGGCAATACGTGTGTCCTCCCAGAAAACAAACGGCTAACTCTGCTTGTTCTGAGGATCCTTGTTAAGTATACCTTAGTGAAGATCAACAGGATGTCAGCATGGGTAGCCGTTATAAGGGTGCACGTGAGAATGACGATGAGGTCGAGGAGAATGGTGAGGTTGAGGATGTCATTGTCGTCGTCCTCATGATCGTAATAATAATGACAGTCAATGTCTTCATCTTCGTCATCATAATCATCATCGTCATCATCACTAAGACAATGCCTTCGTTGTCTTCATCGTCCTCGTCTTCATCATCATTCTTATTTATCACACTCATCATCACTGTCGTTATTATCATTAATTCATTATTAGTATTATCATAATGATTATCATCATCACCGTCATCATCGTTATAATCGTCTCCTAGGTCTTCCTCTGCTTCTTCTGCCTTCCACTGTTCCTTCCATTATTAGTCTCTCTAGAGACTGATGCCGTTTCACATGGCCGAAATAACTTAGTTTCTGTTTCTTTACAAAGTTCAATAAAGTCCCGGGTATAACACGACAGTCCACGAAACTCGTAATATCTTTCTATAACACTTGTTTTCAAATGCATTTATACGTTTAGTAATGTTCTTATTAAGAGTCCAGGTTTCGCATCCATATGTAGCCGTTGGAAATGTGCAGACTCGGATAATTCGTAGTTTCATATCTTTGTTCTTTGCTTTCCACAGCTTCTTCATCTCCGTCAACTTTTTACTGCCATTGCCAACCTCCGCTTGATCTCTTTCGTCCCATCTCCATCCGCTTCTATCAGTGACCCCAGATATTCAAAACTTTCCAAACTATTTCCTCGCCATCTACTGTGATTTCTGATGATTCTTGACATCCCTTCACATCCATAATCTTAGTCTTCTTTACGTTTAGTTTCAATCCTTTCATCTCGCTATGCTCTTTAACAGTAGTTATCAGTTTATCCAATCCCTCTTTTGTATCGGATATTAACGCTGTGTCATTCATATATCTCCTGTCCATTCACCAGTCCATTAAAAAACTTGCTTCTCGTGTCAGTCTCGACTTCTCTCATGATATTCTCTGTGTATAGACTGAATAGGTGGGGGGACAAAATGCACCCCTGTCTCACTCCCTTGCCGACTGGGAACCAATCTGTGGTACCACACTCTAATCTCACTGCAGACTGCTGTCCAACATATAAATTTTGGATAAGTGATGTAATTTTCTGGTCAAATCCCATGTGTATCAAGGTTTTCCAGAGTTGTTGATGACTAACATTATCAAAAGCTTTTGAATAATCTACGAAACAGATCCCAAGGTCATGGTTGAATTCTCTGCATTTCTGAATTAACATCTTCAGGTTGAAAATGTGATCTCTTGTTCCTCTTCCAGTCCGGAAACCAGCTTGTGTTCTATTGACTACACATTCTAATTTTGTGATTCTCTTCATTATGATTTTTAGCATAATTTTGCTCGCATGGCTGATGAGGGATATAGTCCTGTGGTTTGAGCATTCCTGTATGTCACCTTTTTGGTATTGATATAAGGATGTCTCGTTTCCAGTCCATGGGCCATGTTCCACTTCTCCATATTTTCTTGCATAATGTGTGATAGATATCCACGCCTGCTTCGCCACTTGCTCTTATTAGCTCTGCAGTGATGTTATCAGTGCCAGGTGATTTTCCGTCTTTTAGACTTTTTATTGCCCACTCCACCTCTGAACGCAAAGGCTCAAGTTCATCTTCTGGTTCTGTCCTCTCTCTGCCTTCATCCATGTCTACCTCTTCTGTTTCTTCTTTCTTAAACATGCTTTCACAATATTGCTTCCGTCTTTCAAGTATGTCATCGCTTTCTGTCAGAGTCATTCCCGTTTCATCTTTAATAACGCCAAGTCTAGGTTTGAACGACTGTGTCATAGACTTGACTTCCTCGAACATACTGCGACTATCGTTCCTTCTCATACATAGTTCTATCTTTTCGCATTTCTTCTCTAGATATTTCTTCTTGTCTTCCTTACACATTCGTTTAATCATCTTGCACTTCTCTCTGTATTTCTCATGATAATTCTCACTCATTTCTTTGTTCTTCTTTAACTCTTTCCTTTCGTCAATCATCTGCAGTGTGTCTTTGCTTATCCATGGTTGTTTTTGTCTCCCCTTTTTAGTGAAGTGTTTGTCAGCTGATTCCATAATGATGTTCCTAATTTCTACTGCCAACTCTTCTGATTCATTCTCGTCAGCCACTGTCTGTAATACTCCGAAACGGTTCACAACCTCTACTCTGTATCCTTCTTTGATATCATTGACGTCATACCTCACTATCTCTTTCCCTCTCTTCATCTTTCTTAATTTTATCGCAATCTTGGCACTTAGCAATTCATGGTCAGAGCCACAATCGGCTCCAGGTAATGTCTTTGCATTAAACACAGACGTCCTCCATCGTTTCGGTATCAGTATAAAATCGATTTGATTTCTGTTCCGACCATCTGGTGTTGTCCAAGTGAACAGTCTTCTTTGATGTTGTTTGAAGAAAGTATTGGTGATCACCAGTTCATTCTCTATGATAAACTCAACAAGTCTATCTCCTCTCCCATTTCTCTCGCCTAGTCCATATTTCCCGATATTTCAATTTTCTTCTTCGTTTTGACAACTGCCAACTTTTGCATTGAAATCCCCCATCAGTACTACCATGTCTCTCCTGTTTACCTCGTCAACTGTTCGTTGCAGTGTATTACATTACAGTTCGATTATTACATTATTGTCTCAAGGCGTTGTGTGTAAGAATTTTTTTTTCGTTGCAAACTGAAGATATTATCTGGACTAACAAAAATACCCATCCTTCAGATGGCACTAATAATATACAGATGCAGAAGTGTTTCCCAGAGTATTCATAAATCAAATTTTTATTATGTAAATATTTGAAACAAGTTTTTCACATAAACACAAGTTATGTAAAATATAACTGATCGGCGCTGTGAAATGTAATGAACAATTGATTTACGTCATGAACATTTGGTACGAACCGTAAAAATATTAACCTTAACAAAAAGGGAATTTTTACAAAAATAAAGGTGCTAATTTTCTTACGATGGCACATAGGGAGAAATGCTAATGTATATATATGACATATGGTGAACAGTTTGTTTTAATCATGTGCATATATACAATAGCTAAATTGTATTTAGAATTTTAGATGTCTAGTGCAGTCTGCTCATCATCTGATTATAGCTGACATGACCCAGCCACTAGTAGCAGTCAAATTCAAACATCCAGGTATTTGTATTCTGCAATTTAGCAATGTCCAAATTCACAGCCAACAATTAAACTATCAGATTATACATTTCCATATACGGTTTGTTTCCGTAAAATTAGGGAATTTTAAAAAGCATTTAAAACTAGGACTTCAGACGTTCAAAAATGGATAATGGCACGTCAACAAGATTGCAAGACATATCACAACATGAGTTTGACTACAAAATCTACAGAATTATGGATGGAGACAATAATTGTTTACTCAATCCGTAATGACCTGTGGTGTAATTTGAACTTACGGAGGAATACAACAACCAGAGACCATAATATTCCGCACTTAAAAACCCACTACTGACTCACAAGGCCGGCGAAGCTATCAATGTGGCAAGAGAATTCTAACTAATGTAATTGCATCTGTGCACAGGGCATACATTTCAACATGGGTCACACCAAGAGTACATTTTCCAATCAACAGACTGCTCATACATCCAATTAACCATGCAACCTAACAATGTTTGCGAGAAGCAGAGCTTCCTAATGAAATTGTTCATTATCTCCTGTTACAGTAACACGTGTTAATTAAGGCTTCAAACTGGAAATCAGTTTTGAGTGGGGTTCCACAGGGATCAGTACTGGGACCTATATTATTCTTAATATATATAAACGATTTGGACGATGATATAGCTAGCAAGGTGTTGAAATTTGCAGATGATACAAAAGTGTTTAGAAGGATAAAAAGTGATGGAGATAGACAGCATTTACAGGATGATCTTGACAGGTTGATCAAATGGTCTGAAAAGTGGCAAATGTTGTTCAATTTTGGGAAATGTAAATGTCTTCACACAGGACATGGGAACGAATATGTAGAATATACAATGGGGGGAACTGTACTAAATACTACTGTAAAAGAAAAAGACTTAGGGCTGACAATTAGTGCTGACATGAAGGTTTCAGAGCAGTGTGGAATTGCAGCTTCAAAAGGAAATCAAATCCTTGGATTGATTAGGCGAAATATAGCATATAAAGAAAAAGAACTAATAATACCGCTGTACAAAACAATAGTTAGGCCTCATTTAGAATATTGTATACAAGCGTGGAGGCCATACCGCAAGAAGGACATAGATATGTTAGAAAGAGTACAGAGGAGAGCGACTAAAATGATACCAAAACTGAGGGATCTTAGTTATGAAAAACGCCTAAAAGAATGTCGTTTAACAACACTAGAGACCAGGAGATTGAGAGGAGATCAGATAGAAGTGTTTAAAATATTGAATGGTTATAAAATATTGATAGAAATATGTTTTTTTCAGTTAAGAAAGATAGAAAGACTAGAGGACATGAAGTTACATTAGTAAAGGAACAGTGTAGATTAGACGTAAGAAAGTTTTCATTTTCACAAAGGAGTGTGAATGTATGGAACAGATTATCTGATGATTGTGTGGGTGCTAGTAGTGTGAATGTTTAAAAATAAAATCGACACATACCTCAGAAGGGCTGGATATATGTAGATAAAAGGGTTGGACTCTCGATAAGCCAAAGGGCTTCCTTGTCCACCTGCCATCTAGAGTTAATTCTCTGGATGGCAATCTTGTTAAATCTTGTTAAATTACTCTGTGCTAATTGTAAACAGTACTCCACATTATTAGTGGCGAGTTCATATGTCTTCCTTCTGCGTATTGATTGGTTACGTTATCAGACTAATCTAATAATGTAATAAATGACTTCCCCAGTAGGTGTCACTAGTGCAGTGCTGTCATACGCTCAGTCACTCCAGATGGCAGCACACGTCGTGGCAGCAAAATGGCATGTGTCAGTCGCCGGGCGTTGTGGTAAATGATGAGTTCACTCAACTAATTTGTAATTTTAATTAAATATTTATAAAAATGACAAAACCACAAAAAAGAACACGTAAAAACAGGTACATTCATAATAAGTAATTAATACACAACATAACGCACATAACATTTTGATCATAAATAATAACAATTCAGTCAAGGTTAGCAACTGCAATTCCAAAGTGAACCTTCATTTCAGTGTTGTTTTATTAATAATTTTATACATATAAATTAGATGTTAAATTCTAGCTTCGACTAGGATACATCAGATTAAAAACTGCAAGAGCTATTCGTACGACAGCCACAGTGCAAATTAATTCCATCAACAAACCACATCAAATCATTGTGCTGCTGCAGAGAAAATCCTTCCACATTCACAGTTGCTCTATACCATGCACCAGGTGGCAGCACTATGCATAACATGACAGGAGTTGTGCATTTTGTTATGCTGCCTGGAAAATGGATCCTTACAAAACATTGTAATGACCAAGCCTGGCGAGCAATCACAAATTAATTACAGATATAGTTCTGGCAGACTGGTGGAACAAACCTATTTTAATTTTTACATAGTTTCAAGTTTCAATCCATACGTTGTCTGGGACAATGATGGAAGAAACTGAATCAAAACCTTATTTGTCTTGTCTTTGTTTTTTATACTAATTGATGTAATTCTCTTAAGACTAGAATAAATATCTTATTGCACCCCAAATTGCATTTAATGGTCCCAAAGCACTGTTCGCAATTTGAATTTTTCTTCCACAAAATGTAAACAAAACATTCAGACAACCTCTTAATTAAAAGTCATTCCTCTACCCAGAATTAGCCAGCATCGTAATTTGTAACAGGAAGTCTGCAGTGACAGCGACCCAAAATCCATTCGGAGGACTTGCTTGGCGATTCATGCCTTCAAACAGGGACATAGTCTGTTCATCTACCCGGAATTAGCAGGCATAGTAATTTCTAACTGGAAGTCTGCTACAGGTGTTGACTGTGGGAAAGTGAGCATCATTGAACATCAAAGGGTATTGCGGATAACTCACCCCGACTCGGCCGTATATTGCCAATAACACCTGTTTTGAAACTGGATGTTTTGCTTACTATCTGAACATGCCCCGGTGTTGTATCTTCCAAGCTTCAAACATTGCTACAGGTTTATTAAATACAATCTGATGGGCGATCTACAGTCGCGCCTCGTTATAACGCGGCAGTCGTGGTCCACGAAATGAACCTGCGTTATAAACGGGGCGCAAAAATGTGTTCCCGTATCTGCCGCCAGGGGCGCTATGACGGTGACCAACACTGCTGCATGAAGAACGCCATCAAAGCCAGAGTGTGCACGTCGCTCAGTCTATACACAGTTTATGAAGCTTATTAAGATGCCATCCAACTTCGGTGAATATTATGTTTAAATGTCATACACTGTTGGACACTGTTGAATGTTGAAGTGAATAAAATTTATGAATGGTGAAGTTTTAAAATAAACTAAGGACCAGCAGGCCACAGTCAAATGAACGTTAATATGTTACCGCTGACGAAAGATCTAAAATAATAACCTGGTACTCAGCAGCCAAATATGCAAATGAGTTGACTAAGGATTTAAAGCTATAATAAATATGCTCACAGTTGGCTTAACTTTGTCTTTCATTGAATATCAAAACAGCAATTTAGAACGCACATTTACCGTGCAGAACAATTTTGCAATTCACCATTTCATATGAGGTTGATGAATTTCTATTTTGGGCCATTTTTGGTACAGCAGCTTTGCGATTCTTTGCAGCGGGAAGCTAATATTTGTTACGCAAGGTTAGCATACTGATCTTCCCTATAAAACCTCCATTAAAACACATTTATCCCATTCTTAAGCAAAGCACCGATTCGCTGAAGCCATGAATCATGAGCATGACTCATTGACTAGCTGAATGGAAATGATTCGCTTGATGTCAACGTGAAACAAACAATGCCTCGCTCCACATTTACTGTACCTAAAAATAACTGCCCATAGTCAAAGAAACTGATACCTTTGGTAGCACTGGCAGTGCAGAATAAACAATGGCAATGTAATGATGATAACGTCACACAAAACAAGTGACAGTTATTACTGTGTTAATATAAAAAGGTAAAGGTAAGTTCTTATATAACGCAGTATCCAGTCTTCAAGACTACTCAAAGCGCTTTACACTTAATCCCCTGGCAGACCTGTTCAATCGAACACCATCTTGATTCTCTAGGAAGCATTCAGCCATGATGCAATTAACACGCAAAGACTATTCGTACACAAATATCCACCACTGTCTATTACCAGGTACTCATTCTTACAGCTGAGTGAACTGGAGCAACGTAGAGTCAACGAACTTGCCCACAATTCAACACTGCAGCAGACGATTGGAACCCGGGTTCTCTCAGTCGAGACTCGCAGGGATGGGTCAAGTACATGCACAATGCACTTGAATACAAGTACAAGTACTTTCAATTTTGCCAAGTCCAAGTACAAGTAGAAATACTCATCTAAAAAATATAGGCAAGTACAAGTACTTTGTGAAAAACTCAAGTAAAGTACCAAGTACTTTGAACATTTTAGTCAAGTACAGTCAAGTACATTGAACGCTACGTTTATGTTTCATAATGATGAAAGTCAAAGCGATGAAAACACAAAAGCAGCAGTATTATGCATTTATTCATTATTTATTTAAGTCAAGTCGTCAACACATAAAACATGGGCATTTTGCTTGCTTGTCTGCAGTGCCAGGTTCTGAGGTTCTGGACAGATTGCAATTTGCAACTGACTACTATTCAGTCATTATCTTAAGACCAGGCAATTATGTCTACCACAAAAGTCCACAATACAAGTGAACTGGTGGTTTCTGAACATCTGAAGCCACTACAACTGATCAAGGCATCAGATAGTGTTAGTTTATCCCATGTAATCGACTCATGGCTTCAACTCTCAGCTGACCTGCCTGTAAGTGCCTGTGCTCATCCCCTTTATACTTATAAACCAATCAACCACCATCACAAGTACCATCAATTATATTTCGTGTTATGAATCTTTGTACAAAGTAAGAATAAATATACATTTTCACTGTAGCCATTTCTTTTCAATCCTTCCGATAGACCCAACTACTTAACAAAAAAGTACAACAGTACTTGTAAAAGTACTTGCCAAGTCCAAGTACTTTGATGGTCAAGTACAAGTCCAAGTCCAAGTCCAAGCGCTGCACTCAGCAAAATGGCAAGTACAAGTCCAAGTACAGTATTTGCTGTACTTAAGTACACAAGCACTCCACAACTTGAACCCATCCCTGGTCGAGAGTCCGAAGCTCTGTCCACTGCAATACTGTGCTCCTCGTTTGCCGTAGCGCTCATTTCTCCCCTCCCCCAGCAGCAGAAATTTGGGGTCCACGACCGGCCGTGTTGTAACCAAATCCGGGGCGTGTTATGAGGCGCTACTGTACCTTCAACGTACTTACAGGGTAATAGAGATGGAAAGTGGAGATGATTCTGCAGGATCACTGCTGGGAGAAGGACAACAAACAGAGAGAGGAGAACAGCACCAACAGAAGTCCCGTAATGACTGTATTTATTCGGACACCTAAAGATAATTAAATTTTCAGCTGTCCAAAAACACACCTCTGTATAAAAATAATTAAAATAAAAGCTATCCACGTATTTACAAAACCAAATGAGCCCTGACATTGCGTTTCATCTGACTAACCATGCTATTAATAACCGAGTGTTTTACCTTCATCAGTGAGAACTTACGCTTTATGAAAGATCACTAATAATTGGTCTATGATTACACAAGAACAAAGAACTTTTTTAATTAATTATCCAAAAACATAATTACATACATTACATAATTATGCAAAAATAATTACAATACATACTTACACAAAAATAATAAATTTTGTGGATGTCTATGGTTATTTTTTATGGAAAGAAGTTAAACCTTGCCACCTCTTATAAATACCTTGGGCATGTCATTTGTAACGACTTATCGGAGGAGGCTGACATTCAAGCTACAGTGAGACTTCTTTATGCCTAAAGTAACACGTTACGGAAAAAATTTCATTTTTGCTCTACTGCTGTAAAGAATAAGCTGTTTACTGCATATTTCAGTAATATTTATAATAATGTGTGCGCTATGGGTTAATTGTAGAAAAGGTAATTTTCAGCAATTTATTGTTGGATATAACAATTCATACAGAATATTGAACAATCTGCCTATGAGATGTAGCCAGATGTAGCCACATGTTTGCTACAGCTAAAGTAAAATCATGTAAATGTGTTATTAGAACAGCTATTTTTAGTTTAATCACAAGGAATTACAGGTTTGCTAATACAATTATTCAGAGTATTGTTACTAGCAACATATATATATATATATTATATATATATATATATACAGTACATCGCATTTGCGGCATCAGTGGGTCAAGGCTTTGTATAATTTTTTAATATCCTGTTTTTATTAACATATTTATTTTTTACCTTTATTTATTTGTTTCTATTTTTATTTGGATGTTTTTATCGATGTAGTTTTTTCCTACATGGACACAATGCTTGTCTGAAATAAAAACATTATTATTATTATTATGGTGTCCGAAAACAAGTCATGTTCGAATACACACTGTCATTACGGTAATCATGAATACTTAATTCCTCAGGTGTCACCTACAAAATCTCTACAAAATTTCACACAAAAAGTTGACACACACCTGATGTTTAATGGACACGTTGTCAAACTGCAGTCGTTTTTTGAGGTCCTCCATAGCACGTCAATATTCTCTCATTCAGCGAAGCGGCCAGCTTTAAAGTCTCTCTGTAAAATGTAAACAGCACATCTGGTGGTAACATATCACATCTTTCACATGATTACCATGCAAATTATTTTCTTATCTCACAATTTATATTTAGTTTTTAGTTTTACGACTCCTATATTTTAATTCTACATTCCTTGGTCCAAGCTAGATTACTATCCATTTATAAGTATTAGATAATTTGTTATTTACTAATTTATTACATGTATACAATCTCTGTAGGCATCCTTAAATTGACTCTTTCTAGCTTTTATATCATTGGCAATGTGATATATATCAGTTGGCAGAATTATAAACTGAAAAGCATGCATAATAAATATTCTGCCTTTGAATTGGAATCTAATTTTTTTACTAAATGTCTTAAGTCTGCCTGAAAAGTCGACTAACCATCCAAATGTACTGGGTAGATATGTGGGGATTCAACTGGGTATACAATAACATGCCAAAAGTCAATAAATTACTATTGTGGTAAGGCTCATTATAACCAGGGGCAAGACGAGACCAAACCACCGCATCCGCCTGACAATTGAAGCCCGGAGAGACATATCTGCTTGGCTTGAATTTCTGCGCACTTTCAATGGCACTTTGTCTTTTCTACCTAGCAAATGGACGTCATCAGATGTGTTGCAGCTCACAACAGATGCAAGCAGTTTTGCCTATGGAGCTGTCGTGGGAGATAAGTGGTTACAGGGTCAGTTTCCCTCGTCTTGGAGTTCCAAGCACATTGCAATCAAAGAACTCCTTCCAATAGTACTGGCCATCAGGAGCTGGGGGCCAGTATGGACTAATCAACGGGTCTTGTTTTTTTCAGACAATACAGCAGTGGTGGCTGTGATCAACAGGCAAACTGCCAGGGATCCACAGCTGATGTGTTTGCTCCGAGAATTGATTGTTGCATGCCTGTCGTATAACATATGTTTCCGTGCTAAGCACATCACAGGAAAGATCAATGTTGTTGCCGATCTCATATCGCGGTTGCAGGTGGACCGTGCATGCAGAGTTCAGCCAAGTCTGGATGACCACCCAGCACCTGTTCCCACTCATTGGCTACCCTGGCACACAGCGCCCTGACTACCATGGACGCTGCTTTCGCACCAAGTAGTGCAAAACGTTATGAGAATAATTGGACAAGGTTTGTAACCTTTGTACAAACACTAGATAGAAAGAGGCAATATCTACCAGCTTCCACTAACACAGTAATTGCATTTGTTCAATATTTCAAAAATGAAGGCAAAGCACCCAGCACAATTAGAACTTTTTTATTGGCTATCTCAGAACGTCACAAAGCATGTCGCTACCCCGATCCAACAAATGATTACTTGGTGGTAAAGACGGTTAAGGGTGTGGCACGCGATTGCCCGCACGTTGACCAACGTCAGCCTGTCTCCTCTAATGATCTGTCTCTCATCATTAGAACAGTTCCAATGACTCAATGTTCTTCTTACATAGCATATGCGGTACATAGATCAGTAATCTTTATGTACCTGTCTGTGCACAAGATGCGAAATACACTGTATAGATTGTCTGTGCACAGTGGCAATCCCTGTGAATTATTAAATTGGGTTTGCCCATTACCAACCTAGGCAATAGTTGGTGTAACTTTATACAAACAGAGAAAGGGCTGTATGAACAATTCTGTAACACATGTCATCATATATATACTGGGGGTGAGGGGGTACCGAGCGGAAGTAGCATACGAAATGTGGGGATTCAACTGGGTATACAATAACATGCCAAAAGTCAATAAATTACTATTGTGGTAAGGCTCATTATAATATATAATGTCTAACATCAGCAAAGGCACTCGAAAGTGATGTCTTGCGGATCACGGATGCTAATAAAAATCTTCCCTTCTTCTAAGTTCTCGATAGCCGGATACATGGATCACCAAAGCCAGGTAAATTATCCGGGTCCCGGCACTTAACAAAAACCCTGACATGTTAATAATAAAAACAGTTCCACTAGTGACATCACAAATCTGTGTCTTCGAACATTTCCGGAAAACAACATTTCCAGGTTTGCTGTTTGCACTGTGACCAGTCACTGTTTGAGACCAAATTGATCAATGTTTTTTGCAAACATATGGCTTCGGATTTAGGATGACATTGAATAACAGACATGTAGTCACGTACAAGTATATTTACAGTTCTCTGGAAAAAACATTTTGACAAGATATGGCCTTTAAGGTCACCCTTGGAACTAGGCGAAAGTGTCCTGAATAGTGCTCAAGATAACCTTATTAGCGGGACTCATTTTCTATATTTTACTCTATATGGAGACTGTGGACATCATTTTGGACTGTCCTAGGATGAACTTAATTGTGAGGTAGACTATATTACCGAGCTGACAATAAAGGGAGATGCAACTGTATATGAAAACATTGATTAAACTAAAAGGGGATACCCCTTGCAAACCAAAAGCAAAGATAGCAGACAGAGTCAGGAAGATTGTCTGATTTTGACAATGTTTGAAGGATGTTATGCTAATTCACTACATTTTCATTATAGTGAGGCAGATAATTTGACAGACAAGGCAATGTGCCATGTGTCTTAGCCAGACTAGACTCATGCAAGATGAACATTTTACACCAACTATCGCATGGATTTGAAATGTTGTTTGATAATATAATTGTATCATACAGCATTTCAAATGTATGTGCAGTATTTGGTATAAAGTATTTGTTTCACATGTATCTGGTACAGGCAAATAAGCAGAGCAAAAAAGGATAGTTCAGACATTGATTTGTGACTCTTGGCGACCCACTCAAAGTCAAAATTGTTTGGTCGCCCAATTGTGGGTCACAACCCAGGGGTTAAGAACTGCTGGCTTACAAGTACAGCTACTTGTGTTATTCAGAAATGGGATGCAGGGGTAGAACTACCCACTAGTCCACACACTAGTAAAGATTACGACGGACTAGTAAACCTGCCAACTAGTCAGGCTGTCTAGTAAAAATCAGCATGTTGTGTAGCGCCACAATCCGTACCATTGACAAACTAATCCTAATGAGACGGCAGTGAAATGGTGCTTTTGATTGGCTGTTGTGTGACATCAATTTCTGGTTTTCGAATACGGTTTACATCTACATTGCTTGATTAGTCAACGTTTATGCACGATGTATCGTTATGACGAGGGCAAGGACTGGTGTTTGTGGAAAGAATGCCTTCTTGACGGGCACGGACAACTGTTCGACTGGTGGAGCACGGAGGCCAGACATTCAACCACTTGGGCCCAGGCCTAATTGACAGTAGTGTCTCCGACGCTGAGTGACACTGACTGACTGGCAGGCAGTGTTAGAACCAGGCCTATATGACACGTCTTAGTGGTTGAAATAAAATTGCTGCGATTTAAATTTGTGTTATGTTTTGATATTTCCAGGACTAGTAAACCTTTTGACGCACTAGTAAACTTTTGTTTTTATTAGTCCTGCTATCCAGTAAAATAAATGCTGAAGTTCTACCCCTGGGATGGTTTAGCATGTGTGATTGAACTACTTGTGTTGTTCAGAAATGGGATGGTTTAGTAGGTGTGATGACAGACCCTGGTAATTACAGTAGCAATTAAGAGAGTCGTATTTGCCTAATGATAATCTACTTGTTCTTGGCAGGTAAATCAAACTAACTAACTGGCATGTGCCTACTTTTGGACAGTTGGACAACTTCTTTGTTTGGCAATGGGATATATAAGGAGGCATAGGTAGCGAGAGAGACAGGAGACGAATATGCAATAGTTGCACGGCAAGATCTTGAAATGCATGCATATAATATGCTGAACTACTACAGTTCATGCTGTGTCTAGTTGATACTGCTCAACTCACTCAGTCTCAGCTGTGGTCTTGGAGTTAAGGCAGAGCTGTCTCTGTTTGGACAGTTGACTGGACTGGCGAATCAGCCAAATGTCAATGTGTGCCAGTTGAATGCGAACTTTGCTGCAGAGCAGCAACAACATCAATGCAACTCAGTTAGGCCTAGTCAATATAATCATTAAATATACAAATTATCGCTCAATTCACATGCGAACTATTCAAGCGACAACATCACTTATTTAGCGACACGGACTTGCATCAGGAATATGGCAGGCATAAAACCGATGATTTACGAATTACTTGAAATGATGATTGGATATGATAAGCTGACAAGGCCTACTTACCAAAATAAAATTAATAAACATCCACAGTAATCATTCCTGCATTTTCCCGCTAGATGGCTGCTCTGTGACAATTTCTGCCAACGTAGAACAGTTTGGGCGGGAAACGTCGGCAGACGCCTGAATAAATAATTATATACCCGTCCCTGTATTAGTGGCGTAGCCAGAGGGGGTGCCCAATCCCGGAAAATTATGAGGGTAGGGGATTGAGGAACTGTAACTGGTTGCCTGATTCATAGAGTGACAAGGTACAGAGGTTATAGGGCTCCACAGTCCTACCCTTTGGCAAATAAATTTGTCATCATTCAAATGGGATTAAGTTACCTAATGTGGAGGAATCCACCGCTTCTGCCGTAGGCAATAAGCATCCAGCAGGCTGCAGCCCAAGAGGTGACAGGGCAACAAAAATGTCACCATTCACAATGTGCTTGATGGCTAATGCCTATTAATATATTAACACAAGGATGCAAAATGATGGTTGACCGGCAAGATGATTAGTTACTGGACTAAGATCAAGTTGCACGTTGCGGCCAAAGCCATTTATCTACTCGATTTTCCACTGGGTAGTCGGAACTTCGTATCGTGAATTTATTAAGTTTATCGTTAACGTTACACATGGTACATAAATTTTTGTGAAGCTCACTCGATCGACGCCGCCGCCGCGGTACTGATTTGTTGTGCAGTTATTGGTTGAACGCCAGCGCCTCATCATCCATGTTAAGGCACGAATGTTTATTGTTTCATCGGAGTAAATGACTAAGTGTTGGTATTTGTCATGTTGCTTGTCTGTAGGTTTGGGAGGTGTAGCGTGGAAAATATGGCGGTTTTAGGTGGATATTATCACTATGTAGGGGCTTTATGGCTTCGTGTCTCTGATATTGTGTCGTTTTTCTCTTAGACTTAGTTTGACGGCTTCTATGAAAGTTTGTGTTGAACTGGCAGCTACATTGGTCAGTAAACTTGGTTGTCATGTCGTCATTCAGTTTAAACGAGTTGGGTTTGAGAAAGCGACACAATGCAGCATTGCGACGGAATCATGCGATGCACGAATATTGGACACTCTAGTTTATTGTACATTATATCTACCTGTACAATGCACATCTAGTTAGCTTGTAGTATTGTCCATGCACTGTGGTTATAAGCCATCCATTATTAGAAGGAAATTGATATGTCTTATTCACAATAATACACCACTGTGCTTACTGTATGTTGTATGGTTATATATTTGTATGGTTATTGGTTCACTTTCTCAAATGAGTATCTACGTTGTAATTGCTGTTTTGCATCGATTCTACCAAGTATGGCCTCACTTTGTTGCACATCATTTCAGCTTTGTATTCTACCAATTTAGCTTCTAAGATATTTAATAAATTTTATTTGCTTACGGGCCCTACTCGTCTGTAGGATTATAGTTATTGATAATAGTAGGATTAGTCTTATGGCTATGGATGAGGTAGTTATCGGTAGTGGCACGTGCTATTTTCACAGATTATCATTACGCTCTTCAGGTACGCCACTCGAATGAATATTGACTACCGAACAATGAGCCCAGAGGGCTGTCATATGTAAAAGATGGCGGGATAAGCAGAAGGCCACAGACCAAGATGTCAGCTAGCGAAAGTCAGAAACTGCTCGATGCATGTATGGTCAAACTTGTGTCTTATCTAATGGTAGTCTATGCCAAATAACACTGATAAATATGCTGGGGATTTCTATATTTGAGAAACATCATGCTTTGAAGGGTGTGTTTTACACAATGGGAAGTTAACGCCCACTCTGAAGAGAAGCAGCATGTCATTGCTAATGGTGTCCCCCAGCTACCATCAATGGTGGAACCTTGACAGCTGAACATATATAGAAACCCTCAACTGGAGTCAATGATGGAATCCTGATAGATGGAACAGACACATAAATCCTCAAACGTAGTGAATGATTGAATCCTCATAGCTGGAACAGACACAGAAGTTGCCAAACTGCATTCAAAGATGGAATCCTGACAGCTGGAATAGATGCAGAAGCTCCTCTGTGCAGTTGCAGTCAATAATTGAATCCTATAAGCAATACCAGACACAGACGTCCCCAGCTGCAGCCAATTATGGAACATTGACATCTACAACAGATACAGCTGCTATCAACCATAACATTCCACCAGATAGTGCAGGTGTTGGCATCGAAGTTGACAACATTCTTCTAGCCAGAAATGACAACAACAATCTTCTGAAACCAAGCGACTCCCTCTGCTTCATTTCTAAGAAGGGGTATTTGTTCAAGGTAATACAAGAGGAAAATAGAGAAGATATGTCTTTGTGAACAGCTGGACTCCAGCCATTGGCAAACTGTGTTGAAGAAAGATCCATATACCAGTTGTTTGTCGAGAAGATATATCTGTCACACAGAGGCAGCGTGTTTGCATCCATTCCAGTTGGGTCTACGCAGATAGACTTAATCCTGGCAGTCGGAGCTCACGTCTCTGAGGCGGTTAACAAAACTGTTAGAACAACTTTAAAATTTATGTTTATTATAATTTGGTGTATTAAGTCTTTAAAATGTGCCTTATTTTACAACTTATCTTTCAGAAATGCAGCACCATTGCTGACCACGTTTATTTTCCAAATAGCCGATGATTTAAGAACAAGATATGCAAAATGCATTTAAATGTCGATATTAGGTTTGTTGCATTAATATCAATCACGTAAAATAGTTCAGAGTGAGAACCTCTACAACAATCTACAATGGAAACGATTAATCTCATACATCCACTTAATATATAGTTGATGGACCTGAAAATCGCGCAATCATACGACATTCATAATTACAATTACACTCATGGTCATTCACATTAACACAGAGTTGTTAGTAATGTTCTATTCAGAAGCTCTACATCCCTGCTAACGTATCAACGTAGCATATTCTAAATTAAACACATGGTATTGTCGTTTTAGCATCTGTTGTCATCCCTTATAGATTATGTATAGGAATTCACAAAATAAGTCATTGTCTTAATGAAAATATACCCTTACAAAAATGCACTAGCTCAACATCAAAACTCTATGTTGTCACATATGTAGTAATATATTCAGTATACTTGCAAACAACAAAAACTGTCAAATATAAAATAGATTATTGAACACTGGAACGTATACAATGCAAAGTATGTGCATTCGTATGGTTATTTTGGAATTATCACTTCCAACTTTGACCTACTGCTATTACCACAGAATTAGGATTTAAGATGGCCAATTTCTTGGTAGGGTCCCCCAACATATCTATTATTTTTATAGTTGCAAAAGCTGGGAACAATGCAAGCAAGTAAGTGATTTTATGAAGTGCTGCATATATGTATGTAGGTATATATATATATATATGTGCACGCGGGTGCGTTGGGTCATCTGACGGATGGGAGTTTTAATTACACTTAATAATATTGTAATATCAGTTGCTTTTGTAAAGGAAGTAAATCGTAGCCTGTGCTATCAATGCGTCAGCCTTCATCGGTCATCGGTCATTCAGTGCTACAAACATAATATAACACTTCATTCATTAACTGATTTAATTAATTCGTCAACTATTCATTATTCATTATATACAGCACCACACAACTCAAATGAAAATAGTATACATGTATATTTAAATATATTGGACTACGACAACGTGAGGTCATTGAACGAGTTTTTGTATGCGTTGAACGTGTCCTGTACCAACAGCACTATAGCCAGCGTTGTGTCTAACACGGATTTTCTTGAAACAAACTAGCGTACATGAACGTTACCGCATAGGATGCCAGTGCACTGCACCTCTAACCCCTGACCACAATGTCATGATTTTCATGTACGTAGTCAATTGATAGGTATGTTGCAAAGAGGGGTGAATTAAATTATCCAGATTTTGCTAATGAGCGTTCGACGTCAATCCTCGCACCAAGTGCCTTTTCCAGTTCAACACCACCGTCAACTGACAGAGAACATCCCCAGAGCCTGCATGCACCCACAATTACGTCCGCCGCCGCCGCCGCCGCCGCCGCCGCCGCCACCGTAGTCGTCGACGTAGTAGTAGTAGTAAGGTAACTTCTTTTGCACCTAAATCCTCGGAAACCAAACATAGAGGCGCTTCAAAACAAAAGGTTTGTCAATCTCCAAATCGATACGCAGTTTTAAAATTGCCAACAGAAGGATGGATACGCCAGGGAGTTCAGGTGGATATGCAATGTTATCAAGGTAAGTTTTTTAATGACGGCGGAATCGTGTAATTGTTCACAGATGCCTCACACGAATACTGTAGTTACATCACGCAAGTGAAGAAATAGACAATTACATATGGAAATACCAACAATTATAGATGATCACTGTTCCAGGAGAAGCAAAGTGGTGCGAGAGATGGTCAGGAAGATCAGAGAGACCATGTCTAACTTACACAAAACTACTCGCGTCTGAATTCGGAATAATAGTGACTGAACTTGAGAAAGTTAGGAGATAACAACAATGGAGTTGATTGGTGTGCGACTTTCACAGGAACCGTCTTCTCGGTGAATAGATGATGTTGAAGATGATGATAATTTACGGTGACATTAACACAAATAATGACGTCACAAAGTGACAGTTTCATGGTGAATACTTCCGGATTGAACGTTAGAAAATTGGTGCTTACTATAACAGCGTTATGTTGAGATATTGTGTCCTGATCGTCTCGCACAAAACGATGAAACCATCGTCGTTGAGATGACAGTCGCTGCAATAACAACACATTGCGTATTGTTTTACGGCCGACGTTAGACGCCGAAATCAACATCGCTATTTTAGTTGACGGTAATTACTTAAACTATATTTCTTTTATGTAATAATAGTTTATGTCTAGCGACGTGTGATACTGCAAACGGTAATCTCGCAAAGGTTGCACATGCCTGTGTCACCTCGGGAACTTCAGACCAAGCTTTCCAAGCCGACTTTTTCCCGCGCCACGGAACACTGAAAATGAAACCACACCAGAGCGCGTCATGGCATAGAACTACATTACACGCGTGTCTGCCTCTTCGTACGACGTGACCAGAGGGCTTAAAAAAACAAGGAGGAGCCATGCAAGTTTCTTGGAGAAGAAATCCAAGCAGAGCAGTGATCAGAAAACAAGGGGTTGTGCTTAATAAATGATGAGAATGTAACTGCTCATGGAACAGTCATGGTTGAATTATATTCCCACGTGGAAACGAACACGCCTGTAATGTACCACTCTCTGCATGCTCTTCAGCAAGGGATAAGACAGTAAATGTGCGCACTGTAGACACGGATGTTGTCGTCATCTTCGTTGGGATGTTCTTCTGTTTGAAAGCGACCGTCAGGAACTTCCAACTGTTGGTTTCGTTTGGAAGAGGGCGAAGCATCAGAAACATACACGTACGTCAGCACCATTCGTGACAACCTTGGAGAGCGGAAGGCCAAGGGAATTATGAGGTTGCATGCTGTGGTATCGTTTCAGCGTTCCATGGCGTGGGGAAAGATTGGCTTGGAAGGCTTTGTTTGAAGTTCCTGGGGTGACAGAGACATTTATAATCATTGAGAGGTCACCGTTTGCCGAGTTAAAGGTGGCTAGACCAGAACAAAAGTTAATTAAGAAGCTCGTCATAACAATGCATGACAAGTCAAGTGCAACAACGTTTGTTGACGACGCAAGAAGAGAACCTTTCACGAAGAAAAACTAACTGCGCCTCGATCGTTTGCCACCAACAGGGGATGCATTTGTACAACACGTCAGGCGCAACATCTACCTAACAAGCATATGGTCTTTGAGTTGTGTGGCTCGGCCGGATTTGAGGAGGGAACACATTCTCCTATTTGGACAACGCATCCCGACGCTGTCAATGCGTGCCGGGAGCTTTTGCAGTGCCGATGCAAAAGTAGAAGGCCTTATATGCAGTGCGATGCATGTGCTCTGATACTGGACCTTTGCACGTGTTCTTGTATTACGAGGTGACACGTGATTATGGTTACCACGGGCGATGAAACAAAAAGATAAAAACAGTACTTACGTACTTACAAGTATACTAATATAGACACGTTCGTATGCACGAATACACACGCGCATATATATGTGTGTGTGTGTGTGTGTGTGTGTGTGTGTGTGTGTGTGTGTGTGTGTGTGTGTGTGTGTGTGTGTGTGTGTGTGTGTGTGTGTGTGTGTGTGTGTGTGTGTGTGTGTGTGTGTGTGTGTGTGTGTGTGTGTGTGTGTGTATACATATATACATAGTCATATATATATATTATATATATATATATATATATATATACATTTATGCATACGTACTTACATATATGCAGGCGTGCATGAATGCATAAATACAAACATACATTTATACATACAAAAACAGTGATGGTATTGAAAAAAAAAAAGAATTATGTATGTATTCATTTCACGTTCAGTAATAGTTGATCTTGACATTCAAAGTAAATCATATACATACATACATAAATACATACATACATACATACATACATACATACATACGTACGTACGTACATACATACATACATACATGCATACATACATACATACATACATACATACATACATACATACATACATATTTACATGCATGCATACATACATACATACATACATACATACATACATACATACATACATATATACATACATACTTATATATATTTGAAAAAAAAGTTATATTTCCCGATCAGTAATATTTGACCTTGAAATCTGACGTGGAGCCCCGTCTAACAAAAAAATAATTTAAAATATAATTAAAAAACAAGGGGATTGGTGTGCGTGTGTGCGTGCGTGCGTGCGTAGGCCCAATCTTACAAGTTTGTGAGTGCGCGGCGTGCGTGCGTGCGTGCGTGCGTGCGTGTGTACGTGCGGGCATGAAACGTACACGTGGGCCTACGGAGTACACGGGGTCTATAATATATGAATACACGTTTCTGCAAATTAAGATTTTGTTGATAGCCTGTAATTCACAAAGAAGATTACGGAAGAATAACTGTCCAATTTGTCGGTCAAAATGATTTCGCACAGTATTGCGGCTAAGGAATCAGTCATGCACCTGCAAGTGCGCAAGACGAAAAATATCTTTTTGGTCAAATAAAAATATGTCACTTGTATGAGGGCACCACCACCACTGCCGAAAGGGCGATGCTGCCATCTGACGGATTACATTTACCGAGTCCGGCTGTTTCATGGGAAATAAAAATATTTTGCATAATAATATATACAATTATCTAGTTGTGGGAATTATTAATGTTTTATCTAACATATACGGTCAAAAGCCAAATCGACATTTGTAGACAAACCTTATAACTTGAACGACGGCGACATAACAACTTGAACCAATCAGCGTCCAGATCTACGTGACGTGCACAGCCAATCTGCTTCGACCCGCATTTATTTGAACCCAGTTGATCTCGTATCCTTGGACGAATAAGAAGTGTGCCGAGAAATAACTATATCTGAGGAATAATTGTTGAATTCTTGTACCAAAAACACTGAATTGAATCGATATGGCAACCACCAGAAGCGCTTTGGTAAGGGGTTACCCAGTTTTGATTTAGCAACAATTTAACGAATGGAGTTAGGATTGCATACTCCACTTCCACAAGTTACAGCCATTTTTAAAGGTCCCGTGTCAGCTAAGTTACGCTTTTATCCACGACAAAATGAAAACGTCTTGCCGAATAGTGTAGCTATTCCGTTCTTTCGAACTGTTACTAAAAGTAATTTGTTTTGCCCTGTTAAGCAAGACACAAAATAACAGCCATTTTGGTAACATGGTAGCATGTTGAATCTTGCCCGTGCTTGTCGTTTGTCTGTTCGTATTTGTTGCTGACGACGGGTCACTGAGTTCGTACTGAACGCGGATAAACGCTTGGGTGTTGACGGCTTTGTATACTTCAACACTAGTCTAAGCATACTTGCATAAAGTTTCGCATTGATTCTTTGTTTATTACGCGTAAATTTCAGTATGAATACCAACGTACAATTTGGAGCGTTCCAGTTGACAGTGAGTATTGGTTTGGCGAATTTTCGGCGCGACGACGACTTTTCACTGTCAACTTAACCTAGGTTTACTTAGGTTGTTCCTGACCGTAGGCGGTGTGCCTTGCTGGTCAGTGCCTTCGAACAGGATAACCTGGAGTCACGACGATTTATAAATGCTCTAATTATTATTATGTTATCTAGGCGGTTTTTAAATGAGTTGATACTAACTAGGTGCATTTACAACCTGTTCTAGTAAATTGTTCCATAATTTTGTAAATCTGATTAAAAACCTCTCCTTTCTTGTATTTACATGGAAGTGGTTTGCGCATGCGTCAGGTGTAGTCCATTCCGATTTTTCTGCTCCGCTGTTATTGATTATTTTTACGATTTCTAAACGTTTTTATTACTGTTAACTGTGTGAGGTACTATTTTAGATATACCGGAATATAATCCCATGGTGATATATGCGATCAAATCACGCTAAGACACGATTTGACAGGTTTAGCCTTAGCTTCCATAACCAGTTCAAAACAAGATGGCGAATCTGTAAACAACTTACGCAAAGCGCGCCAAAACAAAATCGCCCCTAAAACAACCCAAAATCAGTCCATTCACACAAAGCTTACGTATTATACTGTTACAAATCTGGATTGTACGCTGTCAGCAACACACAAGAAACCAACAGCAAACACAATAAACAATACAATAAACTGTCTACTAACTGGCAAATTTTACTACTGTCTTTTACATTTACTGTGATCTTACTACTGTGATTTTATATTAGCTGTGATATATAACTTAATCATAAAAACAATACCCACATCTATAGTGGAATATAATCTCTTGTTTTTGCTTTTGTTTTACTGCAGTAACATAACTGTACAAGCAAAGCAGCTTGTGCAATAGCTGCTCTTGTGATGGTGCCACCCAAAATGGGCACACCAGTGGTAGTTCTGATTAGTATCATTATTGCATTCGTACCCAAATTCCCGATACACCTGGACCATAACCGATTCACGGACGATCCAAATGGTCTGCTAACATATGACAGGTCTTGCTGGACTGACACAAGTATTAGACTGGCACTAGCTTTCACCAGAGACTCCCGTAACAAGTACCACACCAAACTGGCTTATGCAATCCCTACATCGAGACACAAAACATGTTATCTTGTCCTACTAATCCTCTGTGGGGACATCCAAACAAACCCCGGCCCAGTCAGACACCCCTGTGGATTTTGCAAAAAGCTTGTTGCTTCAAATCACCGAGCAGTCTGCTGCCACCGGTGCAACCAATGGGTACACCTTAAATGTTGTGACATAAGTCCAGATCAATATAATCTCCTCTGTAACAGTTCCTGTTCCTGGCACTGCATGAAATGCGACCATCCTAACTACAGTCATCCCTTCTTCCAAGACCACTTATTGGAATGTTCTCTTAACCGATATAACAGCCTTAGTGACGCAGACCAAAATAACCACAACATTGACCCCCACACACATATCTCAAACAAACACGAGTCGTACATCCCAAACCTGGGATCCAACCTTTGGACCAAACCCTCAAAATGCATCAACCCCTGAACGTCGTAAGAAAACCAAACATAACACACTTAGCGGAATTCTAATCAATACCAACAGTGTCAAAAGCATCGCAAAGACAACCCAATTAAAAACAACTATTCAGTCAAATAATCCTGACATCATATTCCTAGTAAAAACCAAAATAGATGAAAACTACCCTACCTATTCGTTCCTACCACCTAACTATAGCGCCATCCGAAAGGACAAAAACACCCATGGTGGTGGAGTTCTCATAGCCTTCCGCGATGACATTGTAGCAGAACCACTTACAAAACTAAACTCAAGCTGTGAAATAGTATGGACAAAAATCCATTTCACACGAAACAAATCCATATACTCTGCATCCTACTACCGACCCCCCAGTGACCATCTCCAATCCCTTGAAGCTCTCCACGAATCCCTAACAAAACTGTACAGATCACAAAAAACTTCTCCTAATGTAGTTATAGCAGGTGACTTCAACCTTCCTGATATTAACTGGGGCAAGCAGCAAACCACTGACAACAGAACTGCCAGCAAGCATAACAAACTGCTAGAAATAATTAGAGAATTTGGATTACAAAACATGGTCAACGAACCCACACGAGTTGATTCCGGCAATATCCTTGACCTCATACTCACTTCTAATCCATCGATAATTGCTAACACTCACACCACCCCTGGCATGAGTGATCATGAAGCTGTGACCTTTAACGTAAACCTACATCCAATCCGTAACAGTAAACCATCACACAAAGTGTTCCAATATGAATCTGCAAACTGGAATAAGCTTAAAGATGACATAAAACAACTAACAACATACTTTGACACGAACCCAAATTCAACACATGTCAACACAAATTTGAACTTTTTTCAGAATAATCTTACTTCATTAGTCAACAATAATATTCCCAGCCGCAACACCAAAGCAAAAACCCACCTCCCCTGGATAACACGTGAAATAATAAGAATGCAAAGAAAACACAACAAAAGTAATAAAAAAGCAAAACAAACTGGACGTAATAGTGACTGGGAAAGGTTTAGGCAACTCTGAAAACAAGCCACTAAAGCTGCAACCAAATCCTACTAAACAATCACATTGGAGACAGCCTAAAAACAAACCCAAAACAATTCTGGTCATTCATTAAAGCAAACAAACGAGAATACATTGGCATCCCTACACTGCAAGCAAACGACCAACCAATCACAAATGATCACGACAAAGCAGATACACTTAACAACCAATTTAGTTCCGTGTTTACTCAAGAAATGTACCCCATCCCCCAACTAGCTCCATCCATCTACCCCGATATGCCCTCCCTTGAAATTGGGATAGACGGAGTAATTAAGCAACTGAAAAACCTAAACCAAAATAAAGCTACAGGCCCCGACGAACTCCCAGCCAGAGTCCTTAAAGAGACTGCAGTGGAAATTGCCCCCATCATCACACGCATTTTCCAGCAGTCATACAACACTTGCAAACTCCCAGATGACTGGCTCCAAGCACTTGTAACACCAATACACAAAAAAAGCCACAAATCGGACCCTGCTAATTATAGACCAATTTCGTTAACATGCATCCTCTGCAAAGTTATGGAGCACATCATTCTAAGCAACATGTGGAAACACATCATCCTCCACTTCCAACATGGATTCCAATCAGGTCTGTCTTGTGAATACCAACTCATCGAGACAGTCCACGACTGGATGACTGCTATGGACAATAAGACACAAATAGATGCCATCCTACTTGATTTCGCCAAAGCCTTCTACAAAGTCCCCCATAAACGCCTCCTATCCAAATTAGCTTTCTATGGAATAACTGGAAACACACAAAACTGAATCAAATCGTTTCTATCCGCAAACAGAGAGTCTCAGTCAATGGAGCCCTGTCGGACAGAACAAATGTTACATCTGGTGTACCACAGGGCTCAGTCCTAGGACCTGTCCTATTTTTACTCTACATAAACGACATAACCGAAAATGTCCAATCTTCCGTATGCCTCTTTGCAGACGACAGCATTATATATAAGGAAAATCACATCCGCAACCGACCACGAAACTCTCCAATCTGACATGATCAAACTCCAAACATGGTCTAATAAATGGCAGATGGAATTTAACATATCTAAATGTGTGCATCTCCCAATAACAAACAAAACCAAACCCAGACTACATTCATATTCACTCTGGCATACCACTCTCCACTGCCTCTAGTCACACATATCTTGGAATAAAATTAGATTCTAAACTAACCTGGGCTAACCATATCACTGACATAGCTTCCAAATCTTCAAAAGTCCAAGGCATGATCAAACGAACCCTCGGACCATGCAAACCTGAAGTAAAAGAAACAGCCTATAACATGCTAATCTGACCAAAACTCGAGTATGCTTCTCCCATATGGAACCCACACACTGCGACCAAATTAAACACCTTGAAAGAGTACAACACTGTGCTGCCAGATTTGTCAGCAATGACCACAGACGCCAAACAAACGCAGCAGACCTAATAGCCACCCTTCGATGGTCAACTCTTGAACGACGACGCATTATCAAACAAGCCATGGCATTTTACAAAATATTAAATAACATAATCAACATCACACCCCCACCAGGTCTACTAACACAGTCAAACAACCGTAGCCCCTAGGTTCCGCATCAATGCAGCAGTGTTCTCTTTCTACCCTCAAGCAGTTCGAATCTGGAATATGATTCCACCACCGATTACTGAACTAGAAAGCCCCATAGCGTTTCAAACAGCGATCATGAACCTCCCTTTCACCACACCCAATCATCTAAAGTGCCTATAAAACAAACAAACTACCCACAACGCATGCGCACAAACAAGCACCATACAACTCCTGCGCTAACTCAAGTTTGGGCTGTTTGGAGTAAATCACCTAAGACATGAACGTTCTTGGAATAATTTCAAACTATGACCCCTTGTTCCTTCCTTTACATAACATGACAATGTTAGAAAATACATTATCTCCACGTGTTCTTCTATACATGCTAATGTAGGGAGTCTTTTCTGGTAAGGAATATTCTTTATTCCTGGGAGTTGCTTAGTTGCATGTCTCTGCTCATTTTCTATTGCATCCTTATATTTTTGTTTATAAGGGGACTGTATACTATTAATCTTTTGGTTCATACACTTGTCAAATATCATGGCATGCATCAGAAATATCATATTGTTATGTAAACTGTCAATTACTAGGTAAATTTCAGCAAATTACTAGGTCCAATTCACAAGCGTCACACACTTAGCAAAACATGTCACACGTAATAGTCATCATAGTGTTGTACAGGTACAATGTATACCTGTACACATGTACTTATTTATGATAAAGAAACTTAGTAACATACTTCCATAACTTCACAGACTTTTGGCAATAACTGTTGCGCCCATCTAAATTTATATTTTTGAAAATTAATTAATGATGAAAACAAACAACAAAACAGAACAATGCTATGATCATATTTAAAAGTTAGGCAAAACTCAAGTTGGAACAACAAAATCGAGGTCGGTCCGGATTTTACAAGGTGCCTGCTGTCCGTACGACACTTTTTCTTTTCAGATACAACATTTAGTTAACGCAGTAAAAAGCTTATATTTTATGTTCTTCAAACTATAATAACTGTTTACTGCCCACCAAATTGTAATTAGTAAGCCCGTAACAATGTTGCATTGGACTGTAGATTGGAGGAACTGTGGTTCAAATCCCAGTGCCAACCGGTCAGTGGTTTGGTAACGCCGCTGTGTCAAAACTGGGACAATTTTGTTCCGTCTTCATTGGCTGTATCAGCCAAAAGAGACACTTAACTATAAGGTGTTTGGTCCTTCCTGATCCTCAGCAGGGAAATGAAAAAACATGTGTTGTGGACTCATGAATTTTCTCAAAATTCCCATTGGCATTACCGTCCAAAAATGCACCCTGCCAATTGTAGAAGAAGAACAGTTTAAATGTGGTTATGTGATGTGAAGTACTGCCATAAAGTGATTGTGCTATCCAGAAAGCTACAACCAATACATGGTATCACTCATGTTTCGTGGCTATCATAACGGTAACATTAACATTGAATTTTGAAATTTAATTATGTTTAACATTGTTCACTGCAGGGTGTGATTGGTGGTCTGAGACATGGCCTGGGTAACGAGAATGTGGAGGTCGTGAAGGGCAAGGCTGGTGACAAGACGCGTGTCACGAGTGCAGCTGTCACGCGTGGTCGCGCCGCTCTCGGTAACATCAGCAACAAGACCGGCACGCTGTCAAACCTCGATGGCAAGAAGGTAAGAACCCAGATCTAACATCACTTGTATCACTGCACATTTTGTCAATACTGTATAAAGGATCATCTCAATATTGATGTCTGATAAGGAGACAGAATTACTGGCAATCCACAAAGTTTAAGGTTCGCTTGGAGAGCGACATCATTGTGCACACCATTTACGAAATTAAGATAGCGACTATAAGAAGTGATAACGCAAAGTTAAATCAAGTAAATGAAGATTTTTAATCGTGGTATCACTCTGCAGTCTGCTATTAATGCAAAATCTGAGACGTCACCAACCTCTATTTTCATCTGGCAGATTGATATTTTAGTTGGCTCTCCTCAGCACATCAAAAGCATATCTTGGTTTTGGCTGTGCCTGAAGCTCAATGCTAAGGCGGGTATTGCCAGGATCAGACACATTATACCACGATAAATGTGCATCTGAACACTGATAACATGTATATCACGTTATCATTATGACTGGCAATGACCTGATGCTGATGTAAACAATGGGTCAGTGCGACAATGTGAATGCTGTCCAGAATACTTGCTCTTATTCCGCCAAAGGCACAGTTGTATTACAGGATCCACTGCTGCAGCCATGGTCTTTAGCAATGCTGTCAAATGTTTGACAGTATAACAAATTTCCTTCATGCCTTTACATTATGGAATATTATATGCATTATCGTTTTATCATGCAGAACAAAAATGTAACAAAACAAACACTGGTGTAAATATAAAATAAAAAAAGATTAGGCTTTAAGGTTGTCCCATTTTTCTAGGCAGGGTCAGGTGGTCAATCGGATTGAAACCAGTGGCCCGGCAGGCCAGTAAAATGTGAAAAATGGTGGCTCAACAGCCTCAAAAAAGGCACCGGGCCAGTGTCGAGGCCTGCTGTAGATTGTTCTCCAAGACTAGGTGCCAATGTAGCGATGTTCAGTTCACATTGATTTATGCTGTTATTTTACACTTATGCAATCATTTTTCTTTGTGATGATATTAAGTATTGATGTAGAAATAAGGAAGATAAACATTAGGATAGAAATACTGACCAAATGTGTGGCCTGAAGCAAAAAGTCTGAATGATGTCAGCACCTGTGGTTACTGTGTTTCGTTGGTTTCATCAATAAAGATAAACAAAATGAAAATCGACTGTTCAGTGTAACGCTTCGTTTCCAAAAGTGCTGCTTGGATTTTATGGTGTGAACTATGACCTCGCGCATGAATATGGCGGAAGTTTTCCCATTCAACAGCATGGTTGACATTCTTTTGAGAGTGCCATGATGTTGACTTGTCGAACATGAAACAAATTACATTTCATCGATATTTTGAGTGTAAAACTTTAAATTAGTTTTTTGTTGTTGTTTGGGATTAAACAAATAGCTCATTCAGGAGTTAGGATCAATAAAATATTTTATTGCGCATCTGTGCTCGAGCACACCAGGTGAGAATACTGTGTATTCTTGGTTCACTGTCCTTCATAACATTTGATTGTTTCAAGAAGCGAGCAGCAATTTGAATTCGGCTTCTGATTCCACGAAGAATGTTATGAAGGACAACAAAATCAAAAATTGTTCTATAGTATAAGGGAAGTTTTTGCAACAGGGATTATTTCAGTGATTTATTGTGGAAAGGTGAATACTGTCGTGCAGTTTCTCATTTCAATGATCGAAAACATGGTAGGAGTTCTGAACATTGCACTTGAATGTGTGTACACATCATTCGACCCAGCAATTTTTGTTCAGACCCATGTCACTCTTTGGCACCCGGTTTTTGATAAAAACCCATACAAACTTGTGTGTATTGTGTGTGCAGGGGCTGAAGGACTCGACAAATGTTGTGTGCACGAGGGCGAAGACACTGAGCAAGTCGACGGCAACAACATGTCTGCAGACAGTGGCACAGAAGGAGAACGCCAGCAGTCGACTCATCGAGACAGTGAAGGAGAAAGATGTCGTGCTGGTAGGAACAGTGTCTCTTCTACAGTTCCACAGCCGTGTCACCTCGCATGTGCTCTGCTTGTTTTGTACACAGCTTTGATGATGCTTTTACAGTATGACTGACAGTCAAATTAAGCTGTGGTGGGGATAAATACACTATTGACAAGTGAAAGGACAGTTTTTATTGTATTCGAGATTACAAGTCCGGATGTTCGACAACGTTATTGTGATAAAATAGTACATTTTGTTGTATTTCATTACTGTTCATTGTTCAAATGATTTATTGAATCAGTATGGGATTCCCAAATTATTTTACAGAGATGGCCAGGTCGGGCCTACAACTAGTGTGGCTAATGTAGTTCTTATCCATAGCAACACATTTGTCCTCATTAAAGTTTATTATTTGTGTTGTCAATCTTAGAAACAAGATGACAACATTCTGTGGTATTTCTTTTATGATCTAATGTGAAAGGTACTACGTAAATAAGCATATAGATGTAAGGCTGCCACTCCAAGGCCATCATGTACGTATGTGTTCTCCAGGACCTCGTGTCAGAGTCGAAGACTGCAGTGAGTCCTGCGCCGATGGACATCAGCTCGACATCACTAGATGGCGCCTTCTCGAAGCACCTTCTCGTTGTTGACATAGATGCAGAGGACAGCGACAACCCACAGTTGGTGAGCCTCTATGTGAACGACATCTACGACTACATGCGCCACCTGGAGGTGGACCAGTGCGTGCGCCTGCACTACCTAGAGGGGCGTGACATCAATGGGCGCATGCGGGGCATCCTGGTCGACTGGCTGGTGCAGGTGCACCTGCGCTTCCACCTTCTACAGGAGACACTCTACCTCACTATCGCGATCATCGACCGCTTTCTTCAGGTAGGTGCCGTCCAACCTCGCCAAAGGTTGGGAAGGAGCAATTGGAGTGTTTTGGAGCCCCTCCCTAGACTACCTTCTCTGGATCTGCTCCTGATGGCAGCTCCAAATTGTGTACACCGTGGAAGTTTATTGTTGGGCACCTGTAGGCTTATTAAATGTAATTATTTTTGTCCCTAGGTTTTCATACACATGATGTATAAGACCAATGAGACACTCAAAGATAGTTAGTAGTAGGGTAATAGACAAGGATGACATGATGTCAGAGCTCGTTCGTGTCCCTAAGTATTGGGTCAGTGAATCTGAGACTTATTTTTGTGCACCATATGTTTTGGGGACAGCTGATAATTTAATTATTTTAAGTGTCCCAATACTTACGGTCATTCCGGTAATTACCTTAAATGGCTGACTCTCCTCATACACACAGACACACCTGTTGGTTAGGTCCTAGGTCTGCCATTGTTGACATTGCTTGTCAGTTTCCTGGTTGTTGTCAGATATAGGGTAGCCTACTAACAGTAGAAACAGTTGCAAACAACTCTTGTTAACACACTGGCCTAGTAAATACTGGCAAGATATGGGCTGCTATGAAGGTCCCAATAAATAGGGCGTTTATTTCAAATGTGTTGCAAACATCTATGAATATACATGGAAATGATTTATTTCTCCAGAAAGTATTCCATGGTTGCTACTGTCTAGCTCTCAGTATGCCGCTGAAGGGTTTTTGACAGTTTTATGTGTGGTTTACATTGTTCAGTTATTAAATAAGTATTCTCTATATGCCACAGATGTTCTTCCTGGACACTGTTGAAGTGTTTTGAGCGGTTTTATATGTGGTTTACATTGTTCAGTTGTCAAAAAGTATTCTCTAGTTGCCACAGATAAACCTTCATGGACATTTTAAAAGGGTTTTGGACTATTTATATGTGGTTTAAATTGTTCTGAAACAGTTCTTTGACACGTAATTTGTCCAAAACAGTGTAAAATTCGAAACTACTACGGACATTTTACTATTGATAAAAGATACACTTTCACTTGTAGCGATATGTTTCCTTACAGTTCTCTGGTAGCAGTGTTACTGTTACACCCACCACACGTCATCGACCACAACCTGTTATTGACTGTGTACTTTGGTGCAGGATTACGAGGTGTCACGCAGCAAGCTTCAGCTAGTTGGAGTGACGGCGATGCTGATTGCATCCAAGTACGAGGAGATGTATGCGCCAGAGATTGCTGACTTTGTCTACATCACAGACAACGCATACACAAAGGCGGACATCCGACGTATGGAGGTGACGATCCTACGACAACTCAACTTCCAACTCGGACGCCCGCTGCCACTTCACTTCCTGCGTAGGAACTCCAAGGCTGGCGAGGTGAGGCATTCTCTCGAACTGTCAACCTAGTGGGCTGCACGTTTTTTTGAACTGTGAAACAAGAATGTTTATTCAAACACATCAGTTTGTAATATCATTTGTTTGAATACCAGAATACATAACGTTAAAGGTTTTGTGTCTGCTAAATTGCACTACAAAGCCCAAAAGAGTGTTTGCAAATTTGACGTGTGCGAATTATTTAGATTGTAAACAAAACATTGCAATTGTCAATAGCCGCAATTTGAAGTTATAGAAGAGGCAGGCATACCAATGCTGGCAATGTAGAAGTATCTTTGAAGATAGGTAGGTGGTTCCCAAGTCCTGACCTCAAAGAGAGACAAAACTTTAACTGATTCCGTAAACTTCCTGCTGATAATTAACAATCTTGTTATCCTGGCAGGTTGTGGAACAGCTTTGAAATAGTAAAATACTTACATGGTCGTGTTATACACACCTGTACATGCATTGTGCATTTAAAGGGAAACAAAAGGCATCTTTAGGTGCTTGCCTATCTAAGAGTTAATAACTAACCATCGTCAACTACAATCAAGAATATTTTGCCAGCTATATACTAGAATAGCCTTGTTGAAGACACATAATTTTAGTTGCTCAGACAGCGCCATTATGATAGAAAACCTGACGTCACGGATGCCTACTCTTCCTAATTCGCCAAAGTGAGAATAGTACATAGTATGGAATTTGTTTTAGTGCTGAAACTACTAAAATGTTATGTCTGCAATGTGCACCGTGCAACATTATAACGGTTGTATCTCAGTTGATGGTAATATGAGAAACCAACTTATGAGCAGGTGACAGTGGCGTCATGGTCAAAGAAACTCTGGGTGCTTATTGGTCAAGCATTGGGAGCTTGTTCCAATATGTCACGTTGTCGGGAACTTAAATTTCAATAGAATCTCCCACTTTGAAAGCACAGGTGTAATATTATTGAGTGTAGTTGCAAATGTTTAATTGTACGGCATTAAACAATTATTGAAACAACTTAGTTTTGTGTAGATTATTGACATGGTCAGTGTTATACACCAGTTGCCCTTGTAAGCCTACACCATGTGCTCAGGTTCACATTGTTTTCTGAATGGGACATCACGTGTAAGACACAAAGCTCAGTTATGTGGTTATCACTGGATGAGGAGCATCTGCGTGAAAATGAATATTTTGGGGGACTTTAGCTGAATGTTTTGGTACTTCTGGTTTGGCTACACTTTCAAAGACCTGTCACATCAACGTGAAGATGTTCCTATAAATTTGCAGGTTGATGCCAACAAACACACGCTGGCCAAGTACATGATGGAGCTGACGATTGTCGACTACGACATGGTGCACATGCGACCCTCGCAGATTGCCGCTGCTGCCCTCTGTCTGTCAATAGCACTACTAGGTGGCGGCGAATGGGTGAGTTCTTCTCATATACGTCGGACACTATGAACAGACCTGGGGCCGAAGTACTCGGTACTCGTGTACTCGAGTACATTTTTGAAGTACTCATAAAACTTGTGGGTCGTGTACTCATACTCAGTGTACTCAGATTTTACGAGTGTACAGTGTAGAGCGACCTGAAATTAGTCATATGAATTAGCATAGCAGGTTGATAGTATTAAATGTATTAAATATTACAACATTCGAAACAAACGACGGTAGTAACGTAGGGCCGACCTGGCTATGCACCACCTACTATAGGTGTTTCAGTGATTTACATATAAAATACCTCCAGCTAACTTCTAACGTCATGGAATGATGGAGAACCGACCTGAGGCCGAAGTACTCAGTACACATGTACTCGAGTACATTTTTGAAGTACTCATAAAAATTGTGGGTCATGGTCTCGTACTCATTGTACTCAGATTTACGAGTACATCTGAGTATTTTTTCAATATGTACTGGGGAAAATTAATATATTTGGTTATAAAATGAAACTTTCCTGAAATATTTAAATGTTCAACTATTTTTTAAATATTTTTTTATTTCTGATAGAATACCACCTTACCATCCCTACACATAGTACATCCTCATTCTCTGATAACCATGACTTATGATACCCAAACTTGGCAACAGGCAGCATCTTTTACCAGTCAGAAACACCCTATTAAGCAAACAATATTTGTAGGCTATCAGTTCATGCCATAAACCTGTTTGTTTAATTAAGCCACCAGGATGTCCATAAAGAGCTAATTAGCAGTTAACCCACCAGTTAGAGAGGAAATGCCTTTGATGTAGTCTGGAGACCATGCCACTTGACAGTGGCTGACAGTGCTAACTGCTAAGAACAAGAACTGCCAGTCTTCCTCTGTAGAAGTAAGGTGGCTCAAGTCAGACTGCCTCCTACACTAGTATAATCCCATGCCAGCAGCCTGGCTAAAAAGTCCAAAGGGGATGCTGAGCCTGTTATGTGGACATGTGCTAACCCTCTCAACAACCAGTAGTCTACGATCAGAAAATTTAAATTGCAAACTTATAATATCAGCAGATTGCTGATTGTAGAGGTGAACGAATACCTCAGTCAGCCATGTACATATCGTCACAGTGACCTACTGCAGTTCTGAGTTTTCTAACTGGCTCAGTTGGTCCCTCACCATCTCAGCATTCCAGCCTCATCAGCCCCAGTTGAAAGGGTATTTAGCATAGCCGAGAAAGTATTTGGCAAATAGATGATAAGATCATACGATGCCACTGAAACGAATGCCAACAAATTTAATTTCATTGTTGATGAAATAGAGGGTTTTTTAGTTTTCCTCATAAAAAATTGAGCAACTGCCATTGCATATTCATTTTTGTGCTGAGTTATATAAATTAGATTAATTAATAATTATAAAATACGTTATTATTTAATATTTATATTTTTTTAAATGTACTTGTACTCGTGAGAATGTACTCGTACTCATCCATCTTCAAAGTACTCGTACTTGTACTCATGAAAATGTACTCGGCCCCAGGTCTGACTATGAATGTATATGAATTCAACACTATGACCAATATTGTTGACATATCTGGTTGTATGCCAGATATGATTTAAAAATCAGCCTACCAATAGTAATCTTGTGGAGTATAACTGTATTTAAGGCTAGGGGCTGGTGGAAAAGAGGCATATACCATATCTCCCTTAATAGTCAACAAATCTTGACTAAATTTGCTATACTTGTTCATTATGTGAAAACAAGAAAAAATATGAAATCACAGCTCATTTGCATAATGGTTGCCATGGTAACCTAAAATCCTGTAACGATTGGCATACGTTTCCTATAATCACTATTCTTAGAGAAATATTAATCCCACATTGGTTATTTTGCATTATATGACAACTAGGATGGTTATTGTATACAATAAGGGTGTTTTAGATGACTGATTATGTATTTTCAACAAGTTCTAACCAAACGTAATATGATTTTATATTTTAGCAAGACACATTTTTCATTGTCACTGGACATCTTATTGTATGTCTTAAAATACAGGGAACAGTTGTTGAAAATTTCATGACGTATCTTGTATAGTTTTCCTGTTCAGGTTCTTTCCGTATGGAACATATGCCGAAAATACAATGTTGAGAAAAACGCAAAAAAGTTCAACCTTGTTTTGTAAAGTTGATGTGGCATCATGGCGTATATTATTAACTACCCATCAAACATCTTATTGTGTGCACTGCAATACTGGGAATAGCTGCTGAAAATACCATTCATGTATATCTAATAGTTTTATTGTAATAATGTTTATACAATTGACATGTGCTAAAAAAACTAGTGTCGATAAATATTTGAAAAAAACAATGACTGGTATCATTGAGGTGTGAAAATTTTTATTCACTACCATAGAAACACTGTATTGTATTTATTTCAATGTGTGCTTTTCTTTTGATCAGTTGAATGATTTACCAGATGACTAGATATCACATATTCTGTTCGCAACAATATTCACAAGATTGGATGGAAATGCTGAAATTATGATGTAAAACCTGCGAGACTCACTTGAAGTTAATATTATATCAGTATTCCAAGAAACGTATTTAAACTTGCAGATCAAGATCACTTATGGTTGCAAGTTGGCATCTCTAAAAATGTGTTTTGGGCTCACAATAACAATTTCCTTTTATATGCTAGGTGAATCTATTCATCGTAGTTATGTAACAAAACACTCGCTTTTAAACACAAACCAAAGATGTTTGTATATGTTTAGTGTCTGCATTATTTGTTGTAACAGTTTTATTTTTTATTTCGGCCTATTTGGAATATACTTTCGAAATGGTAATAATAATACATTTCGTAAAACAGTGGCCTGTATGGAGTTCCTGGCCTTAAACAGAAGGTATTTATTGGACGTTTCTTGAATGCAAGTCATGCAACAGTTGGTGAAACCAAAGTTGTCCATGGCACTGTCAGCTAATAAAATAAACTGCCATAGTATCGGTAGTTGACAAAACAGTTGATGAGATGACGACAACTTGCGTCATCATCACACTGTGGCAATAGTTAGAGTCGCAGTAGTCATGTGTAGTTGTTGTTGCAGTCGGACACTCTGGTGCATTACAGCAAGTACGAGGAGCCCCAACTGAGGGATACGATGCGACACATGGCTCACCTGGCAACACGCGCCAGCCTTGGCAAACTCACCGCCATCAAGACCAAGTACCAGAGTTCAAAGTTCATGCGTATCAGCGCCATCCCCGAGCTGCGGTCACAACAGATCATTGACCTTGCCGAGCAGTACGTGCCATTGTAGGACTTGGTGACGTCAGCGGTGGACTCGCAGTGAATCACTTGATGCTAGTGCGTCTTGTGCTGTGATAGCGTGCCGTGGCTGCGCATGCATGCATGAACTGGTGGCGATAGCCGGGCCTCGTTCCGTCTCGGGACAGGGTTCAGACTTTGGTTACCGGGGTACTAATCGATTGACTTTACACCTGATTGTGTCGGCTGCACGGGAAACGATGCAGGATCATCTTCTATAGCTCACTTCCGATTTTATGGTGATGTTTTATACTGCCAGTCATTTTAGAACTCTGGAGTCATGACGTCATTGTAACATTATTTCTCATTGTTTCAAGTACCTAGTGATGTTTTATAACACAGCCAGGTATTGGTAATTTTATCCACAGAGTCGATGTAATATGCAAACAACTGCAGTAACTAATAATGTCAGAATTCAATAATCAATTCACTTTTCACACACACACACACGCACAAGTTACCCGTGGCGAACTCTGCAATTTGAGCTACTTTGTCTGTGAGCTCTGTGATACATACTTTATTTTTAGAACACATTTGATAGGACTTTTGTACCATTTTTATAAATGTGTGGTATACAGATAGCCAACTGGTTGTGATGTGGACTTTTGTACACCACTGGGTGATTTTATTTTACGTGAACAGATTGTGGATACATGCGTAAAATAAATGTACTTTTGTTGTTTGACGTTCTAGGCTGGAATTTTAAGACTTTTCAAAAACGTTCATATCGGCGAAACCATAATAATGTAATTTTATCAATCTTGAAATGGGTGTCAGATTTTTGCTGCTGTGGATAACTGACATATAAACTGAACCAGTTTCTTCTATTAAACCATGTTCAGTGCTTGTTGGTATCCGGAATGTCGGGGCTCCTCCAAGTGTCCTTAATTCTGTGTGTTCATTCTACATTTACATGTTCAACACTTTTCCATTAGTCACTGTACGTCCTTTGGTTCTACTGTGTCTTCCAGTCAGTCTACATTTACATGTTCAACACTTTTCCATTAGTCACTGTACGTCCTTGGCAGCAGAACTTTTTATGTATGTGGTTGTATATATTATATGAATAAATGTTTGTACTATTTCGTCCTGTTTTGTACTAAGTCCTGGAATCAGATAAAAGAAAGCTGTCATGCGCTACATTATTTAGCAAGGGTTGTGACACTGTTCTCCTTGGTTTTCTCATTCAATGTCACATTTTTAGGGTCATTCTATTGGCTTACTGCCATACATCATATTTTTCAAGTGATAAGTTTTCATTTCGAGACATGTAGAAGTAATTTCATAAAACACTGCACTTATACACATTGGAACACACAGGAACACAATCAAACGGAGTACTGTGGTCACAAAATATTCTTAGTGTTTGAAGTGTCGTTGCCACAAGCGCTCCAATATTTGTACTTCCAGTTAGTGTTATCCACAAGAAATACCTGTAAATGCTACCTTGAGGTTAATGTGCCTACCTTAGGCTTATGCATACTGAGACTGGCAAACCCTTTATTTTGGTGCACGTTTTAACTTGATGTGTCCAGTCTCCATCCGCACGGTGCCTGGCATTTTGTCTTTTTTTATTTTACTTTTTAAATGGTTCTACTAGAAAATCGAGTTGTGCATAATAATTATATGTAAAAATACACGACCAGAGAAAGCTATAGTTTGCTGACCATTCACCAGGTGTCGCCTATGTCATGCATTGTATGAAATGCTAGTGTTTAGAACACGACTCTCGCCCGGCTGCGAAACTTCGGAAGGAAGAAGGACGGAAATGTTCTGCCCCTTCACGGCGCCTGCGTGGATAATCGAGGCTAATGAAACGAGTGCAACTGTCAATGGTCTAACGCTTACGTCGTGAGCGCGTGCGAGCTTGTGACTGTAGTAGAACCATTCATGCGTGTTAATGTGATTGCACTGTGGCGTGTACTTTACAACATGACAACCGTAATCTTTCCAATATATCACAAACCTATTTTCGCCATTCGCGTTCCTTCCCTTCTGTCCTTATCATGTGTCATATGTCCCAGTTTCATCTGAAATTGTTCCTTCCCTCACACTTCTGATTCTCCATGTCCTACTTAAATTGTTTCAGCTCGTCTCCTGTGGTGTCGTGCTGTCGCGACGACGGAGGGAGACGCTGTTGGAGATTTCCAGCAAATATCGGGGTTATTTGCCTGTTTTCCGGGAGATACCCCCAAAATCTGGGACACTCCCAGATTTCACTGGATAGTTGGCAGGTATACCACAAATGTGTACACAGTATTGTATTAGAAGGTATCAGTAGATTTCACGGGAGAATTGGCAGGTGTACCACAAATGTGTACACAGTATTGTATTAGAAGGTATCAGTAGATTTCACGGGAGAATTGGCAGGTGTACCACAAATGTGTACACAGTATTGTATTAGAAGGTATTAGTAGATTTCACGGGAGAGTTGGCAGGTATACCACAAATGTGTACACGGTATTGTATTAGAAGGTATCAGTAGATTTCACTGGAGAGTTGGCAGGTATACTACAAATGTGTACACAGTATTGTATTAGAAGGTATCAGTAGATTTCACTGGAGAGTTGGCAGGTATACTACAAATGTGTACACAGTATTGTATTAGAAGGTATCAGTAGATTTCACAGGAGAGTTGGCAGGTGTACCACAAATGTGTACACAGTATTGTAGTAGAAGGTACTAGTAGATTTCACGGGAGAGTTGGCAGGTATACCACAAATGTGTACACAGTATTGTATTAGAAGGTATTAGTAGATTTCACGGGAGAGTTGGCAGGTATACTACAAATGTGTACACAGTATTGTATTAGAAGGTATTAGTAGATTTCACGGGAGAGTTGGCAGGTATACTACAAATGTGTACACAGTATTGTATTAGAAGGTATTAGTAGATTTCACGGGAGAGTTGGCAGGTATACTACAAATGTGTACACAGTATTGTATTAGAAGGTATTAGTAGATTTCACGGGAGAGTTGGCAGGTATACTACAAATGTGTACACAGTATTGTATTAGAAGGTATTAGTAGATTTCACGGGAGAGTTGGCAGGTATACTACAAATGTGTACACAGTATTGTATTAGAAGGTATTAGTAGATTTCACGGGAGAGTTGGCAGGTATACTACAAATGTGTACACAGTATTGTATTAGAAGGTATTAGTAGATTTCACGGGAGAGTTGGCAGGTATACCACAAATGTGCACATAGTATTGTATAGAAGGCATAGTAGATTTCACGGGAGAGTTGGCAGGTGTACCACAAATGTGTACACAGTATTGTAGTAGAAGGTATTAGTAGATTTCACGGGAGAGTTGGCAGGTATACCACAAATGTGTACACAGTATTGTATTAGAAGGTATTAGTAGATTTCACGGGAGAGTTGGCAGGTATACCACAAATGTGTACACGGTATTGTATTAGAAGGTATTAGTAGATTTCACGGGAGAGTTGGCAGGTGTACCACAAATGTGTACACAGTATTGTAGTAGAAGGTATTAGTAGATTTCATGGGAGAGTTGGCAGGTATAGCACAAATGTGTACGCAGTATTGTAGTAGAAGGTATTAGTAGATTTCACGGGAGAGTTGGCAGGTATACTGTGTACACAGTATTGTAATAGAAGGTACTAGTAGATTTCACGGGAGAGTTGGCAGGTATAGCACAAATGTGTACACAGTATTGTAGTAGAAGGTATTAGTAGATTTCACGGTGGAGTTGTCAGGTGTACCACAAATGTGTACACAGTAGTAGAAGGTATTAGTAGATTTCACGGGAGAGTTGGCAGGTATAGCATAAATGTGTACACAGGAATATAATAGAAGGTACTAGTAGATTTCACGGGAGAGTTGGCAGGTATAGCACAAATGAGTATACAGTATTGTAATAGAAGGTATTAGTAAATTTCACGGGAGAGTTGGCAGGTGTACCACAAATGTGTACAGAGTATTTTAGTAGAAGGTATTAGTAGATTTCACGGGAGAGTTGGCAGGTATAGCACAAATGTGTACACAGTATTGTAATAGAAGGTACTAGCAGATTTCACGGGAGAGTTGGCAGGTATAGCACAAATGTGTACACAGTATTGTAGTAGAAGGTATTAGTAGATTTCACGGTGGAGTTGTCAGGTGTACCACAAATGTGTACACAGTAGTAGAAGGTATTAGTAGATTTCACGGGAGAGTTGGCAGGTATAGCATAAATGTGTACACAGGAATATAATAGAAGGTACTAGTAGATTTCACGGGAGAGTTGGCAGGTATAGCACAAATGAGTATACAGTATTGTAATAGAAGGTATTGGTAAATTTCACGGGAGAGTTGGCAGGTGTACCACAAATGTGTACAGAGTATTTTAGTAGAAGGTATTAGTAGATTTCACGGGAGAGTTTATATACGAACGCACTTTTACCTTACATCTTTTATTCTTGCCGTTAAAGGAGCCAAGTCGTGAAGACTGGACACTGCTCTATATACGAACGCACTTTTACCTTACATCTTTTATTCTGGCTGTTAAAGGTGCCAAGTCTTGAGGACTGGACACTACGCTATATAAGAACGCACTTTTACCTTACATCTTTTGTTCTTGCCGTTAAAGGAGCCAAGTCGTGAGGACTGGACACTGCTCTATATACGAACGCACTTTTATCTTACATCTTTTATTCTTGCCGTTAAAGGAGCCAAGTCGTGAGGACTGGACACTGCGCTATATAAGAACGCACCTTTACCTTACATCTTTTATTCTTGCCGTTAAACGATCCAAGTCGTGAGGACTGGACACTGCGCTATATAAGAACGCACCTTTACCTTACATCTTTTATTCTTGCCGTTAAAGGAGCCATGTCGTGAGGACTGGACACTGCGCTACCGGCGGCAAGATTGGCAAAAGTCTGCGGTAGTTACTTTCGAACGCTGATTGCAAGCCTAAATACGAAAGTGACGAGCATAAAAATACATTGAACGTCAAAACATAATTATTGGTTAAAGCCACAGGTCCATCTCCAGTCGATTTGTTTACATATAACTATGCACCGATGAAGTAAAATTAAAGGTCCTCAACCAATTCGTTTGCCCATCACCAATCCGGTTCTTTTAGGTCCAGATGTGTAATGTGTGAATAGTTTAACTAATGCGCACAGTCGATTTAATAAAAAATGCGTACTTGTTTTTTAATCGTCAAAAAAAAGATTTGTCGTTACACCGGGTATATCTGGCGAAAGCCAATTGCGCGGTCGACCTCCTGCGCCATTTCGGTCACGTGCTTTACGCGAGATCGGCATCTCACGCATTCGAAAACAATAACAACATACACGTGCTTTGGTGTATCAAGATGAAGATTCCAAAGTGGTTGTACGTAGGTACGTATTACACTATCGCAGTTAGCAGCCAGAACGCGTAGCCGTGTATTAATTCAACGAGAATTGCAACTTGCGACCGTCTACACTCGACTCGAGGCTGACTAGGTCTAAGCCAGTCACCAGGTCCATGACCACATCAGCCAGAGATTAAGTCAGGACTCAGAGCCAGAGGCTGTGACAACGAGCATCCTATTTTATATGCATTGTATTTGGTTACGTAGGATCTTGTTAATAAACTATAGTAGTATGCTCGCGTTTTTGGATGTGTATTCTGAGGAGTTTTAGCGATAATCGGGAGGTTTCGAAAGCCTCCCCCCTGAGCAAAGTGAGCCTCCTCCTGAGCAAAGTGAGCAGTCACGTGATCTGCGCCTCCTAGCGGAAAGAAGTGTACCTAAGTGTCCGTAGTGCCATCTAGTGCTAAGCAGCCGTTAGCGACTCGGTCTTTAAAACATGTGATGTAGGTATGAAGAATTAGTACTAAGGGGATAATTAGTAACAACCACAGTTTGAAAGTTGATTAGGTTGTTAATGATAACGAGACGTGTAGAGAGGTATTAGTTGTGTATGAATGTATGTGTATGAGAGGAGAGAGAGGATGTACGTGTGTGAAAGAACTAACGAAACACAAGAGTATATACGAGTATACATGTATTTTATTAATGAATGTTACATAAAAATTAACGATCGATCTCGGCATCTTCAATCTCGGTATCCCAGTCTTCTTCTATTTCCATCAGGGCAGGAACAGGGTCTCCATCAAAGGGAGACACGGAATCCAGGAGTTCACGTAGCACGTGACAGAACATGTAAGAATGTTCGTCGCGGTGCTCTTCCTCTCTGAAAACATATATGAAATGTTTGATATATATATATATATATATATATATATATATATATATATATATATATATATATATATATATATATATATATATATATATATATATATATATATACATATACATATATATATATATATATATCAGCCGGGTGGGATAAGCCAGTGATGTAACCAAACACTGCATAAGGAATCACATACGATAAAAGGGCAAGCTAGATCAACGGACTATGATACAATACGTAATGGAGACGTCTGCTGACGTAATCGGTAATCAAACACCGCATACCTAGTCGAAACGACAACAGGGTAAGAGAAAACATAAATAAGGTAGTAAAATATTGTTGTAATCATTGAACACTCACGTGCACTCCTCATCATCATCACTGCCTGAATCACTGCTGACATTTCCTGTCAGACTCGAGGTAGCAGTAGGATTAACGGCGATACAACCATGCCTGAAAGATAATATAGATAACCGTGACACATAAAGAACGTGAGCATAAGGAATAATAGAGGTGAGACGTCACAGGTAGTTTACGTGAAGAACACTGTGATGATTATAGTATGATATGTATAGGATATATATATATATATATATATATATATATATCGAATGAAACAAAGAATAAAAGTACTTACAGTTCCAGTTCCCTCCATAACAACCCAAGAGTAGCATCGGTGACGCCACCATCAGCATAGGTGACACCACGAGCTCTGAAAGATAATATAGATAACCGTGACACATAACGTTCGTAAGCATCAGGAATAATAGAGGTGAGACGTCACAGATAGTTTACGTGAAGAACACTGTGATGATTATAGTATGTTGTATATATATATATATATATATATATATATATATATATCGAATGAAACAAAGAATGATATAATAATAATAATAAAAGTACTTACATTACGAGATTACGCCAGTCAGCGCACAGTTGGATCCATGGCATCGATGAGAACGACATAGTTACGAATGAGATGTGTGACGAATGTAACAAACGATCTAGTATATATAGGATAGAGCATGCAGATAGGAAGGCAACTTGTAAGACACACTGTAGCAATGGAAAAATACCAGTGTATGCAAAGCTGAAGACCCAGGGACGTATGACATCATCTAGGGTTGTCACAGTGTGGAAAAATACCGGTGTATGAAAAGCTGAAGACCCAGGGACGTATGACATCATCTAAGGATACCACGTGACCGATGCCTGGGTATGTAGTCAGCGATGTGACGTTATGGAAAATTTCACTGTAGTAAACCGATATCAGTCATAGGACTCTGCGATAAGCCACGAGCGCATGATGTGCGAAGTGCGACTATGACAATGCGTCATATCAGAACGCTAACAATACAGACGGGAGAAAAGAACTCTGTGAGTGGTCAGCGATGAAACATATGGCGGTCAAGAGCTTGGATATACAATTCAGGGGTGCTGGACACTTCCTATCTAATTTCCATCCATGTAATATACACATATGGGGTGAAGACTTTTCTTGTGCAGAAGCAGCCTATCAGTTTAAAAAAGCCAGACATTTTCACGATGAGAACACAGCGAGAAAGATTCAGACTGCCCGCAGTGGAATACAGGCGAAATACTGGAGTAAAAACATTCGGTGGACACAGGATCGAACTGCTACATGGTTATCACAACGTCGAGCCGTGATGCGCGCTATAGTAGCCGTGAAGTTTCGCGCCCCTAAACTACGGCAACGCTTGCTGGATACAGGTGACGCACGACTTATTGAGAATGTACCCAGTGCGGAAGGGTATTGGGGGAAGAGTTCAAAGCGTAACAAAGCAGGTAAGAATATACTCGGTGTGATTCTTATGCAGGTGAGAGACTTCGTTAGGCAGTGCTAAGGCGGCCATTACACAAAAAACAGACAGTCATCCACACGGTGACAGAGTACGAGAGAGAGAGAGATAAAGTCACGCGCCTGATAAGACGCGAACACCCAGGGGCGTGTGATGTCATTGTTTACGGTACACGTGATCGATGCCTGGAGGGAATATTATGTATATAAGCCCAGTGTAAATCCAACAGGACAAACATTCTCTCTCCGTCTCGCTGCTGCTGCTCTCGACTACTTCACTGCTCTACCGCTCTCGACTTCGCTACTCCCTAAGATGGCGACGCCCAGCAATATACAATCTGAGGAAATGCTGCTCTCAGAACTCGAACAAGTAAGTGACGGAACGTACGCATTTGTTCGTCCACTGACACTAGTAACATGTGCTATGACAGATAAATATGTATGCTACCCGGCGTGCCGTATATGTAATCGGAAAGTCCTTCGTCTTGAAATGACGAAGGGGAACCGCCATTGCGTCAGTACATGTGCTGTACACGGCCGTCAGTCGGGTAACCCCGTTTACAAGTATGCTATGGGTATGCTTTTTGCCGATCACAAGGGGAATGAAGCGTGGGCCACAGGATTTGATCGTATAGTTCAGGGGGTCGTGGGGGGAATGACAGCAAGCGACTATATGACGCTTAAACCCGGTCAAGAACGCTACGAGGCACTGAATGTCCTACGTGGCAAACGGGCTAGGGTGACAATTAGAAAGGAGACAAAGGAGGGCTATCGTAACTACACCTTGATTGCACTGGAAATAATCCAGTCGGACAAGGCAGTACCTGACAGCGACTTACTGGAAATATTCCAGTCGGAGGTGACACCCCCTGACAATGACGTACTGGAAATAATATTCCAGTCGAAAGAGGCAGCACCTGACAGTGACGAATGAATGTTGTGGCGCCACCTACCAGCTATTTGACACTTGCTTCTGTCGTGTGTTGTAGACTCCTCCTCCTTGGTCAACCCCTAGCGTACGAGGGGTGAAACGTCGCCTGATGGAGGACAGCGACGATAATGAGGATAAGGCAAGTGTCATCTATGTGGGGTCGTGTGCGTGGTCTAGTGATGATGATGATGATGAGATTGCTAATGACGGTGATATTGATACTGATTGGGCCACTGATATCGACCCTGACGAGGATAGGAGACGTAGTGAATTACAGGCAGTTGTAAAGAAGGTGGATGGCATTCAGAAGCGTGCAGACGAAATAATAGATGACGGTCTATTTATGGCCACTATAACTGCTGCTTGCACTCGCCAGGCGGCCGAATCACTGAGTCGTCACTATGCGAACGTTCACGAAAACATATACAAAGTAGATCCCATACGTATATATAATAGCTTTGATACGGTAGTATCCGAGCTGGTATGCGTAGCACGCGCACCTTGGTTTGCTCGTATTGTCATAGAACGGGTGAAAACGAGTCTCCGTGCCCGCGGTATAACCGTGTCGGATGCGAAGGAAGACGAACCACTCACACCGAAGGAGTCACTGACCTGGGACGAACAAGACGACGGAGGGGACGACAGGCAGATCTGGTACACTGAGCTGTGTGCAGTAGCACTCGATGCTATCGTTCGTTTTATAAGCAACGGACTGTGGCGCCTGTTCGAAGGTGAGTCAAACGACATCTACCTGGTGCGTAGTGACCTGATCCACGACAATTTGAGATATGCAGTGCAGCATTACAGGTTTATGTCGAACACACCGGAGCGGTCACGTGACTTCGTATCACGTGTACAAGCCATCCTGCGTACACGTGGTATTCCAATGATAGATGTAAAAACACCCTGCTAATGTTGTTGTTGTTGTTGTGTTGCTAACAGGTCACCGATGCTCCCTCTAGTGGCCTGGAGATGATTCGAGAATCATATGCGCAAAACCCGTGGGCACCACAGAAACGATGCCGCTACCACACCCCCATGCCATTGCGTCAGGCATTACTGACACGCCTACATGAGCGACACAACTCATCACTGGAGTTGACATGTGAAGACATGTCACCTTCACCTTCAACTCCAGCCGAAGCATCACTGGAGTTGACATGTGACGATGACGACTATGACGTCACCATGACAGCCTCGGAATACGAGATACTACAAAGGAACGCATCAACGCTCGACCTGGCGCCCAACGGCCATATCATTTGGTCGAACACTGACACGTCGATCCCGTGGGCGTTCTCGGCTCCATTTAACAGTGTGAAACACCTCGAACTTAATATAGAATCCCTAGCGGGGACACTCTTTGCCACGCAAAGATGTAGCTTAGACGTGGCAGTGCGCACAATATGCGAGGAGATCGCACGAAATGTTGTGCGCGACGACCACGTCTCATACATAATCGATAGCCTTCAGAAGCGCCTGCAGTGACGACAAGAGGAAATGCGCCCCTACGCTATAGCTGGGGTTATAGGCGCCGCTTGTCTGTTACTGCAGGTGCTTAGCCTTAGCTTTCATATATACTCGCTTTATTACTCGCTTTGATTGTAATTAATAAAGATGATATGTAATCCTGGATTCTGGTGTCTGTTGTTCTTGTTACCTTCATAGCTCGTTGTGATCGGTGAATACATACATACACGCCCACTCATACAAGACACACCTCTTATGACGTCACACACACACAGTGTAGGATATATAGACACGTGCAAGGATCTCCCATCCTTCAGTTGTAGGTACGATGAAACAGCACACGTGTCGACACTGCGGGCTCGTGCTCGATACACATGCCGACATACAACGTCATATAGACCAAACACATTCATCATCATCATCAACAACACACGACGATCATGCCTACAGTAAATCACCGTCAGTGGCGCCATCTAGCGCTACACTGCATCGTTGTGAGAGATGTGCACGTGAGTTCACGAGACGTGACAACCTGTTACGTCATATGAAGTCGGTATGTATGGAAACGAACGACTCACCCCTACGCAAACGAGCGAGACGCACAGAGCGACCACGTGTGAGTGTCGTGAAGTCGGCGGTATGTACGGAAGCGAACGACCCACCTCTATGCAAACATGCGAGACGCACAGAGCGACCCCGTGTGAGTGTTGCTGTCGACTACGACGACGACGACGACGACCCGATACAACCCCCACCCCGACTTCCCTTCGCCGATACTCTATCGAGGGAACTACAAGACGTCGTCCGAGATCACTGGTCGACCATCCGAACCCACACGGCTAGAGGACCCGTACAATCCAGGTACAATTACAGAGTGGCGACACCGGACACGAGTGCCCTAGAACCGTCACTGAAACGCATGTTCCGCGAACAGACGCACGCGTTTAAAATTAATCTTAGTTACGGGTTTGTGTTAAGAAACAAGACCACGAACAGGTACAGGTATTATCATTCGTCCTGTAACTGTTGTGGTCGTTACCTTGACGAACCGTGTCTGATCACAAACACTGCAGACTTTGATGCGTTTCTGGAACGTATCCGAGAAACAGACGTGCTGCAGTGGGTCATCAATCAGCGTCCGGACAGCCAATGGGTATGTGAGGTGGTCACGAATGTTACCTTCTTCGTCAATCACATCGTACATCATCCGATAGGATGTGTGGACATCAAACTGCCGAGGTACATCAAACGAATCAAAGCCGTCATCGGATTGGAAAGAGACTCCGACAACAACACAAAGTACATCGACAATCTGTGTCTCTTCCGATGTCTGGCTCTGCATCGTGGATGCGACCGATACCACCTGGAACCCGCTGTGCGGGTACTCTATGCAAAGTACGACCGTGACGGGGTGGCAATGAAAGACTTTGACGGAGTGACGATGGACGATCTCTATCGTGTCGAGACCACCTTTGAGACCAACGTGTGCGTCTACACGCTCGTCGAACCGGAAGAGGGGGGAAAGCCGACTGCTGAACTCGTACGCCGTTCCTTGTGTCACTATCCTGAAACGATGTACATCAATCTTCACGAGACACACTTTTCCTACATACAAGACGTGAACATGTACTGTCATTCGTATCGATGTAGGAAGTGTGGCGATGCACTATGGAGCGGCGTATTCGAACTAGAACGACACGAGCGCGGGTGTACGGGAGGTGTGCGAAAGATATATTCCGGTGGCGTCTACCATCCGTCGCCGACAGTCTTCCAACGATTGGACGACGAAAACATTCACGTTGCCGAATGGTTGCGTTACTATCCGTATCGTGCCACCTTCGACTTCGAGTCCTGGTTCGATACATCGCACCTTCCGTCGGACAGTGCCAAGGTCCATTGGGTGGCTCGTCACGTACCGTTGAGTGTGTCCCTGGCGAGTAACGTACCCGGATTCGAACAGGTGCAATGTCTCATCACGGATGGTGACAGCAACAAGTTGGTATCCGACATGATGACCATCCTTCAGAACATGAGCGAAGCAGCCTACGAAGTCATCGTAGACAGGTACGAGGGCATCCTACACGAACTCACAGAGGCTATCAGAACGTGGAACGAACAGGAAGCGTCCGCCGTGGAGGAGGCGGGGGACAACGAGTCACAGCGACAACCGACCAATCCCTACAAAACTCTCATGGGACAATTGTACGGTTGGCTTCATCAGTTGCCCGTCATCGGTTTCAACTCGGGTAGGTACGATCTGAACGTCGTCAAACAGTTCCTGGTACCCTACTTCCTGTCCGAAAAGAAAGCAACAGAGGACGGAGAGGAGGAGGAGGAGGAGAAGGAGAAGGAGGAGACGTTTCACGTGATCAAACGTGGTAACACGTTTATGTGTCTATCGACGGACAACCTCAAATTCCTCGATATGACTCATTACATTGCCCCGGGATTCTCGTACGACAAGTACCTGAAAGCGTACGGTTGTACAGTCACGAAAGGTCACTTCCCGTACGAATACATGGACAGCTTGGAGAGACTCGACGACACCGTTCTACCTCCCAAAGAGGCCTTCTTCAGTTGTCTGAAGAACGAAGGTATATCCGACGACGACTACACACGATGTCGGAAGGTGTGGCGAGACAACGACATGGAGACTTTGCGAGACTTTCTCGTCTGGTATAACAACAGAGACGTCGTACCGTTCTTGGAGGCCATCGCCAAACAGTTCGACTTCTATCAACACCGTGGTCTCGACATGTTCAAACAAGGGATCAGTATACCTGGTTTGACCTTGTCCTACCTGTTCACCTACGTACCGGAGAGGACGTTCTTTACGCTCTTCAACGAGACGAACAAGGACGTCCATCAGCTCATCAGAGAGAACATCGTTGGAGGGCCGTCACTCATCTTCACCAGACATCACGAGAAGGGGGTCACGAAGATACGTCGTAACGACTACGGTGATGCGGCTCGAACGTGTCAATCCATTGTGGGCTACGATGCGAATGCATTGTATCTGTGGTCGATATCACAAGAGATGCCGACTGGATGGTACACGCGGCGACGGGAAGAGAAGGAGTTCCGACCCGAAATGGCACAGCCCACAGGTCAGATGGCTGTCGAATGGCTTACGTGGGAGTCCGAAAACACGGGACTCGCCATACGTCATCAGACCAACGGTCGAGAGAAGCGCATCGGTAAACTGTCGGTGGACGGTTGGTGCAGTGAAACGAAGACAGCCTATCAGTTTCACGGATGCTACTACCACGGGTGTCCGTGCACCGGACGCGAGTTCAACGAGGTCAGTGGGAAACCTATGACGCAACTACTCGCCGAAACACGAAAGAACACAGCCTATCTTCGACACTTTGTGAGGGTCGTCGAATTGTGGGAATGCGAGTGGAAGGTCACGAGACGCGATCCGTGCGTAAAAAAGTTTCTGGACGTTCGCCAACGTCGTCGACACGTGCGATGGAAAATGACGTCACAACAGATCCTGACAGGTGTGTGCAACGGTAGCGTGTTCGGTATGATTCAGTGCGACATACGTGTACCGGAGAACCTGCGCGCACACTTTGCCGAGATGCAGCCCATCTTCAAGAACATTCACCTGACCCGTGATGATCTCGGACCGTTCATGCGTCGCTACGCTGAAGAACACAACATCATGGCAACTCCGCGACGCATGCTCGTCGGGAGTTATCGAGGGGATAAGATCTTGCTCGCCACACCTCTCTTGCGATGGTACCTCGCGCACGGTCTCGAGGTGACGCACGTCTACCAGGTCATCGAGTACACACCGGTCGCCTGCTTCCGACGATTCGGCGAGGCGGTGTCCACCGCACGGCGCGAAGGAGACGCCCATCCCGACAAGGCCATGATCGCGGATACCAACAAACTTATGGGCAATTCATCCTACGGGAAATTTATCACCAACGTCGATAAGCACCGCGAGGTCACCTACTGCACGGAGAAGAGTGCATCGACCGCGATCAACAATCGTCGCTTCCGTCAACTCGACGTCGTCACTGCCGATGCATACGAGATCGAAATGCACAAACGCACCGTCAAATACGCACTGCCCACACACGTGGGATTCTTCGTGTTGCAGTGGGCCAAACTGCGTATGTTGGAGTTCTACTACGACTTCATGGTCAGATACGTGGATCGTCCGTTGTTCGAGTACTGCGAAACCGATACGGACAGTGCCTATTTGGCTTTGGCCGGTGAGTCCGTCGACGACCTCGTGACCCCGGCACTGCGCGACCACTACTATCGTCACCGCTCCGAATGGCTACCGTCCGAATGTTGCGACGAACATCAGAACGACTACGTGCGCTGTCGGCTGGCCGGACGTCCGTGGAACGGCACCGAGACGTGTTGCAAGGAGCGCAAGGCGTACGACAAGAGAACACCGGGACTCTTCAAGGTCGAATGGTCCGGTGACTGTTTCCTGGGTCTGTGTAGCAAGACCTACTATTGTTCGGGTACGATCGATAAATACAGCACCAAAGGTCTGAACAAACGACTCAACACCATCGACAAGCAGTCGTTCCTGGACGTGTTGACCAATCGTTGCAGTGGAAGTGGGAAGAACCGTGGGTTCCGGGTCAATCACTCGTCCGTGCTGACGTACATCCAGGAACGTGCAGCGTTGACCTACTTCTATGCCAAGCGCGTGGTCAACGAAGACGGAATCACCACGGGGCCTGTGGACGTGTAATGCCGAACCACTGCTGACACGATGAGGAAATGCGCCCCTACGTCAGTTGGGGTTATAGGCGCCTCTAGCTGTCATGCGGTTGGTAGGCGGAGACACACGAAAAAAAAAAAAGATAACACTATTTAGTCAGATGCCACACAATCGATAGTCATAACGTAGCATGTCACGGACGGGAACGCTTGTAGTTGTAACACTAGTGGGAATACTCGGTCTGTATCTGTACGTCTTGTACGTCTTGTTCCGCGATCCCTTCCTTCGTTGGTGTGGTGGAGGTGTCGTCGTCGCAACTAACAGTACAGTGATCAACGCGACATTGTCGAACACTACCATCGGTGACTACTAGATGGACACGCGATGGAAACACCCCTTCACCTGTATCGTTGCGGGGCCGACGGGATGTGGTAAGACTACGTTCGTGATGCGTCTGCTACGTCACGCCGCAACGATGATCGATCCACCTCCAGAGAAGATCACGTGGTGTTACGGTGTATGGCAGAGTGCCTATGTTGACAACGACCTGGTACGATTCGAGGAAGGCTTGCCGAGCGGTGCGTTCGACGCATCGACACGTAACCTCGTGGTCATCGATGATCTGATGGCAGAAACAGACGAACGGGTCACGACCTTGTTCACAAAAAAGAGTCATCACCAGAACACGTCCGTACTGTATCTCGTGCAGAACCTGTTTCCAAAGAACAAGGAGAGTCGTACGATCAGTCTGAACGCACACTACATGGTGATCTTCAAGAATCCTCGCGATGCGTCACAGATCGGACACTTGGCACGACAGATGTATCCGGGTCGCCTGAAGTTTGTACAGGAAGCGTTCCGAGACGCCACGTCACTTCCGTACGGTTATCTCCTCGTCGATCTGAAACAGGGCACGCTCGATGATATGCGTCTGCGCACGGGTGTCCTTCCGGACGACAGTGTCCAGTACGTGTACCAACCCAAGGTATAAGACGTCCGCGTAGCACCTCGTTCCTTCAGTCGCAGTATGCTCGTGAAGACAACAGCATGTCCGAACTCGTGAAGAAACACATCCTCTGTATACAGACGCTAAACAGATACAAGAGCACGAAATTGAGACGAGCCATCATCAGAAACGCCGACGCCGATCTGTTGTGTGCACTAGCCGAGTGTGCCTACAACATATTGAAGAAGGACTTGCCCTTGACCGACGCACAGAGACGTGCTCTGAGCGTGTACAAAACAAACCTACGTGCTTTGGCACAGAGAGACGCACCTGCAGCGAGAAGACGTCGCATCTTGCTACGGGGTAACAACCAGGGCGGAAGAGGACAGACCGGTGGTTTCCTGTCGGCACTGCTGGCACCTTTGGCAGGTGCGGTCTTGCTACCCTTGCTAAAACAGGTGCTACTCAAGTAGACAACGATGGAACACGTACGGAAGATGGCCTTGGTAGATCCACGACTGTTGGACAGTCTACGCGCACCAGCACCGACGGATACCCTAGGACGCAAAGTACAGGTACTCGACGACGAGATGAAAATCATACTCGACAGACAAGATCTCACCGACGGTGACAAGGTCGTCATGTATAATCAAGTGTTGCAACGCTACAACGCGTTGTCCGATCGACGCACGCGCGAACCGATACGCGTGACAACGGTCAACAAGGACACGTCCCCGGTGGTGGCGGGAACTAATACGGATCAGACCCCACCGGAGGTGGGGGTGGAAGCGGAAGTCATCGACAGTGTTCCCAAACGCCTCCAGACCAAAGCCAGACGACTGATGGAACGTCTGAAACGAGACATCGCGTGGAATGCACGCGGAGAGCTGATGAACAAAGGCGTAGCGGTACCCGGAAGTAACGTGGTGGACCTCGTGAACGATTTGTTGCGTCATCGCAAGACCATCGGTTCTCCAACGGGGTGGGAGGTGTTTGCGCATCAACTCGGCGACATGAATCTGCCCATGGAGTTGGTGGGTAACGAGGCCAGGAGACTGGCTATTCGACAGGAACAAAGGAAGCGTACCATAGAAGCGGCGGCCACACGATCGCTCAGTAGAGCGCGTCGAACGCTACAGTGGACACCCCTCTCGCGGAGACGATCTCGAATGAGCCCGTCCACTCTACCTACCCCACCGGCGTCGACTAGTAAGACATGGGAACGTCTCGAATAAAAGAGACGCATCATCTCGATTCACCGACATAATGTGTGATCTACGGGACAGTCTAACACGTCTGTTTACCGGTGTTGCTTACAGCGGACTCCCCATCGTGTGCGGGATTACCATCGATTATATCATACGTACGTCATCATGGGGCGCCGTCGTAAACAGCTGGAGGACGTCTACTTCAACCCCACCAAGGTGGGTAGCTACAGAGGAATCGCGTCTTTGCGACGAACCGCCATACCACGCGTACCGAGAAAAATCGTCGAACAATGGCTATCGGAACAGAACGCCTATACACTACATAAACCGGTCAGAGTTCGTTTCACGCGTCGGCGCACGATCGTCGGAGGACGGAATCAACAGTGGCGGGCCGATCTCGTTGACGTGTCCAGTCTGAAAAAAGAAAACGACGGTACAACGTTCCTGCTCACGGTGATCGACGTCTTCTCGAAAGTCGCCCGATGCGTTCCACTGAAGACCAAGTCGGCGACGTCTGTATCGAAGGCACTGAACGGTCTCTTCACCGACATTCAACCACTGTCGTTGCAGACCGATAGAGGTCTGGAATTCTATAACCGTAGCGTTCGGGGTGTATTGGACAGATACGGTATCCATCACTTCTCCACCTTCAACGCAGAGATCAAGGCGAGCATCGTGGAACGCTTCAATCGCACACTAATGTCACGTATGTGGCGATACCTGACACACAAAGAATCGTGGCGGTACATCGATATCCTTCCGGATCTGGTGCGCACGTACAACGACACACCTCACCGCAGTATCGGGATGTCTCCATCACAGGTGGATGCAACTAATCAGGAAGAGGTGTGGCAGCGTCTGTACGGTGGTCATCACGGTAAGGGGGTGCCCAAGTACCACGTGGGGGATCGCGTACGTATCAGCAAGGCTAAGAGACGGTTCGATAAAGGTTACACGATAAATTGGACAGAGGAACTATTCACGATACGCGAAGTCCATCCGTCCGAACCACCCGTCTATCGTCTAACGGACGATCTCGGCGAGATACTGGACGGTACCTTCTACGAACCGGAGATACAGAAGGTGACGGTTCCGGTCGATAAACTGTACCGTGTGGAATCGATAGTACAGCGTCGCAAGGTAGGCAGGCGACGGGAGGTGTTGGTGAAATGGGTCGGATATCCTTCGAAGTTCAACAGCTGGATCGATGCCAAGGGTCTCGTCGGACTATAAAGACTAATTGTGCGTCTGTTACGATATCAGTCGTCCACTTATGGCAGACGAGACAACATCACGCATCACCGTTAGTAACGAAGAAGAAGAAGAAGAAGAAGAAGAAGACGACGTCGACACTCTACCGCCACCCCCACTACAGAAAGAGAGGACTCCGTGGCACATATTCGGTACAGCGTGTCCGAAAGAGGAGATCGTCTTTCTGTGTCAGATCGTCGTCTTGTACACGGTCATCTTGGTCAGCATCTACAACCTGACGTTTGGTCACCACGATCCGACTCTGTGGACGGCCCTGTTGAGTAGTTCGTTGGGTTACCTGCTACCCAGTCCGACGTTGAAACAACAACAACAACATGGAACCGAGTGATTTCTATCTCACGTTGCCCAGCAATGCTTCCATGCACACGCACCCCACCAACACGCTGACCCACTACATCACGACGCTACCGAAACGTATCCTACTACGGGGACAATGGGAATGCGGTCTGGTGGAGGTACAGTACCCACACAGTTGGTACAACATCGTAGACGATGACGCGGGGTTCGCTGTGACACTACCGATAGACGAAGAGCACCCACGGTCCCTGTACACGAAGACTATCCGAATCGGAACCGGATACTATAAAGATCCGTGGTCACTGATCCTCTCCATTAACGCCTCTCTACGTCGTGTGGTGGGAGAGGGACGAGTGAAACTGAGCTACAACATCATTACGCATAAGGTATCGGTGCACATGGCACCGAATATCGTCTTCCGTGCTGCTATACTGACTGCCGTTCTCGGCTTTCGTACCACTACGCTGGACTATCTCCCGAAGGACCCCAATGCACCCGAGTTCAAGGTATTGATCACGGAAGCCGACACCGTGATCACCATGGAACGAGGACTCGACTCACTCTACATCTACACGGATGTCGTGGAACCACGAGTTGGTGGTGACAGTCTCGTGCCGCTGCTGCGCATCATCCCGGTGAGCGGTCGCCATGGCGACATCGTATCGAAGACCTTCGATAAGATTCACTACGTACCCGTGCTCTACAAAGAATTTGGCACGATCGAGATAGATATAAGAGACGACACCGGAAATCGCGTGCCATTCGAGGTTGGTAAAGTGACGGTGACACTTCATTTCCAACGGCAACGGACGGCACTGTTCTAGAGAGAGAGAGATGAATTACACCGACTACTACGAACGTCAAGCGGGAGGTGCGATTCCTTATTTCGTGGGTGCCCGACACCAACGGGGACACGGTCTGGGAAGTCTATTCGGAAGTCTACTGCGTAGCGTCATGCCACTCGTCAAGAGAGGAGCCGTGGCGTTGGGAAAGAGAGCTCTGTCGACCGGCGCACGCATAGCAAACGACGTCCTGTCGGGACAGAACATCAGAACGGCCGCCAAACGTCGCGTCACCACTGCCGGTAGAGATATGATGAGTGATCTCTTGACCCCTGGCGTGCGACCCCGTAAGCGTATAAGACGCACACACCCTGCGAAACGAGTCAGTACACCAGCGAGACGTCGGAGGAAACAGCAGAAACCGAAGGTACGTCGTGAACCCGCTATATTCGACGATGGCGTTCGTTCATAAACTATCGTGTGAGGGACTCAAGAGCGAACTCGATCTCTTCACCGTACCTCTGACTCAGACCGCCATCATCGACAGTCGCACGGTCCATCACCAGCCGGTGTCCTCTCTCGACTCGGGTGGACCGATCGAATTCGTCGTACCCGGTTCGGGAGACGATTACTTGGATCTCGCCGACACGAAACTACACGTTCGGGCGAAGGTGACGCGTGCCGACGGAAGTGACCTCGACCCCGCCGACCCCGTCGCTCCCGTGAATAACTGGCTCCATTCGCTGTTCGGTCAGGTCGATTTCTACCTGAACGGAACGCTCGTGACTCCCTCGACCAACACGTATCCATACCGGGCCTACATAGAGACGCTGCTCAGTTACGGTGACGATGCCAAGGAGACGCAACTGACGAGTCAGATGTGGTACAAGGACACGGCCGGTCGTATGGATGCCGTCGTCATTGATGGTACCGATCCGACAGCCAATGCGGGGTTCGTTGCCAGACGTCACATGATCGCCCAGAGTCGTGTGGTCGACATGATAGGTCGTGTCCACGTCGACCTCTTGCTTCAGGATAAACTCCTCATCAACGGTGTCGAACTCAAGATGCGTTTCGTACGCAGCAAGGATGCGTTCGCACTCATTGCTGGTGGAGCCAACCCCGCCTACAAGATACAGATCGTCAACGCTACACTGTTCGTCAAGAAAGTCACCCTGAATCCGAGTGTGCAGATGGCACACATCAAAGCCCTCGAAAAGGCCACCGCCAAGTATCCGCTGCGACCTGTCGAATGCAAGGTCTACTCTATTCCCACAGGTACCCATTCGTACACGCGCGAGAACCTCTTTCTTGGTACTATTCCGAAACGTCTTGTGATATGCTGCATCGATAACGACGCCTACAACGGATGCTACGCCAAAAATCCCTTTCACGCTAAAAACAACCACATCACCTTCTTCGCCGTGTACGTCGACGGACGACAGATACCCGCCAAACCTTTCCAGCCCGACTTCGACAACAACCTCTTTGTCAGATGCTACCATAACCTGTTCACCTCGACGGGTAAGGCGTGGCAGGACGAAGGGAACGGCTTGACTCGCTACGACTTCCGACACGGCTACACCTTCTTCGGTGTGGACCTCACCCCCGATGCGTGCGACGACTGCTGCTTCCATCTGGTACAAAAGGGCAACTTGCGCGTCGAGATTCATTTCCGCGACGCACTGACAACCACTGTGAACGTCGTCGCCTACGCCGAGCTCGAGAAGGTGCTGGAGATCGACAGGAATCGTAACGTCATCTACGACAACTGATGGAAACCATGCAGCTCGTCCGTCTACTCACCCGCGATACGCACGCCCGTGTCGTCATGCGTGGGATCGTACCCAAAGACGTACTCAACGAACTCCAGATAGACGCTTACCCCGTCGCCTTCGTGTGCAACACGCACGACACGGGTAAACCCGGAGAACATTGGATAGCTATCTACGTAGATACCAACGGTTGCGGTGAATACTTCTGCTCTTACGGCTTGCCGCCACGACACGTCGAGTTTCGACGTTTCTTGAATAAACATTGTGTAACGTGGACTCATAATACTAAGAGACTGCAGAGTCCCGTGTCTAACGTTTGTGGACGATACTGTGTTGCTTATCTCATGTTTCGATGTCGTGGACTTGTCATGAAGGATTTCGTAAAAGGTTTCGGCACTGATCTGGTAGCAAACGATTGCCGCGTATTCGATTGGCTTAAACAACTGCAATAACCGTGTTTCATTAACGAACAGATATCATCATCATCATCGTCATTAACGATTCGAGCCTATGGAGCGGTGGTCACACACCCGTAAGCTCACGACCTCTGACGCGGTGTTCACTCACCCGTAAGTCGTACCATCATCGTCATCCCACGAGCCACTGGCGTGGTCGTATTGACCCCTAAGCTCACGACCTCTGTCGTGGTGTTCACTCACCCACAAGTCTTGATGTTCGTGTACTTCGCTTAATAAAACACGGTTTCATATTATACGCTTGTATCATTCGTCAATAAAATACGTGTGCACTCGTATACTCTTGTGTTTCGTTAGTTCTTTCATACACGCACATTCATACACAACTAATACCTCTCTACACTCCTCGTTATCATTAACAACCTAATCAACTTTCAAACTGTGAGTTTTAATAGTTATTCCCTTAGTACTAATTCTTCATACATACATACATACATCACATATTTTAAAGTCCGAGTCGCTAGATGGCACTACGGGTGCTTAGGTACACTTCTTTCCGCTAGGTGGCGCAGGTCACGTGACTACTCTCCGCTAGGTGGCGCAGGTCACGTGACTACTCATGCTCAGGGGGGAGGCTTTCGAAACCTCCCGATTATCGCTTAAACACCGCAGGATGCTCATCCAAAAACGCCTCTATACTACTAACGCCATATACACGTCGTGTCTTTAAATTAACTCATCTGCCAACGGGGGCTTTAATCCACAAACACAGGACTTGTGAAACACTTACAATAGTCAGTCCAACAGATCTTGTTGTTGTCGGTGTTGCCATTAATTGCCAGGTCATTTCGCCTGTTCGTATCTGCCGACACAATCTCTATGTATCCACTTCCATCAAGGTTAGCTCGGTAGATGGATCGTCTCCATACAAGAAACAACACTCTGAAAATATGTATTTGACGGTTGATTGACTATCATGTTACACGGAATCACCCTGGGTGGTAATTATTAGCAGGAAGTTCATTTAATTGACAGGTTTTGATGTGGGAAAATGGTGCCCGCGCTGAACATAAAATGGCGCATTGCTGTATAATTGGGTGGTTTATAATTTCACTGTTTTATTTACTTTTCGAGTGTAAAAAATAAAACAACAAACAATGTTTCGGGTTTAGTAAATGCAATTAGACATCGGTATAAGTCCATGATAATAAATTGACGTTTGGCCCCCATGCTAAAGGTGTGAAAAAGAAAGTGCCAGCAGAGACTGTACCTGCTAAGGAAACTAAGATAATTTCATGTCCAACCAAAACTTCTGCTCATGTTGTACAGGAGCATCACAGAATCAGTGTTGACATATTATAGTATCTGTTTCTTTTCTGCTTTGTCTGTCTCAAATAAAAACATGCTTCTTCGCATCTGCAAAATTGCTTCAAAGATCATAGGCATTCCCACACTGCCTGTCTCTCAACTGTTTGAACGCACGTTGATCAGAAAAGCACGTGCAATTGCCAATGACCCTGCCCACCCACTGTATACAGAGTTTGACCTTCTTCCGTGTCAAAGACGATACAGATGTCCAAGTTGTTAAAAAAACAGGATCAAAAACAGCTTCGTTCCCCAGGCCATAAGTCACCTAAACAAATTTTTAGTTCATAAACCACCACATTCAATCCGACTGTTAAAATATATAAAGTATGCACTAACTACTGTCACTTTTGTATTATTATTATAAACTTAATTCATGCATGCACTACGTTTAAACATGTTTACTAACAATACCTTGTATTCTCTTTATGCTCAGCAAGCAGAAGAAAATTATCCGATGTATATATTATGACTGAACAATAAATTCGTATTGTATTGTATTGTAGTACACTGGAACCTCTGTTTTTGGTCACCCTCTGGACTGGACAAAACTGACCTGAATAGAGAGGTGACCGTATCAGTGGAACTAATTTCCTATACGTTACTGTTACAACAATAATTTGGACTATCAAAGGGTGAGCTCAATTGCGATGTGGCCGTGTAACCGAGGTAGCTATATTTCACAGTGTCACTGTGAAATGTTTTGCAAAATAGTTGATCCAGGTAATGACTGATTCATACGGGTAAGAGAAATATTAAAAGCAGCACATTTTTTAAATGCCCGCGTTCTTGTTTGTGACAGACCTTAGAAACCGCAACGCGCCAAATTTACTTCAACCGATCTCAGATGGAACGAACTTGTCACGAAGTGGTTTGTATAGAATTTACTCAGGCTTTAGAACAGTGGTTTTGTTTATAAAGTATTGTCACGGGATGGTGCTGCCATCTCTGGTATGTATTGTCGCTGAGGTATGTGCTGGCGCCCTCTGGCGATTAAGGCGTGTACCGTTTTAACTACCGACGAGTTAGATTTAACTAATTTCATTTGTAGCGTTCACCACTAATCTTACTAAATTTGGTATCAGTAGAAATTATTTAACGTGACTGGTAATATGGTGACCTTGCAAACTACTTATGTTGTGGTTATAAGAAGATTGTAATATGAATTTACAATAGTTGTTTACAGAAATGTAGGTGTGAAAAACACCGGGGTCACACCTAACTTATGAATGGAGTACGTGTTTTATTAAAATTATGGATTAATTCGTGATTGTTGGAATGAACGATGAACATAATGGTATCCGGGTCGATACAGGGAATCCAGTGATATTAAATTTATAAGTAATTCACGTAAGTTAAAGATTATATGAGCACAGATATAACCAGGCGTTTAGCCAGCAAAATAAATTTAAACTCAGCGAGTTGAATGGATTGGTTCGAAGTGTGAAAGGTTTCGGGAGCCAATTTGTGGGACGACTTTGGTTTGTGTCAAGTGTCGTGGTTGGTCAGACTGGCTTCCGGCCATAGGGCTATATAGGCAAGGAACGGCCATTCGAGGCCAGACGAACATTGAGCAGAAGAAAGTGTTGCACAGAAAACTCTCGTCTCCAGGAATTGGGCCGAAATGTGTATCCACCCAACGCCTGAGGTAAATACGTCTACGATTTGAATAGTACAAAAAAATAGATAAGCTAGCGAAAAATGAACAACTGTCAAACACGTTCCAAAAACGCCTTTTGAACGACTGCTAGTACCATTATGGTTCGTCGGATCCCAACAATATTGATATTGTTTGAAAGTTTAAGCTTTCTGCTATTCAAACATATAAATGATTTCCTGATAATCATTCCTAATATTAACTAAAAACGGACCTACAACCGGGCCCGTTCCGGTGTCTTAGACACTGCGAACCATGTTGTTTCGTCGACACAGTTCACCAATCTACCGATTGAGGCACCACTATCTGATTTCATGGTATAAGCTCCACCCACTTTCAAACGACTGCTAAAATGACATACGGGAAATAGGCGTGACGTCACAATCACGTATTTCAACCAACCAACGCGACGAATTTAGACCCGTTGGGTGGCGTACGTTATTGTGACGTCACGCCGACGTACATATATATCGGTTTCGCTGCGATCAAAGCACATCAATATCGCCGCGGTTTAAAAGTGGGTGGAGCTTATAACATGAAATCAAGAAATGGTGAAGTGCGCATGTCTGAACCTATGCAAATGAGGAAAACAGCGCCGCCAGATTAGTGTACTGAGTAATGAGTACCCGCCGCCAACATCGTTCGGAACCGTATAGAACACCGAAAACGGCGTGATTGTAGGTCCGTTTATCGGTGTTCTTTAAACGGTTACCGGAAAATATAGATGACGCTAGAATAACAAAAGTGCATCCTTTCAAATGATACCAAGATCGTCGGGACAGGACGAGCCGTGAGGATGCTAGCGACCGTAGAATTTCATGTTTTGGACGTGTTCTGAGTTGTTCATTTTTCGCTCGCTTATCTATTTTTAATAGTACTGATTTGATGTGAGTCGCTGCATTTCTCACGTTTTGAAGAAGACTGAGCGATAATCGTCTGCGACTCCGTTTGACGTGATCTTCGAATGCGAAGCCACAGCCGTTTCGTCTGCTAGCGACTGTCAACGAGGCATAGCCATTCCGCCGGGCTATAGCTTATCTGACGTAACTCGGTCTCCGTGACAGACCCTTTCGACATCGTCGACGTCGTGACATCGTTTCCGTGTTGTTGCCTTGTGTTTCGCGTGGGACCGACAAGGCAAATCTACTTTCTACTTTATCGCCCGAGTCGCCGATCGCCGTGCGACTTTCGTCCTGACATCTCGCCGAACGCGGCCGAACGCCGACATTCGCACATCACGAGACATTGGTTACTGCTAACTGACTTTACAACGGTTTACACCCGTGTTCATGTAAGTGATCAGCTGTTTAATTGTCTCCCATGTAAATCCGTATTTGGATGCGTACTTGTCGAGCTCAATGTATGGTGTTATAAAAACATAGTAGAGTAACTGTTGACCAACCATCACTGAACTGAATATGTGTATGTTGTTCTATTAAACGGAATCGCCAGTTGGCTTCTCGTACATACATATCTGCTGTTACGTTTTGCTTTTCGTTCACTCCGAATCTTAGAGCACCTGAACCTATAACTTGCCATGTCAAATCGGATACCGCCAATTTATTAATTTATTCGTATTTACACTATATTTTGTGACAGAACTATTATAGCATTAACAAAAACAACAGCATCCAAAGAAAAGAAAGGGAAACTAATATAAAAAATTAAAATGTAAAGTTTAAAATATATAAACGTATCAATTCATTGGCTACCTCGCGTTCAAATCCACCGCGATGCCCCTAGGTTTGCCAGTTGCATTGAAGAGAACTTGTCTTCCACTTCCGTCTACGTTGACCGTTTCGACCATTTCGCCGTCGAAGTCTGCGAAGTACAACTTGCCTTCTGTCGGGTCAACAGCCAGTCCGTTAACCGGGTCGAATCTAGAGCGAACACAAAAAGTAATAACAAAGTATTTCATTGCTGCTTAGATACAAACCCGCCGAAACTCCCCCTACTCCCGCGATCCTTTGACAGGGTGGCGACCTCGTCACTTAATTAGTCCCTCCCTCTCTACGAATTTTTAAAATAATATTATGATACAATTACTCATTTCGCGCCAACGTCCTCGGAAAACCCGGGTTCAGTGGCGCAACAAAACCAAAAGATAAAGCGTTCTCATCCTCATGTACATAACAAAAGTCGTCAACTGCTGGGTGGAATTGCTAAGAAGCTAAGGAGGATATGCAATATTTAAAATATAGGTTTTTAGAAGAGGGCGAAAGTAAACGGTATTTCCTACTGATTTCCATCTTTCTCCCTAGCACCTCCGCGATCCTCTCTCACTCTCGACTGTTCACTGAGCCCCTTCGAGAGATCTCTTAGTACTGTCTTTCCATCTTCATTTCGGTCCTCCTCTTCTCCTTCTTCTGTTTTTCGTGTTCTCTTTGTCAAACTCTCTTCGCTGACATGTCTGTATTGGTCGTGCGCATCGATGTGAGCTAATAACTACCTTCATTAACAACTGTTTCCTCATTCCGATTTCTTTGCATAATTCCTGCATCTTCACTCTTCTCATAATGCAAATTCTAAGAATACAGTTGTTCTATGTGTATTAGCCTCTCTTTTAGTATCTCTGTGCAGTATTCCAAATCCATATAAACAAGCTGATACGTTATAGCCTCCACAAATGTTCCATTTAGACGTTACCTGCATAACACTGAGTTACACTAATGATATTTCTCCACGAATCCACTGGCGTCGTCGATGCCGTAATAAATCTAAACAAATCTAAACTGCGATACCGCCAGCATATGTACAATGATGATGAAACGATACTCATTTGCACATTAGTTATTTTTTTCTGACCTTACAATAATCCACGTGACGTCACTATACTCCACGGAACATTACAGATGAACTGTGCTACCTGTCTTTAAGTAGTTGCTGGTATGTTGGTGTATTTTGTGTTGCTCTCTTACCGGCAACCGTTTACTTTTGTGGGTAGGCATAATTATTGTAACGTATTCAGACGCATTGTGTAGATATGGAAACAATCGGTCGGGCAATTACTACTCGAGACTTGGTACACACGTTTGTCTTTTGGTAACCTATTCGTTAATGCTATGATCACGGCGTATGATGTAGCAAAGACAACTACGCATCATTCAAATAGGAATCAATCAGCTATTTTCAACATTACCTATCGAACAGTTATATTGATGTAGGTTACTATGCGCAGTGGCCGAGTGGTTAGAGTATCGGACTCTCGACTGGAGGGACCGTGGTTCAAATCCCGGCGCCGGCTGAGTGGTTCGGTACTGGTTCGACTGTCGTGTCGAAACTTGGGCAATTTCGTTCACCCTACGTCTCCCCCCTTCCAACCCGAACCGGCCAGCGTGGAAGGTAGGCCAACAACACCAGCATGCAAAATACAATGAAGCCAAGGCCCCCAGTCCCCAGCAGCATCGAAAGAGTATGTGACCAAGGAGGCGGTTCGGGTCAAGTAGGGCTACGTGCAGGGGGTGCTAAGAATCTCTGGATCAAGAAGAGCCGCCGAGAGAAGGTAAGTAGACTGAAGATAGCAACATATAGCGTAAGAACACTACTAAGAGATGAAAAGATACACGAACTGGAGGAAGAACTCAGGGAAACGAAGTTCGTATGGGATGTGATCGGGATCGGAGAAGTCCGAAGAAGAGAGGAATGCTTCACTACCTTACAAAGCGGCCATCTATTATACCATTCCACAGCGAACAACGGCCAAGCTGGAGAAGGCTTTCTCATAAACAAGAAATGGAAAGACAATATAGTGAGGGTTAACTGCATCAGCCCCAGAGTAGCAGAACTTGTTCTATGCATAACAAAGCGCTACAAACTGAAGATAGTACAAGTATATGCACCAACAACATCATACTCAGAAGAAGACATAGACAATTTCTACAACGACGTGGATGAGACCTTAGAAAAGCCAAACCACTACACGATAGTGATGGGAGACTTTAACGCGCAAGTAGGGAAACGAACAAACATTTCGGAAACGGCAACAGGCAAATTTGGCCTAGGTGTGAGAAACGAAAGAGGCGACACCTTGGTAGAATGGGCAACATCAAGAAAGTACAAAATCATGAATACCATGTTCCAGAAGAAAGCAGGAAGGAGATGGACATGGAAAAGCCCAAATGGAGAAACGAAGAACGAAATTGACTACATCCTGACAAACAAGCCAGACATGGTGACTGACGTAACTGTCATTAACCAAGTCAACATTGGAAGTGACCACAGAATGGTAATGAGCAACATCAAACTAGATGTCAAGGCTGAAAGGAAGAAGTTGGGAAACAAGAGACCACCGAGTGTAGACACCACACAAATCGGAAGAAAAAAGATCGAATTCCAACTCGAACTGTGAAAAATCGATTCGAGACTCTACAGGAACTAGACGACATCGACACCATGAACGAAAATATCACTGAGATGATCCAACTAAGTGCGACAAGTGTAGCCAAAGCAATCAACAGGCATGTAGTGACGAGAATATCATCACCGACACGAGCACTAATGAAGAAACGATGAGAAATGGTGGATAACGGCGACCGCAATAAACAAATAGAGTATGCAGAAATATGCAAGACCATCAAAAAGAAAGCGAAGGAGGACATCAGAAAGTACAAACAAGAGATCATACGAGAAACAATTATGTCATCAAAGAGCCTGAAGAAAGCAAGAAGAACGCAGGCACTAGGCCGAGACAGACTGATTACACTTCTAGACAAACAGGGTAGAGAAATACAAGACCAAGATATGATCATGAAACGAATAGAGGAATTCTACACCGAGCTATATCACAGTGAACAGAGTACCATAATTCACACCGATGCGAAAGAGGTACCAGAGATAACACCATGGGAAGTGGAAGCTGCGCTAAGAGATATGAAGAATGGGAAGACACCAGGCAACGACCATGTAAACATTGAAACATTAAAAGCAGGAGAAGATATAATCTCGAAGACACTGGCTAAGCTGTATACTAAATGCTTATCAGAAAGACGAATACCCACCGCTTGGAAAAACGCAAAGATGGTGATAATCTTCAAGCAGGGAAATAAGAAAGACTTGAAGAACTACAGACCGATATGTCTGTTATCAAACATCTACAAATTACTCACAAAGATACTAACGAACAGACTAGAGAAGACACTGGACGAAAAGCAACCACGAGAGCAAGCAGGATTCAGAAGCAGGTACTCAACGACAGATCACATACACGTCACGTCGTAAACCAACTGAAAGAGTAGTACCGAGAATATAATATCCCGCTCTGCATCGCTTTCGTCGACTACGAGAAGGCTTTCGACTCGGTGCAAACTCGAGCAATACTGACCTCCCTTCAAGAATAGGGGATAGAAGATGCGTACATCGATCTCCTGAAAGACATCTACACCAACAGCTCGGTGACAGTCCACCTACACAAAAAGAGCAACAAGATCAACATCAGGAGAGGAGTACGACAGGGTGACACCATATCGCCCAAGCTGTTCACGGCAACACTCGAAAGCATATTCCGAAGACTGACCTGGGAAGCCAGAGGCTTGATGATAGACGGAGAATATCTCAGCCATCTTCGCTTCGCCGACGACATACTCATATGCGCTACTACACCGGAAGAACTACAAAACATGCTGCAGGAGATAGCTGATGAAAGTGAAAAACAAGGTCTCAAGATGAACATCTCGAAGACAAAAGTGATGCTAGAAAATGACACACCAATATATATCAACACGACGCAGATAGAGAACGTTGAAAGCTACGTCTATCTCGGACAGCGATACAGTATCAGAGACAAAAACCAAGACAAGGAGATTCAAAGAAGGATCACAGCCGGCTGGACAGTATTCGCCAAACACCGTGACATCTTCAAAGGTAACTATGGAACCTGCTTGAAGAGACAAGTCTTCAACTCATGCGTACTTCCAGCGATGACATACGGCGCGGAAACATGGGCACTCACCATCCAGGCAAAGAATAAGCTAGCAGCCGCACAAACGAAGATGGAAAGAAGTATGTTAAACATCACATACCGGGAGAGAAAAACAAACATCTGGGTAAGGCAGAAGACAAAGGTCATAGACGTGATAGAACAAATCAGAAGACAGAAGTGGACCTGGGCAGGGCACATCAGCAGACTACGAGATAACCGATGGACATCGCGTATCACAACCTGGAGACCTTACGAAGGGAAACGATCTACAGGAAGACCGGCGAGACGGTGGAGAGACGAACTAGACGAGTACTGGAAGGGCACCATCTGGCAGAGGATAGCGCAAGACAGGCAGATTTGGAAACGACATGCTGAGGCCTCCGCCCAACCATGGGCTACTACGGCTGCACAATGATGATGATGATGACTATGCGCATATTTATTCATCCGAATGACACCTCAACTTCTATCGGAAACTAGTAACTCTTCAGACAGTGTTTAATCCAGACCGACACATCAACCAATATAATCAATGCTTTATAGTATGCAGCATACTACTCTCAATGAAGCGATCGAGGGGACGGTGGTTCGATTCCACCTGCCGCCGTATCGAAATTTAGGCAATTTCGCTCATCTCACATTGCCTGTGTCTTTCGGAAGAGACACGAAAACTGTTCGTCCCTTCTTATATGGTGCCTATGCCAGGGGAAACAAAATACTCCCAGTGGTCGGAGTTGCTTCCCGGTCCCATAATCGACTTGCCTGTGTTTAAGATCACGGTTGGGTTGGTACCATAAAGTCTCGCTCGTTTAATTTGGCCGCCATCCGTCCAATATACAAAGCCGTGCATTGCGTCCACAGTGACTGCCAGTGATGCATCTGGGAATGAATAACACAACATTATGTATAAGATACAGCTGTTTAATGGGAGACAATCTGTTCCTCTACCCGGAATTAGCCTGCGTCGCAATTTGTAAAAGGAAGCCTGCCGCGTTGAACGTGGGATAATGGAAAATCTTTGTACATCACAGGGTATTGCAGTTATCTCAGCTAGTCTCGGTAGTATTGTCAATAAAGTTTGTTTTGAAACTGAGTGTTTTATTTTCCATTCGAACAAGTTCCAGGGTGTTAATTTCCAAATTTACAACGTTGTTACGGGGTAAAAAACACAATTTTGCGGGTAATATACCTTCAAAATAGTTATTATAGTCGTAAGAATAATAATAAATAATAAATTAAAAACTAGGAACGGATTGCCTCCTTTAAATGTTTATCGTGCGAACAACATGCCATTGCAATAATTCTATACTCCATCGTTCCTTGAGGGCGGGGTCACAGCTCCCGGTCCGTTCTTTCTTGTCGGCGATACGTCTTTACCTATCCAGAACGTCTGCAATTGTTACTCTTGTTTTCTGCCGCATTCGTTCTAAATAGGTCTACTATCGAACAGTACAATAGAGCGGGAGAAACTGCTCACAGTTCCGTTAAGAATTCCGAAATAGAGACGAACATTTACGAGCTGCTCGCAGGTGTGATGCCTGTGAAGATTAGAGATATGTATGGCATACAAGAGTACTAGGATGTGTAATTACTATTAAAATGTACGTTAACTTTGATTAGCTTGTGTTAATTTGCTTGATTACATAGTATTGCGCGTGTGTAAAACGGATAGTTTGCTATATATATATATATATATATGTATATATGATATTTATTTTTTAACGCATTGGCTTCGACGACAATGAATCAAAATGAAAATGCAACTATTCTATTGTATGGAAGTACTACTTCAATGTCCGGTTACACGCAGACCTACTAAAGGAGTGTGCACCCTTCTATGTTTAAACATTTAATACAAAATTTTGCCACGTACTTCCGCCGTCAGCGAGTTCAGTAGGTGTACCATATCGCGGCGGTATCACGGTGTTGTTCACGGGAACCTTCAAGATCTCTGGCCATATCACAACCACCAGAGGACAGAGTCTGCTGGTATCTGGAAAGCAATGTAATATTTATGTACTAGATTACACGCAATCATATGACATCATACTGCGTGCAGCAGTTATCGTCATGATATATTTGGGTTCGTAAACTTGTTCCCGCTGACCAAGTCTGTTCAGGTATCGCCAATGACGACTGATTCTGGCAAAGCGAACGCAACGCCACAGTGGCGTCGTCTGGTGAATAGCTCATCACTCAATGCATCCATTGTTTCCTGTGTGAGCAGCCAAGCACGGAACTATATAACTCTAAATGTCCACATTTGTTAGGTTTCACACACCGCCAATTGGAAGATCAGAGGTCCAAGGAAGCGACTGACCGTGTAAAGATGCGAGTGGACCTCGGCACGATGGAGAAGATATTGCCAGTCTGCCACAAACGTTAGCGTAGTAAAATAGATGGCTACTTCAGTTAAAGACCTGTCGTTATTTACAGCAATGGATCGCTGTTCTCATAGTGAGAGGAATGCTGACAATATGGGACGTTTAGTAATATCGGCAGCATTGTGCCTGCAAACATGCCGGACCATTAAATTATTTTGCTCCGTGTAGGGCCTACTAAGTACTTATTGACGCATTTCTGCGATGTTAATCAACACCAGTAATGTTAGTAACACTCTTCATCTCCATTTACGAATCAAGTGTTCGCAACGACATCGTTGATGAACAGAGGTGAAACCATGATGCGCAGTACATATTAGGATATTAGGATGCCATTTCGGATACAATCTCTTATTGACGAGATCGGCGCATTTGTCGAGAATCAGTTTATTGCTGGTACTTCATCGTGTATGGGCGTCACCAACTCTTTCCTCGAATCATTCGCTGTAGTAGACGTTGTCCTTTTTAATTTGTCATGTCAGTGGAACAATATCCAACTAGTGCAGCGGACACACGGTTGCAGTGCGACAGAAAAGGTGCGCTGTTCGTCTAACGAGGAGTTAGACACACGTTTTTCTATAATCACCTGCCAGCTGCTTCAGATTATCAATTAAGTATTAAGACGAGTGTACGTTAACAGCTTTAAAGTAATTTAATAATACTGGTCGGCTAACAGCAACAAAACATAAACATGTTACCTTCTGAACTAGTCGTGCCCATCCAGACACAGACGGGCGTTAGAAGCAAAACTCGGAGCAGAATCCCAAATGGCGGGCGAAGAGGCGGACGAATCTGTTTGGTCGGCATCTTCTCTTCAGCAGTGTTCTCTACAGTCGCGTAGAATCACAGAATAACTCCTGTGATAGCCCGGTGACAGATCGCCAAAGCCATGCGTCAGACAACCGTTGTTCTGGCTTTCAGCGATTGCAATAAAGCGAGCACTAGCGTCACTGAGCATTGTTCATCAATTATTTAGTCCCGTTATAGCAGATGTCATTTAATCGAGACATGTTTACATCCAAGTCGTCCGGTGAAAAAGCTGAAGCTGCATATATGTGTATTTCAATGATTAGTTTTGCAATTGCTAATGTCAGCACTTAGCGTAATATACACATTGATCAATGTAAATCCTTTCCCATAAAGTCACGCGATTGTTTGGCTGTTTCTATTAACAGCTGTCCAAATGTGTAATAATTAACTATACAGTTTACGTGTAATTTGACACCTTGTCGCTATTAATATTACCGCTCAATGCATTCGAGATCAACTGTCGACAAACAGTTATTTTAAATGGCTGTCACAGGATCATTTCGTGGGAATATCAAAATGACTTCCCTATGCATGCAATGTAACCCCCACCCGTTTTGTTTTAAACTAAACACAAGTTTATCTTTTAAATATGGTTCGTTGATACACGTTTGGTCAGGATTATAGAATAGATATGTTGGCCATATGGTACACGACAATATTTTAATTTAAAACATAATTAGTTTGTTTCCCTTTAAAGGTCCGTGGTGTTTGGGATAGAATTTGCACAAGCATGCACACATGGAAATTCATCTGCACAATTTAAAAATTAATTAACAATTTGAGATAAACTCATTTGCACAATTTATACATTAATTAGCAAAAGTATTATTGATATGTTATTCATGCTTACGGTCATTCATAACAGATATTTACTACGGCTGGAATGATACAACAACTTATTGAATTATGCTACTGTGAACAGTGTATTACATTATATATATATTAGTTTGGAAGGCTATCTTTCGATCAGGTTGCTTTCCCCGTTTTGTATTGTGTTGGGTCAATTGAATTTTAATCGTGGTTCCAGGACGAACGTAATCTCTAGAAGCGCTTCGGAAAATCTACAATCGACGCTGTTGTTGAGCACCCATTCGAGTTAGAGCATTTGTATGTATGCTCGAATGGTAGAAAATCGACGTATAACTGCCTGTCATCGGCCTACAAATGGTGTTGTACGTCAAGTCGGTTGAGTAAATTCGTTAGAGGCGCAGTGTAAGCGTTGTAGAGCACCAGACCAAGACCCGACCTCTGCGGAACTCTGGATCTCATCGTATATATATATATATATATATATATATATATATATACATATACATACAAACATACAGGCGTATGCCCCCCATACCTGAGGAATTGTTTGTGTCCGCAGACCTTTTATAAAGGGCCCACGCGACCCTGCCCCCTAGACCGTTTGAAATGTGCCCCCGTTCAGGTTATAAGTTACGACGACGCGGCGGCGAAATATATTTAGCATCCACTGCAAGTGTGTCCCCCTAGACCCGCTTTTTGGATCCGCCACTGATATATTATATACTCTTCTCTATACTAATAAATATTGCGAGTTACTTGTTAATGATTTATTATCTTACGTAGGCCACTTACGTACCACTGTTTAGAACGTACGAATAAAATGAATTAATTCTAAAGCGGCCATACGAAAGAATATAACTATTTGATGTCTCGAGCCCTCTAATGGTACCTTGATGGTAGGAACACCAAAAAACCATTTGTTTAGTTCATGGCAATGCTAGAATCGCCCAAGGAAACTAGCAAAATGGCACTTTGCCATGTAGTAAAAAGTCACTTTGTCCAGGGATGTTTCTAAATATAGGAGTGGCATACACCGGGTCATCACCATTCTGGCTTCCCGCTGCACAAAGCGATATTAGAATATTAATACTAATGAAATACCAATTGCAATAATGTAATTGGTCTAGCAAATTATTAGTTTAAAAGTGTTTATTTCCAAATGTCAATTCCACACAACAACATACACACGCACGCATGCATTCACCCACGACACACATACACTGACAAACAACACACACACACACACACACACACACACACACACACACACACACACACACACACACACACACACACACACACACAACCACCACCACCACCACCACACACACACACACACACAACACCACACACACACACACACACACACACACACACACACACACACACACACACACACACACACATACGCACGCACGCACACACACAAACACATACACACAACATATGCATGTATGCACACACTGACACAAGCACTCCCGCACCCACACACGCAGACACACACAAACACAAACACAAACACACACACACACACATACACACACAACATATACATACACGCACGCACTGACACACGCATTTATTCACTCACACACGCAGACACACAAATCTGCAGAAATTATATACAATTCTATAAAAAAAAAGTATATATATAGAATATAATAAGTATATAGATATTCTATAGATTTTCTGTTAAGTGAGATGTACACCCTTGCGCGCATGCAAGCATGCACACACGCGCGCACGCGCACACACCGACACACACATACACAAACAAGCAATCCCAGGTGTATCAGACGGCTAAAGAGGTAAACGGAAGACCACCGTACCAGTGAACGTGGTACAGAGTGTCCCTATGCCTTAGGACGCAGGAAATACATGTCACGCGAATTTTACACGATGGTTATGTGACATGATACCCGGGTGAAGTGTGATATGATTTATTTCATAATGTTCTCCAAAATACCAATGTGTACTTTGGTTGCAGCAAACCGCGGTAACGGACAGTTTGAAGTGATCCTCTGACTATAAACCTGACATTTTCAGGTGTCCTGCATTATATCCGACAGCGCCGAGACTTGGAAGAAGGGTACATTCGCAAGATGACGCACGTTTATCTCGGATTGGGAAGACTTCAGCAACACCCAACGTTGGATGCACACTATGAGTTTGTCTCATTTTTAACAGATTATATATGCACTAGACTTACACGTACACGGACAGTTTATCAGATAAAACGCTGTATGATACCGTTTGCAGCGGCCGTCTAACTAAACTCTCAAATGGAAGTGTGCTGTGAGCAAATTATGAAAACGGTGGACGCTACATAGGGTTGCTCTCGATGAACAGCTTGATATGTGTTTGCAGCGTTTCCACGTACAGGGCGAAGTCACTGATAGATCTAACGATTGACAGATGTGTGCTATTTGAGGTGCAATCAGAGCCTGGGTTTTATCGGATAATGTAGTTTTAGCAGTGCTATCTTTACACTTTGTGCATACAAATGTCAGAGAAAGTAACCATTCTAATATTTTAAATCACTTGCATTTTGGCATTAACGTTGATGTTCTGTGTGGCGTATTTCTTAAGATATGGAAACATTGGTTTTGAAGGGCATCATATTTAAAATGGAAGATGCTAATGTCAGCGAAGGTCAAATAAAACATGTTTGAGACATTTGAGATCGCAATCCTGTTGTTTATACTTTGACTCGAACAGGAATGCTCTACGTGACGTAGTTCTTGAGATATGAGGACATTGGTTTTCACGTCGCCATTTTTTAAATGCCTGACATGTAAGTCGGACACTGTTAAAATTGACATACAGGTATGTGAAACTGTTACCCCGAAATACCTATATTTTTATACAACAAATAACACCTGTATGTGACGTAGGTCTTAAGGTATGTAATAATTGGTTTTAACGCCCGCCAGTTTCTAAAAATGGCAGATATGAATGTCAACGAAGGTCAAATGCAAAATATTTGAATAAATTGAAATCGCTGTCCACACACCTTTTGTTTGACATCAACAGCTGGTGTAGTTAATAAAATATAGGGACAACGGGGTCGAAGGCTGCCATCTTAACATATGGCGGAAGTGATCACAGTAAATTATATTTGAAATCGATATCCCCGAAGTCCTGGTCTTTGAGCTCAAGATGATGGCTGCATGTGAAGCAGTTCTCAAGATATGAGGATTATTAGTTTTGGCGGCTGTAAGGTGTATAACAAATGGTGCGACAGATGTGGTATGGGTGAAACATCTCGGTTTTTAGTCTTACTGCATAGCTGCTCAGACAGGCAGACAGGCAGACTTGCAGACAGGCAGACTTCCAGACAGGCAGACTTCCAGACAGGCAGACTTCCAGACAGACAAGCAGACAGACAGACAGACAGACCGACCGACCGACCGACCGACCGACCGACAGGTTGAACAAACATGGTTCAGTTACCCGGAGTGGTGGAAACTTTGGTGTTGTTTGGGCTGACATTGGTTTCAGTTCAACAGAGAGGGCGTGGCTGTGGGATTGCATAGGCTGAATTCTTTCATTTCCCCAGAAAGGATGAGGATGCGTGTTTGTTTTAGTTCCTCAGAGATGGCGAGGCTGATCGATTGCTTTTAGTTCCCCAGACAAGGCGAAGATGTGGGATTGCATAGGCTGAATTGTTTAAGTTCCCCAGAGAGGGTGAGGCTGCGTGTTTGTTTTAGTTCTCCAGAGAGGGCGAGGCAGATGGATTGCTTTTAGTTCCCCAGAGAGGGCGAATATGTGGGATTGGTTTGGTTTAATGGTTTCACCTACCCATAGAGAGCGATGATGCAGTGTTGCTTGGCCTGAATTCTTTCAGTTCCACAGAGAGGGCGAGGCTGTGTGATTGGTTTGGTTTAATGGTTTCACCTACCCATAGAGGGCGATGATGCAGTGTTGCTTTTGCTGAATTGTTTCAGTTCCCCAGATAGCGCGAGGCTGTGTGATTGTTTGAGTTGGATTGTTTCAGTTCCTCCATTAGGGCGAGGCTGTGGGATTGCTTGGGCTGAGTTGTGTAATTTCTCTAGGCAGGACGTGGCTGTGGTGTTGCTCGACCTGAATAGTTTCATTTCTCCAGACAGAGCGATGCTGTGTGATTGCTTGGGCGGAATTGTTTCAGTTCCCCCACTAGGGCGCAACTGTGGGGTTGTTTTGGCTTAATTAGTTCAGTTCCCTAGAGTGTGCAATGCTGTAGGATTGCTTGGGATGAACTAATATTCCCAGACATCGACGCTCATCATCAAACTAGGCTCGCGAACATAGCTTGATGTGCTGGCTATGTATTACCTGAAGCTAAGACCTACACAATATCCTTAGCTACACGGAATTAGGCCATGCGCTACGTGGAGATTGGACAACACTTCCGTTGAGTCACACCATGCGCATCCTCGACTCGATGTTCTTCCAATTCGTTGTTTTAGTTTTCCAATAAGACCTTCTACGTGAAGTTGTGAATGTCACGTTGTTCAGGATTAAAAATAGGGTTGTGGTGCGCAGCACAGAAACAACACTAGTAACAATTCAATGCGCACGTGACCCCAAGCTGCACCGTGGCTGCACCTAAAATATAATAATGGATTTATTTCAGACAATCATCATGTCCGTATATAAAAATATATCAACAAAATTATGTAAATATAAAAAATGCATCGAAAAGAACAACATGTTTAACAATTATATTAATTCCGGACCAACTGGTGCCGCAGTTTCGAAGTACAATAAATGTCGCTAGTTTTAGTAATAATGGGATTCAAATACATGTCAATCCTATTCATTAGGCTAAAAATAGCATTTATAATTAACACATTTATCCGAGCTGACATTAGCAGTAGCAAACATGTGGCTAGCGCTACATCTCATGGGCAAATTGTTCAATATCCTGAACGAGTTGTTATATGCAACAACGAATTGCTGAAAATTTACTTTTCTAAAGGTCACCCATAACGCACACATATATATATTACCAACATACACTGTAAATAGCTTATTTTTTACAGCAGTTGAATTAAAGTGGAATTTTTGACGTAACATATTACTCTTGGCATATAAAAGCCTCACTTTAGCTAGCATGTCAGACTCATCTGACAAGTTTCTAGAAATGACATGTCCAAGATATTTACAAGAGGTGGCAAAGTTTGACTTCTTTCCTCCTAATGTCATTTCTTTAGAAAGATTTGACTTTCTATATTCAAAGTACATGGCCAGGGATTTACCCGCATCGTATTGGACGTTATTCTCACATCCATATGAGTAACACGTGTCTAGTAGTGTTTGTAGTCCTTTAGCAGAAGGTGCAAACATAAGTAGATCATCGGCGTACATAAGGTGATTAACAACCATGTTACCAAGACTACAACCGATTTGTTTTTTTGTGCAGTTGTATACTCAGATTATCCATATAAATGTAAAAAAGTAAATGGGATAATGTCCCACCTTGCCTAACACCATTGCCTACTGAGAAGAAGTCCGAGTAGATATTTTCCCATCGAATGCATACACATTGATTATTGAATTCATTGCTGAGTACTCTTAAGATATATTTCGGTACATTTCGTTGTTCTAGTTTCGTTAAAAGTTTATATCGGTTGACACGATCAAACGCCTTTGATGCATCTAAAAACGCGACTTGCATAGCTGAACCATGTTCAGTGTAGAACCTTAATAATTCCTTAAATGCAAACACGCATAATTCCGTTCCATGTTTAGGCTTAAAGCCAAATTGCTTAGGAGTGGTTTCCAAGTACATTTCCATTCTGTTAAAAAGAACAGTGTCTATTATCGTTGAAAATATGTTCGATAGACATATTGGCCTATAATTCCCTTCGTCGTTTACTCGTCTATTCTTGTCTTTAATAATTGGTACAATAACAGACTGTGAAAATTCTTTTGGTAAATAACCATGCACCAGAATCGAAGACACAAGGATAGACAAAAGCACAGCGAGTTGAGAATCAACGAAATTAATATGTTCTGCATTGATATCGTCCAGACCTGGTGACTTATTTGTTGAGAGTCCATTAATAATATCCATCAGTTCAACTGCACCAACAGTCATTCCCTCATTGCCAGTGGAACAATCATAACAAACTTTATCACATCGACTATCCTCCACATCATTAAATAAATGTTCATAATGATGCTTCCACATTGACCCGGTGTTTACGTCACCGTGTATATTATCAATGTTTGTCGGAAGTTTTACTTTACTGTTCGTACAGTGCTTAATTTCTTTCCAGAATTTGCGGTGGTCTTTCTGACACAACTGTTCTGCAATGTTATCAGCAATTATAATTTCTTTCTTCCTTTTATATTTTATGATCGCCTGCTTGAATTTCATTCTGGATAATTTCATAACATTAAAAATGTCACCTTGTCTAGGTTTACCGATCTCTTTCCATATACAGTAAGCATCACGGTCTGCACAATGAAGCTCTTTCACTCGCTCGTTCCAACCTGGTACAACATTATACTTATAAGCACCTTTGCGATTTGACCGGAGTGTGTGACCACACCTCTTCAATGTAATTACGGTAGAATCGTAAAAGTCATCGAGATCATCAAGATGATTACAGTTATGACAATTGGAATCAGTGCCTCTAACACCCGGTGGAACATTCAGTTTGCTCAATTCAACGTTCGTGCATTCTCTGTATGCGTCAATATCTTGTGGGTGTAATCTTTCTAGTGTACGACTTGCTTAATTCCATTAGTATTGACACTACCACTAACGCATTCTGGTACAATAGCACTGTCTATGCTGAACGATATCGAGTGGTGATCAGAATAAATAATGTCATAAAGTATGGACATGTTAGATAGGCAAGCCTTCGCATCAGCGGTACATATGATGTGGTCTAGCCATGATGTAGTTCCCCAGGCAGAACTAACGTATGTATGTGTCTATCGGGAGAGTATCTTAATCACATATAGCCAGAGTAAATTCTTTGCAGAAATCAAGTAAGATTTTCCCAAAAACTGGTTTCTTGGAAATATCCGCATTAAAATCACCAACAATAGTGATACATGAGCTATTAATATTATTAACATATACAGCAATTTTGGACATGTTATCATTGAACCTGTCCCTGTTTTCCTCGCATTCATAAGGTAAATATACGCATAGGCAGTCATAGCATTGGTCAAAAATGATGATGTATTTGTAGCAGGTACTATAGTTAAACACTATAGTTGTCATAGAGCTGCCACACTGTGGCAGGTATTTAATAAAAGGGTATACTTGACACATTAGCCATCAAGGGATTGAGGTGTCAACCTGGGCAGAGTCCTGGCACTGGCTGATAAAGCCACATGTTGTTACATAGACTCTGCCATTAAAACAGCATTACACCTTTTTACAGGTATGTTACATTATTTACCTTTATGTTATTGTAAACTAAAAGTGCATAGTCTACTTATATGTTATTTTGAAATACATGTTGCGTTTAATTGTTACTTGTTATATTAGTGTTATATAGTCATTGACAATAACTAATTGTCACCTATCATATATGTCAATAACACTATGTCTACAAGTGTTTTACTTAGTATGTTCTGTGTTTGATACAAGGCATTGATACAGTTGTAGCAGTTGTTTCCTGTATATATTGTATTGTACATGTACTGGGCAGAGTCCTGGCACTGGCTGGTAAAGCCACATGTTTTTACATAGACTCTGCCATTAAAACAGCATTACACCTTTTTACAGTTGTAGTGATTCTCTCGAACTACCGAACTGAGCGGACCGCGAGATATTGATCAAGGAAATGTTTCCATAAAAAACCTACACCACCATACGGCCTACCCGTTAAAATACCAAAAGATGCATCTACAGGACAAACACCATAACCCACATAACCATCGTGACAGGTGTTTAGTATATGGCAATCTTGTTTAGTGAGCATAAGCTCTTGTAGGCACAGTATATAACATTCCATTAACACATCATTTAAGAAGGGCATAAAACCTTTAAATCCATTACAATTAAAAGATGTGATGTTAATTTCCATAACTTAATTTTTGGTGTTAAAGAATTTCCTGAAGTATACACCAGATGGCCAGTTGTCCGGGTCATAAAACTTAGATGCGTCATTGCACATAACTTCAACCTTGAATGAGGCATAACTCTCATGCTTAGTTTTAAGTTTCACACATTTGGCCTCACGCTTATGCACAGACTTCACATACAAAGACATGTCATCAACAGTGACCATAGGATCCAGTCGTGAGATAAAGGCTGTCAGGAATCGTTCATCCTTTATTTTGAGCTGGTTGCCGCATTTCCGCGTGCCAATCACCGCCTTCGAACCGTTACTGCGCCTTTTCTTGCCAGACACCAACTTGAAGTCATCATCAACGATAGTCTTACTTGGTTGTTTCGCGACACCCGGCGCACGGTTCCCGATAACGTTCGCAGCTGGTAGAGGTGTTTTGTTATCCATCGCAGGGCTACGCTGACGAGTAGACGTAGCTCGAATGTTACTCACGGTTACGTCGGCCGACGTGTGGCTCGGTTCGGCTGTGGTGACTGCACTGATCGGCGGCAGATTAACCCGAAGCGTCTGTCGATCATCTGTCGTGAGCTCAGGCTTACGCTGAAGCCATATCAGCGGGCCAGGTTCCCTAGATTTGACGGCTGTCATGTCACGCCGCAGATCCGCTATTTCTGCCCGCATTGCACGAAACTCGGAAATAAAGTCGATGTTGTTGAGCGGCGGCAGGGTGGACAAATCCGTAACCGCAAACACTGGCAGTCCCCTAGGCGACTTGAGCTGCGCCATCAGTATATCTTCAATGTTGTTTTTCTCTTTATGATGCCCTTGCCGGCGCCGGCCCTGACGCAGAGCAATATTCTTGACGACTTCGCATTCGTATAGGGTATCTTTGGCTACTTCGATCTCGCTGGAAGTGAAGTGGTCTACGCACAACTTTACCAGCGTGTCATGCATGCACCATGGTGTCCATCTTGTTAAAGAGTGAGTTTGGCCATCTGTCTGAACTTCGGCAGCACACTGACCACGGGTCGGGGATCTGTAGTTGGCAGTGTGATCGCTTGCATTGTTCGAAGGAAGAAGTCTGTACTCAATCATAATGGTTGTCATGCTGACAGGCGCTTGAGCGTGACCAGTGCGACGGTCAGAAGAACAAAGCCGTAGCACGGCTGTCTTATGCAATATTACAGGTAGAACTCAGTCAATACTGGGCGATAATATATGATGTGACCACAATCATATAAAATGTCCCATAAACTCACGTTAAGATTCGATTTTAAAAGTACAGTCCCAACTCCGAGTACAGACTTCTTCCAGTTGGCTTAGTTCTGTCAGTCTAATCACAGCATTTACTCTTTCCCGCAGGTTAATATCGAGAGTCAGGTGTAGACAAACCACAATGTAGACAGGCCATTACTAAAATATACTCCTCTAAATATTGCGTACTATACAAGTTTGAGTCATGACATAGCGCTAATTCTTCACATATACCTCAACGATTGCACCAGGACTTTATCGGCCTACATACTTGTAGTAAGTTGGCGTGACTTTTTCTGATTTTACCTTTTTGACATTCTCTGGATGCACCTGTGACACTAACAAGCAGTGACCTGCAATAAGATACAACAACAGTGAGATCGTTGCCTTCACGTCACGCTTGACCGGATGTGCCAGCTGATATCAAGTCGAATTGAACTATTCTTTCTGTACGATGCCGATTGATCTAACAGAATAGAGGGTACGCATCGGAAAATATGCGCTACGTACTGTAGAAGAGACATATATGGCCCACCAAAACACCGAAACGATGGTGCAGAGCATTCCAGTCGATCAGTATTGACATTGTTATTGATTGTTGTGATACTGCTACCCGTGATCGCCACTCCCGTTGTATTCAAAACCGACGCTCAGCCTGCTGTCACGTAGAGACATCCATCCGTGTCCAGGACCGACCGTGACCAGGACTCCCAAGTGCCCCTGCGTGAGGTCCAATAACAAGGCCGTCGCCTGTGATGTGTGTGATAGATGGATACATATCAAGTGTGGTGACGTACCAAAACACGTGTATGTGGATGTTGTCAGTGCAGGAGAGTGCATCCCTTTGGTATGTAACAAGTGTGCATTGGCGGTGGTGGCCAGCGGCGATGATCTGGACGAATCAGTGGTGTCAGATTCTCCATCAGACAACCGACCCTTGCAAGAACCACAGCAGACCTCCGACAACATCACAACCCACCATCGGACGCTGACTCCGAGCAATTCCAGTGTTTTATAAGAAGAGGATTAAATTTTATTCACCTTAACGCCAGAAGCTTACTGCCTAAACTGAATGAACTCAGTGTACTTGCTGCAAAAAACAAAGGCAGCAGTGATTGGTGTAAGTGAAACGTGACTTGATGACTCGGTTTAGAACTCGGAGGTCCAACTGCCCAGATATTCAATCCTCCGTCATGACCGAAACCGGAACGGAGGTGGTGTCTGTCTCTATATCCGAAGCGACATTGCGTTTAACCCACGTCAAGATTTACTAACCGTCGGCGTGGAGACTGTGTGGGTGGACATCCTCCTGCCTAAAACGCGTCCCATACTGACAGGGATCTGTTACAAGCCACCGAGATAATGTAACTTTTACGAACTTCTATAATTGTCCCTTAATGAAGGAAACGATTTTAGTGAATGCATTTTGCTTGGAGATTTTAATACTAATGTCTTGGTACCACCTAGAAACAATGTTCTGGGTAATGCTCTGTGCAATTTTGAACGTGCATTTGGCTTTAAGCAATTGTTTGCAGAACCTACCAGAGTATGTACTAATAGTGAATCTGCTATTTACTTTATTCTAATAACTGATCTAGAGAAAATATGCCAGTCAGGTGTTCTCAGTGTTGGGATTAGCGACAATTTAATAACTTATTGTACGAGAATGGTAATCAGAGTCCCAGAGAGCAAACGTAGTACATTTCAAATTCGTTGCTCTAAACATTATAGTAAAGATCAGTTCTTACACAATCTAAATGACGTGGACTGGGCATATGTATTAAGATGTAACAATGTTGATATTGCATGGGGCAAATTTAAATCAAAATTCTTATCAGGTTTTGATAAACTGGCCCCATATAAGGAGGTTCGAGTTAAACAAAGAACACAACCTTGGATGTCCAGCGAAATACTTAACTTAATCAGTCAAAGGGATAATTATAAACGTAAATTTTGAAAGTAAAAAAATCTATCGGACTACAAGCTGTTTCTCTATCACAGAAACCAAGTCAAATATAAAAAAGAAAAAGCTAAATCTCAGTATTATGTACATGATGTAAATCAAAATCAAAATCAACCAACAAAATTCTGAAAGAGGCTGGCTCATCGTCGAAATGTAAAACCAAACGTAAACATATTAATCTTAACATTGAAAATGAAGTATGCTTTGATAAACGGAAGGTCGCTGAATATGTTAATGATTATTTTACTTCTATTGCTTCATCGCTCGTTGAAAAGCAACCATCATGTTCTGGTTGATTTGATCAAGCTCACGTTGTAGATGTTTATCATAAACGAAATGTTTCTGATAATATGTTTGGTTTAGTCAGTGTAACTGTAGAACAAGTGTCCAATATAAATTATTATTAAATAGCATAAGCGTTAGTAAGGCAACAGGATTAGATGAACTCCCTGCTAGATTTGTCAAAGATGATTCTTCTGTCATAACAAAACTTATTACATTGTAAGCGTATCTATAACTACTGGAAATATCCCCGATGACTTGAAGATGGCCAGGGTTGTTCCATTGTATAAAAAGAAGAATAAGGCTGATGCTGAGAACTACAGACCGAATTCAGTGTTAAGTATAATTTCTAAAGTGTTCGACAAAATTGTCTTCAATCAACTAAGTGACTTTTTAACGGAACATAAACTACTATATGAATTTCAAACTGGTTTTCGGTCATCGTATTCCACTGATACATGCTTGATCTACGTAGCCGATTACATTAAACAAGAATGTGATAATGGCAATTACACAGGTATGGTAATGTTGGATTTGCAAAAAGCTTTTTACACTGTAGATCACACCATTCTTTCGAAGAAACTTAAGGGTGTAGGTGCAAATTAATATCTATTATGTTGGTGTAGATCTTATTTGACGAGTAGAGTACAACATACCGATATCTATGGAACACTGTCTGGGGCAAAAGGTATCACTTGCGGTGTACCACAAGGTTCAATACTTGGGCCTCTACTTTTCCTGTTATATGTAAATGACATGTCTGCTGCAGTTAAATGCCAGCTGTTGTTATATGCGGACGACTCAGTCTTGCTTGCTTCGGAAAAGGATTTAGCAGAAATAGAGGCAACTTTAAGTTCGGAGCTGGAATCCGTCAGTGAATGGTTAATTGATAACAAACTATCTCTTCATTTTGGAGAAACGCAGTCCATCGTGTTTGGAGCGAAGAGAAAATTGTTCACATGTAACAATCTTAATGCTGTATGCAATGGAAATGTCATTGAATCAAAGTTACGTGTCACATATTTAGGGTTGAGTTTAGATCAGTCCCTTTCTGGAGATATTACAGCTTCTAATATCCTTTCTAAAACTTCAAATAAACTAAAATTTGTGTACAGGAACGTCAGAAAGTTTAGTATCAAAACAAAACAATTACTAGTATCTGCTTTGATTCAATGTCATTTTAATTACACATGTTCAGTTTGGTACAGTGGATTATCGAAAAAATGAAGTGCAGAATGCAGTGTACACAGAATAAGATTATCAGATTTATGTTAAATGTTCCACCGATGTTCAGTGTTGGTGCTAATGAATTTAAGACCGATGGAATACTCCCTGTTCAATATAGAGTAGAACAGTTAAAGTTGGGTCACGTGTTCAATATTATCAATGGTAATGCACCAGCATATTTAAGAACAAAATGTTGAAATGGTTCATCATAGATACCCCACAAGAGCCAGGTAATTGGCTTGTGTTATTTCCAGAGTAAAGGGTTCTGAACAAACTACTTTCTTTTATACAGGCATATGCCACTGGAACAGCTTACCAATCGAAACAAAACAATGTCGATCTACAATTAGTGTTAGAAAAAAGATGACGACCCTTTTATATAGTAGATTGATGGCCCATGAACACAATTGTTACGTTGCGTCTTAATATTTAATGTATAATATTTATTATTGTATTGTAAATATTGCAATTTTTTACATGTATAATTTTTTTAATCGTACTATTTATCTATTTATTTTATACTATAATTATTTATTCACAATTTGTTTAGGACCACATTGGAAATAAGTAAATTATGTGTGCGTGCATGTGCTATTCTCGATATTATTATATATTGTATGTAATATTTCTCCTAATTATGTAATGCATGCATATAATTTTACTGAATAAACTCACTCACACTCACAATAGTACAATAAATACATTTGTTGAATAATGATCAAGTGTCAATATGGGAACGGCCTCTAATAATATCAAATGTCTTAGACCCTCTGTCTGCTGAACAATGATTAGAGTTCGTCTTTAAACAGAAACGTATACCGTTATAAATGATATTGGACCTCTGCGCAAAACTTACGCAGACGTTTAAATTAATGTGTAGATTCAATAGATAGGCCCTTAAACTACTTTACTTATCCTTTACAGTTTCTTGTAAAATGTTGTTGGTTTTGTCCTCGTTTAACTTTGGCAATAGCCGGATCGTCAACTTCGTGGTCATCTTCGGTTAACGTTTGCGTTGCGTTTCATAGGGGCACTTTAACGTCATTCCCGTGTAGTCATTTGTCTGGACCAGTAGGGATTATTCGTAAATCTTATCGTAAAATATAGTGGAAAATAAATTTAATTTGTCATGTTGATTTACAATGCAACTCCACAACTTTATTAGCCGACTTCCTCGACGATGTTATACTAGCGGGGGAACGAGGCTGTGTCGCCTCTATATAAGTGACGTCACATTTGATTACGTCATCGGAAAATGGATGATTCCACGAACATCCGCAACTGATCACTTTTTACATTATATATCACTCGTCTGTGTGTCTATCTGTCTGTCCGTCTGTCCGTCTGTCCGTCTGTCCGTCTGTCCGTCTGTCCGTATGTCCGTCTGTCCGTCTGTCTGTCTCTGTGTGTGTGTGTCTCTCTCTCTCTCGCTCTCTCTCTCTCTCTCTCTCTCTCTCTCTCTCGCTCTCTCTCTCTCTCTCTCTCTCTCTCTCTCTCTCTCTCTCTCTCTCTCTCTCTCTCTCTCTCTCTCTCTCTCTCTCTCTCTCTCTCTCTCTCTCTCTCTCTCTCTCTCTCTCTCTCTCTCTCTCTCTCTCTCTCTCTCTCTGTATGTCTGTCTGTCTGTCTGTCTGTCTGTCTGTCTGTCTGTCTGTATATGTGTGTGTGTCTCTCTCTCTTTTTGCGAACCCAACTCACAAATAAATAATCCCTATTTGTAATATTGGGTTATGAAAACATGTTATTGTAGTCTTTGTTACATGCACTTAAACACTGTACTCATATGTCGAGAGTTTGGCCGATAGTTAATCTGATTGGTGACGTACGTTCTAGGAGTACGTCTGAGTTTCGTATCGTTGGGAATGGAACCACATTCACCCAGCGTGTGAGGAGGACGACAAACAGTAGTGAGACAGAACGGAGCCTAATTAATCGAAGTAACTGAAATAGCATAATAGCCTCCCTTGGGGGGAATGCGACGTCACTTCAAAAATTAGTAGATAGAAAAAGGGAAAATGTTACACCGTTTTATCTTTGTTACTACCAACTCCAAACTACACGCGTTTCTCAACAACCAGCTTCAATACATGGTGCATAACCCTCTAAACGCGTTAACAATTGTACATCGCTGAACGCCTATATTCAAAATCAAAGTAACATTTGTGTTAATCATGAGTAAACGCATAAATACCACACAGTTTAAGTAAACGCATATTTCGAATGGGCGGCCAGTGCTGCTCTGCCCACGACTTCGTGAGGCCTGTGTTGCATGCGGATGACATCATCGTCGGGCAAGTCTCTGTCTGTCTTGGGGCATAGTTTTGATCTTACGTAGCCGATGTGGCTCAAGTGTGACACCTTCTTGACGACGAATACACCGACGATACATGTATACATGTATAGTTGCCTGCAAAGACAACCGACTGTGGTTGATCATACATGCTACTGGCACATTGTTCAGTCAGTCGCTTGAAACGTTACTCTGTACCAATGAATCACAGCCCTTCAGTCGCCCATTCGTGTTTTTCTAGCTGTTGTATTTTTGATAATTTCCTGATTGAACAGAACGGTGTCTTTTCTGCTGTGGTGGTGCTTCTTTCACCATTAACACTGTTTGAGCTGTTAAATGCTAAAGAAGCGGTAACAACTCCAACAGTTGCACGAAGGTTCTTGTTGCATACACTGTCTGTGAAGAGTGCATGTCTAGCTCGATCTCCCGTCTCTCTGGTAAAGACAGGTGTTGCAAACGTCTTCTGTGTGGTGGGCAGTACTTCTCGTGAACTTGTTATGTTGCTTCCTAAGAAAACACAGTAGTCCTGGGAAATGGGAACCAATAAAAAATTGAAAAAAAATGTATGGCGAAATATCTCCTTGATGTACAAAAGTAACAATCACAATGTGATTGTTGCCATCTTAGATTTAACTATACCTGGAGTAATTACTTATGAAGTAACCAAAGTTGTTATTCGGCTCTCCATCGAAACGACTATTACACCGATATTCTGAAAGACTACTGTTTCTTGCCGTGAGTTAATCTGTTCACCGCGTTAACCGCGATGTAAACCTGTCGTGTCTCACTCCCATATTCAAACAGAGCGAAAGTAATCGGGAGTTTTGAAACGTGGTGTTGGAGGAGGGTGCTACGTATTCCGTGAACGGAAAGAAGAACAAACAAGGCCGCCATCGAAGAAACCAAACAAGCTTCCCGCTGTGTGTACTAATCGTGAGACCTGTCTCTTCTGTTAAACACGCATAAGGTAGACATGCCGTCACAATCCCGCAAATAAGCCACATATGTTTCCGAATCTTCCGAGCGTGGGTCATACTGGCTCTTCAGGCAAGTTGTTTATCCTCACCTCTGACTTCATCGACGTTTCGACGGACAGCCGAAAAAGAAGTTTGGTCACACCATACGCGTAGAAGGCTACATATTGCAGAATGTTGGGGAACCGACACATATCATCGGAATAAATCAAATCAAGTGGATGAGAGGAAGACCAAACGTGATACCGATAGGTGGTGTCAAAAATACAACAAACCGATGATGGTCGAATTGAGAGAAAATACAAAGGACCGGTATTGCGAGACAGCACATCGTGAAAGTCACTGGAAATAGTACGACTTAACGGATCATCACACCACGTACACATTTCAGTTTACACCCACCTTTCTGTGACATCAGCGTTATATTTTGCATCAACTTCCTGTTGTTGAAGCATCTTCTGATCTCCTATCCTTCTGTCTGCAGCCCGTGACACCACGAGGTCGTACTTGTAGGCTTCTTCTTGTGCGCTGAAACTCACCAAAATAGTATCACACTCAGTTAACCGTAACTGTATATAGCACAATCTGCCAATACCAGGTTACAATTAGTTGATCCGCTCTCGCTGTTCCCTGCTACTCTTGTGTCTATACTCGTCTGACTTCACCCAATACCCGGTTTTAATTTTATTATTCTCCTCACCGTCTTCCATAAAATTGTGATTTCCTTCTAATTCGGGTATTCTTAACAACTACCGTACATCAACCCACGGAGCAGCAAATCAATGGCAGAAGTGTTCAGCATTACAGTGTTATGATCTTAAACTCGTTTATAGTGGCGCCATCTGATCACCACTCAATTTTCTCAGGAAAGAGAAAGGCCCTCTGGAAATGTGTCATTCCTCCCCTGTCGCGACACTATGCGCACATGACCTGTCGCACGAAGTGACCACTGCAGTGACGTATCTGTTCCGAGCTATTTAAATCCGAGACATCTAGGGGTCGTCTGTTATCTGTTCGTAACGCAATGTCAACAGTGTTCTCTCTCTCTCTCTCTCTCTCTCTCTCTCTCTCTCTCTCTCTCTCTCTCTCTCTCTCTTTCTCTCCTACCTCTCTCTCTCACTCTCCCTCCACCTCTCTCTCTCTCTCTCCCTCGCTCTCTCTCCCTCTCTTCCCCCCGTATCTCTCTCTCGCTCTCGCTCTCCATCATCCCTCTCTCTCAACCCTCTCTTTCCCTCCCCCTCTCCCCTCGCTGTCGCTCACGCTCTCTCTTTCTATCTTCTCCTCTCTCTCTCTCTCTCTCTCATTGCGCTCTCCTTTCTCTTCTCTCCCTCTTCCCCTCTTCTACTGTGCTTCCATCATCTCGTCGCCTTTCATACAGAACCTGCAACACACTCAACTACACCTCAGACAAATTAAACATCACCGCGTCTGCTCAACAAAGGTTGAGGTAGACTCATGGAGCAAATACAAACATTAAGAAACTACAACATCAACAAACATGCATATTCAGAAAAAGCAAACAAATAGACATACACTCTGAGATGCCAGTTACACTATTTCAAATTGTGCATAAACGGAAATAATAAAGCAACGCCGATAAGACATTCATGCGAACTTGACGTATTTGCGTGAAGTGGCTGTTGTATTGCATTCCCCACGTATTATTGCGATGCCTATCGTACGCTTTCCGTTATACGATCCCATATCGATAATAGAACGGTTTCCTCCTTTCAGGTGAATCGAGTTAACACTAAAAGAAAATATATTGATAGTTATCAAAGTGCTTGGTTCGTATGTCACACGGGTATACCTTCAGGTGGCCTAAAGACTACGGCGAAGGCAGAAAAACAACACCAACAATACAAAGCGCAATTGGGTGAGAAGAATTCAGAGAGTAGTGAATAGATCAGCGAAGAATGAAGGGGCTGAAGGTAGAGGTTGACGTGAAAGAAAGTGTCAAGAAAAAACTGTTGAGGAGTCGGTTAAAATATGTGGACTGGACAGGTGGAATGAACGGGAAGGTATCAGCTAGCGAAGAAGCCGGACACCCTAAATGTGGAAGTTGAAAGGATAAAAGCAAAATACGACCCAAATGGGAGGATTGTGTAAAGCAACACTTGGCTGGGTTGCGACGGGAGTGGAGAATGAGAACGATAGATAGGGGTGAATGGATATCGGTGATGGATGCGACGGTGCAGGTGCAGTGACGGGAAAAGAACAAAAACAGTCGAAGACCAATATTAAGGCAAGCATCGCACCGGACTACTAATGTGTTTCTCGTGAATTGCATAGCACATCGGATACATTACGGCTTGGTATACTTCCCTACGTACACTTCTCTTTAAATGAAACACGTTATGTGATGCTCTGTCGTATGCCCAACGCATTGTGTTTACTTCAAGTACAGTTGTTTACTTTTTACTGGCACTTGAAGAACATTTACTTTTACTTGAGTAGCGTTTTTCTAAGTTCTTTTAGTCAAGTACAAAATTAATGTACTTCTACCAGCTATGCAAATGAATGACTTGGAATACCGTAGCGAGAACGAACTTGCACACGGTTCGAAACGGCAGTTCGACGATTCGAACCGTTACGGCAGCGCACTCCATGTAGAGGTAGTTAACCAATGGAAATAGTTGTACCTTCCCTTATAAAGGTACACATTGTTGATATGACTTAGAACGCCATATACACACCGTGTCTTTAAATTAACATTAACTGCCAACGTGAAATCTACTCTACGAACACAGGACTTGTGAAACACTTACAATAGTCAGTCCAACATATCTTGCTGCCAGATCATTTCGCCTGTTCGTATTTGCCGTCACAATCTCTATGTCTCCACTTCCATCAAGGTTGGCTCGATAGATGGATCGTTTCCATACACGAAACAACAGTCTGAAAATATGTGTTTAATGGTTGGTTGTCTGTCCTGTTACACGAAGTCACCCTGGGCGGTTGACTTTCCTGATAAAGGAATCACCCTGGGTGGTTATTTGTAGCTGGAAATTCACTTAATTGACAGGTTCAGCTGTGGGAAAATTGCGTCCGCGCTGAACATAAAATGGCGCTTTGCGGTAAAACAATCGGCGTCAGTTATATTGCCAACTGGGTTGTTTATTGTTTCACTGTTTTATTTACTCTTGGAGTGCAAAAAGTAAACCTACAAACAATGTTTCACGTTTAATAAATGCAATTTGACATGCAGTATAAGTCCACAGTACACTGGAACATCTATATTACGGTCACCCTCTGGACTGGGCAAAACTTACGAGGTGATCGTATTAGTGGAACTAATTTCCTATACGTTACTGTTACAACACAAATTTTGGACCATCAAAAGGTGAGCTTAATTGCGATGAGGCCGTATTACCGAGGTAGCTCTATTTCACGGTGTCACTATGAAATATTTTGCAAAATAGTTGATCCAGGTAATGACTGATTCATTCGGGTAAGATAAATATTAAAAGCAGCAAATTTTTTTATGCCCGCATTCTTGTTTGTGACAGACCTTAGAAACCGCAACGCGCCAAATATACTTCAACCGATCTGCGGTAGAATGAACTAATATAGCATAAACAAAACAGCAGCGTCCAAAGAAAAGAAAGGTAAATTAACATCACAAATTAAAATGTAAATGTTAAGATGTATAAACGTATAAATTGGTCGGCTACCTCTCCTTCAAATCCACCGCGATGCCCCTAGGGTGGCCAGTGGCATTGAAGAGAACTTGTCTTCCACTTCCATCTACGTTGACCGTTTCGACCATTTCGCCGTCGAAGTCTGAGAAGAACAACTTGCCTTGTATCGGGTCAACAGCCAGTCCGGATAATCGGGTCGAATCTAGAGTGAACGCAAACAAATAATAACAAAGAATTCCATTGCTGCTTAGATACCAACCCGCCAAAACTCCCCCTACTCTCCCGATCCCTTGCCAGGGTGGCGACCTAGTCACTTAATTAGTCCCTTCCTCTCGACGAGTTTTTAAAATATTATTATTATTATTATACAGTTACTTATTTCGCGGCAACGTTCTCCGAAAATCCGGGCTCAGTGGCGCAACAAAACCAACAGATAAAGCGTCCTCTTACTCATGTACATAACAAAAGTCGTCAACTGCTGGGTGGAATTGCTAAGAAGCTAAGGAGGATATGCAATATTTAAAATATAGTTTTTAGAAGAGGGCGAAACAGCTGAGTTACTCTAATGATATTTCTACACGAATCCACTGGCATCGTCGAAGCAGTAACACATCTAAACAAATCTAAACTGGGATATCGCCAGCATATATAGAATGATGATGAAACGATACACATTTGCACATTTGTAATTTTTTCTGACGCTACAATAATCTACGTGACGTCACTATACTCCATGGATCATTGCAGATAAACTGTGATCCCTGTCTTTAAGAAGTTATTGGTCTGTTGGTGTATTCTGTGTTGTTCTCGTACCGGCAACCCTTTACTTTTGTGGGTAGGCATTATTATTGTAACGTATTCACACGCATTGTGTAGATATGGAAACAATCGGTCGGGCGATTACTACTCGAGACATGGTACACACGTATGTCTTTTGGTAACATATTCGTCAATGCTATGATCACGGCGTTTGCTGTAGCAAAGACAACCACGCATAATTCAAATAGGAATCAATCAGCCATTTTCAACATTACCTTTCGAACAATTATATTGATGTAGGTTACTATGCGCACATTTATTCATTCGAATACCACCTCGACTTCTGTCGGAAGCTAGTAAATCTTCAGACAGTGTTTAATCCAGACCGCCACATCAACCAATATAATCAGTGTTTTGCATCATGCAGCATTCTACTCTCAATGAAGTGAGAAATGTTACACACATAATAAGTGCGTGGGAGCCGTGGTCGCGCGGTAGAACGCCGGACTCTCAATCGGAAGAGACATTAAAAATCGTTCGTCCCTTCTATGTGGTGCCTATGCCAGGGGAAGCAAAATACTCCCAGCGGCCGGAGTTGCTTCCCGGTCGGGCGTGTGAGAGACGCCGAGCAGGCAGTGTATACTCTGTATCATTGGACCCACTGGGTACTATATGAATGTACATACATATATAACAATTGTCAACATTATTACAGAGCACGTAATAATCAACTTGCCTGTATTTAAGATGACGGTTTGATTGGCACCATCAAGTCTCACTCGTTTGATATGGCCGCCATCCGTCCAATATACAAAGCCGTGCATTGCGTCCACAGCGACTGCCAGTGATGCATCTGAGAATTAATAATACAACATTATGTATAAGACACCGCTGTGTAAAGGGAGCCAATCTGTTCCTCTCCCCGGAATTAGCCTGCGTCGTAATTTGTAAAAGGAAGTCTGCCGCGTTGAACGTGGGATAATGGAAAATCGTTGAACGTCACAGTGTATTGCAGTTACCTCAGTCCGCCTCGGTAGTAGTGTCAATAAAGCTTGTTTTGAAACTCAGTGTTTTGTTTACCATTTGAACAAGTTCCTGGGTGTTATTTTCCACATTTCCAACGTTGTTACGGGTTACTAAACACATTATTTTGCGGGCAATATACCTTCAACATAGTTATTATAGTCTTCAGAACAATATTAAATAATATTAAAAAAAAAGTAGGAACGGATTGCCTCCTTTAAATGTTTATCGTGCGAACAACATGCCATTGCAATAATTCTTTATTCCATCGTTCCTTGAAGGCGGGGCCATAGCTCCTGGTCCGTTCTGTCTTGTCGACGATACGTCTTTATCTATCCAGAACTTCTGCAATTGTTATTCTTGTTTTCTGCCGCATTCGTTCTAAATAGGTCTACCATCGAACAGTACAATAGAGTGGGAGAAACTGCTCGCAGTTCCATTAATAACTCCGAAATAGAGACGAACATTTACGAGCTGCTCGCAGGTGTGATGTCTGTGAAGATTAATGATATGTATGGCATACAAGATTACTAGGATGTGTAATTACTATTAAAATGTACGTTAACTTTGATTAGCTTATGTTGATTTGCTTGATTACACAGTGTTGCGCGTTTGTATTTTCATAACCGTTTGTGGATACTGTGCTATATATATATATATATATATATATATGATATTTATTTTTGAACGCATTAGCTTTGACGACAACGAATCAAAATGCAAATGCAACTATTATATTGTATTGACTACTACTTCAATGTCCGATCACACGCAGATTTACTACAGAAGTCTGCACCCTTCAATGTTAAACATTTAATATAAAACTTTGTCACGTACTTCCGCCGTCAACGAGTTCAGTAGGTGTACCATATCGCGGCGGTTTCACGGTGTTATTCACGGGAACCTTCAAGATCTCTGGCCGTGTCACAACCACCAGAGGACAGAGTCCGCCGGTATCTGGAAAGCAATGTCATACACATTGTAATATTTATGTACTAGATTACACACAGTCATAGGACAGCATACCGCGCGCAGCAGTTATCATCATTATATATTTGGGTTCGTAAACTTGTTCCCGCTGACCAAGTCTGTTCAGCAATCGCCAATGACGACTGACAGAGCGAACGCAACGCCACAGTGGCGTCCTCTGGTGAGTGGCTCACCACTCTATGCGTCCATTGTTTGCTGTTTGAACAGCCAAACATGGAAATAAATAACTATAAAAGTCTACATTTGTTAGGTTTCACACATCGCTAATTGGAAGATCAGAGGTCAAAGGTCCAAGGGAGCGACTGACCATGTAAAGATGCGACTGGATCTCGGTACGATGGAGAAGATATTGCCAGCCTGCCACAAACGTTTGGTAGTGAAATAGATGGCTACTGCAGTTAAAGACCTGCAGTGAATTATAGCAATGGATCGCTGTTCTCATAGTGAGAGGAATGCTGACGATATGGGGCGTTTAGAAATATCGGCAGCATTGTGCCTTCAAACATGCCGGACCAATTAAATTAGTTTGCTCCGTGTAGGGCCTATTAAGAACTTCTGCAAATTTTTGCGATGTTAATCAACATCAGTAATGTTAGTAGCACTCTTAATATCCATTTACGAATCAAGTGTTCACAACGACATCGTTGAGCAACCGTGGTGAAAATCGACGTATAACTGGGTGTCATCGGGCTACAGATGGTGTTGTACGTCGTGTCGGTTGAGTAAATTCTTTAGAGGCGCAATGTTAGCGTTGAAGAGCACCGGCCCAAGAACCGACCCTTGCGGAATTCCGGATCTCATATACATATATATATATATATATATATATATATATATACATACATATATATACACATATACATATATATATATATATATAATACATACAAACATACATACATACATGCATGCATACATATACATAGGCGGATCCAAGGGTGGCCTGGGGGCATGTGCCCCCTATACCTGAGAAATGTTGCGAAATGTTAAATGTGCCCCCGTTCAGGTTATAAGTTACAGCGACCCGGCGGCGAAACATTTTGAACAACAAGTGCAGGTGTGTCCCCCTAGACTCGCTTTTTGGATCCGTCACTGATATATTATAATAATCTTCTCTTTTATGTATGGCTATGTTCATAAATATTGCCAGTTACTTGTCAATGACTTATTCTCTTACTTATCACTATTTAGAACGTACTAATAACATTAATTCTAAAGCGGCCACACGAAAGAATATAACTATATGCTGCAACGTGCCCTCTAACTCTAATGGCACCTTGATGGCAGGTTATTGTGCACCCACACGTGTTCGACCTAAACACCAAAATCCGTTTGCCGAGTTCTTGGCAGTGCTAGAATCATCCAAAGAAGACTAGCAAAATGGCACTTTGCCATGAAGTGAAATGTCAACACTAAATGTGATGCAGTCCTACATTACGTACGTATGATATTGATTGCAACACCGCAAACCTCCCACGATAACAATGCAACTGACATTTAACTATATGCAGACTGAGACGGAGAATAGTAAAGCTTTGTCATGTCTGATTCTATGTCCAGGGATGTTTTTAAATGTAGCAGTGACATACGCCGCAGCACAAAGCGATATTAGAATATTGCATACATACATATGTATTTACACAGTGTGTGCTCCATTGAAACAATGCTCACGGTTACAATAGAGCGCAATGACTCAGTGCTTAGAACGTTGGACTCTCAATCAAGAGAACCCGGGTTCGAATTCATTGCTGCTGTGTTGAACTTTGGACAAGTTCGTTCACTCTACATTGCTCCAGTTCACGCAGCTCAGCTGTATGATTGAGTACCTGGCTGTATACAGTGGTGGATATTTGTGTACGAATAGTCTTTGTGCATTAATTGCAGCATGGCTGAATGCTTCCCAAAGAGGTTGAGATGGTGCTCGATTGAACAAGTCTGCTAGGGAGTAAAGTGTAAAGCACTCTGAGCAGTCCTAAGGACTGGATACTGCACTATCATATAATAGATTACTTTTTACAAACATTACATCCTCACAGCACAGAGTCGAACTAACAAACCATTGTGCAATGCAGCTCTTTGAGCAATTCATTTGAAACCAAACTAAAATAAAACAAAGTTAAAACTTTAAACAAAACGGGGTAGTTTGTTGTATTGCAATTAATATCAGACTAGCTGGTGGCAATACAACTATATAGGTTAAACGAATAATGTACTTTTGTATCAAAGCAAAACAAAATTCATACAAATCATCAAATAAGAAATCAATGATTTTTTGGTCTAAGATTGATTTAATTCAGTGATTTAAATAAAACGATTTAAATCAAACAACCATGACAACCGATGATATATTGTCGGAAAAACAAGTTATTGCATTATTTTCAGGTTTCGGAGATCAGCGAGGAGCAGGCGACTGAGTTGGAAAGGGCAACCAGGGAGCAAGTGAATAACAAACAGTGGAGGGATGTCAGACTACTTCAGTTTAAAGTTCAGACTCGGGCATGTGGCATATTTGTGAGCCATGTTCATCCTGTATTTTAACAAGATTTAACAACATTACCACCCAGAGAATTAACTCTAGGTGGCAGGTGGACAAGGAAGCCTTTTGGCTTATCGAGAGTCCAACCCTTTTATCTATGTGTATCCCGCCCTTCTGAGGTATGTGTCGATTTTATTTTTAAACATATTCACGCTACTAGCACCCACACGATTAGCAGATAATCTGTTCCATTCATTCACAGTCCTTTGTAAAAATGAGAACTTTCTTATATCTAATCTACACTGCTCCTTTGCTAATGTAACTTCATGTCCTCTAGACCTTCTATCTTTCTTAACTGAGAAAAAAATAGTTCTATCAATATTTTCATAACCATTCATTATTTTAAACACTTCTATCTGATCTCCTGTCAATCTCCTAGTCTCTAGTGTTGTTAAACCGCATTCTTTTAGGCGAATTTCATAACTAAGATCCCTCAGTTTTGGTATAATTTTAGTCGCTCTCCTCTGTACTCTTTCTAGCATATCTCTGTCCTTCTTGCGATATGGCCTCCACACTTGTATACAATATTCTAAATGAGGCCTCACTATTGTTTTGTACAGCGGTATTATTAGCTCTTTTTCCTTATACGCTATATTTCGCCTAATTAATCCAAGGATTTTATTTCCCTTTGACGCTGCAATTCTGCACTGCTTTGAAACCTTCATATCAGCACTAATGGTTAACCCTAAGTCCTTTTCTTTTACAGTAGTACTTAGTACAGTACCCCCCATTGTATATTCTACATCTTCGTTCCCATGTCCTGTGTGGAGGCATTTACATTTACTTGCTGCCTTACCTGACAGAGTAATCGACACAGACACAATTTTAGATGTTAAATGTCTTTACACAGCAAGAGAAAATAAAATTTCTCCCTTAACAGTTCCTTACCTGAAAGAAGATGATGGGTCTCTTTATTTACAAAAAAACCATGACTATTACTAAAAAAATCCAAGGGCAACTGTTTTGTTCAAACGGATCGCAGTGTTTACTTGTTGTGCATACCTTCAAGGGACTGGTCATGCTAACAGTGCATACAAATGAAACATTTGTGGAGACCATGGTGAAAAAACTACTAGAATTTTACTCTTCTCATTTCAAGTCTGCAATCAAAAATAAGTTCCTGTATAGGAATTATTACCAATATTTATTTTAATGCAAGTCTGTGAAAGGTCCAACCAGAATTTAACCTAAAAGGTAAATAAAGTTCAGTTCTTATATAGCGCGGTATCCGGTCATTTATACAGCTGATAAACTGAAGCAATGTGAAGTAAAAAAAATTGTCCAAGCTTCAGACTTCCAGAAAGATAGTACAGAGGAGTCAGTATGTTTACGCTTTGTGAAACACAATAAGAATATTTACAGCCATATTCAAGCATGCCTTGACACAATGTTGGGTCTGAAGTTACACAAGTAGAAACACACTTGTATTATCTGTTCTGTATTGTCAGTGTTATTTACTGAGTGTTATTCATAGGCTCCTTTAACATTTTATAGGTCTTTGCAAGTCCTATGATGCGCTGTATATGAATGAATGAATGAACGTTTATTCAACAACAACAACAACAACATAATACATGCACAGTATGGTTTGCTGCTGCTGCTGCTGAAAGGACATAGCTGAAGTCATAGACTTATGTGTTGCTATGCCCTACTCGAACTAAGAAAACTGAATAAATACAACAGGAATTATAAATAAATCACAAAATAATATTCACAACTCATATATAAACTTTTTACCATAGTACTTGTGTTACTATTACATGGGTTTAACAAAACGTCACCTTCAATTAGCAATTCACAAATATGTAGAAAGTAATGACAACTTGATTGCTTTTTTAAATTGTGTTAAACTTGGAAGCTGAGTCAATTTATTTGGTAAATTGTTCCACGTTTTTATACCCTTGACGGTGAGTGACAGCAGTCGGAGGGTGGTGTTTATCTTTTTAACATAGAACAGTTTGCTTTGTCTTGTATCATGTATGTGTATAGCTGCGGTTGGTTCAAATAATGCTTCAACACGACCATTTAAAGAATGGTTGTTTGCTTTATAAAGTATGATCATAGTCTTGTATTTAACTAAATCATGAAATTTAAGCATGTTTGAGAGATGGAAAAATACAGATGTATGATCATGGTAATTAAGATTATAAATAATCCGTATAGCTTTTTTCTGTAACATAAATAGTTTTCTGAGTCTAGATTGATAAGTATTTCCCCAGATCTCAAAGCAATATGACATATGTGGTTCAACAAGTGAATTATATAATGTGTGTAACGCTTGACAATCAAGAACATGCCTAGTTTTATACAAAACTGCTATGTTTTTTGATACTTTTGATTCAACAATTTTTATGTGTTCTCTCCATGTTACGTTTTCATCAATGGTTACTCCAAGGAATTTAGTATATGATACCTGCTCAATGTTTTTCCCATTCAAAACTATATTCACATCTGTTCTAGGTTGCTTTTTATTGTTGAACATTATAAAATGTGTTTTGTTCACATTAAGTGATAATTTGTTCGCTCGAAACCACAGGTCTAGTTTTTTTTGTTCGTTGTTAATAACAGTGCTTACTTCATCTGTGTTACTAGGGGAATAAAAAATGTTTGTATCATCAGCAAACAAAATAATATCAAGCAATTTTGAGACTTCACACATGTCATTTATGCACAGAATAAATAATAACGGGCCAAGGATTGAACCTTGCGGGACTCCACACTTGATTTCCTTTTGTTCTGAGTTGCTGTTGTTATAGCATACATATTGTCTACGGTTGGTTAAGTAGCTTTTTATCCAGGCCAGAGCCAGACCCCTTATTCCGTAGCATTGCAATTTACTTAGCAGTATGTTGTGGTCAACAGTGTCAAAGGCTTTTTTTAGGTCGCTAAAGACCCCAATCGTGCTTTGGCATTCATCCATTGCGGATGTAATTTTTTTGACAAATTCTGTTAAAGCTAGTGAAGTTGAGTGATTACTTCTGAATATGAACTCTTCTCTTTCTGGCAAGTTTGCGGTCATGCAACACAGTTGCACCGGACAGTCTGTTCTTCTTCCGAAAGAAGGTTGGAATGTTAATGTTAACCACGTAACTCTCAAATAGATCTTGAACATTAAACCCTTTGTCCGCCATGATCCTGTCTCCAGGGTCACTCTTCCCCATCAGGTTGGATCTCTCACAAATCTGACGATCACTGGTTGATCCACCATACGCGGGTGATACATAAGATACAAGAACTCCGGGTAAAGCCCTACTAAAACTTTGACGGTATTCTTGTTTTTATAGGTAGAAAAAGTAGCTTGTTGCACTACTGGTTCCTTTATTTTTTTATTGGACACTCTGCGCCATCAATAATAAATCTTGTCGAAGGGAACTTATCCTTAAATTTAGTTGGTGAAAACTGGGACAGCCACCAGTCTGTTTCCCACATTGGCAAACCATGAAATTTATCCAAGTAATAACAATATTTGAAACAGTGGCCTCAGTTATACCAAACATTCTACACAGTTCAAAATTAGTTTTGTGCTGGCGCATCTTAACAAGAGTAACAAAGAATTGATCTTCCACCGATATGGATGGTATCGCACCATGATAATAACGTAGGTTGTATGCTGCTGGGCCAAGTGATTGTAAGATAAAAAGAAACTTCTCAAAATGTTCCAGGCCTGTATAAAGGTGCATTCCTTCATGATCGTGAGCGAACTTCCTTGCACTCCACATCATCGAGTCACTGGTTTGTGTTGTTGTACTGGCAGTGCAGACTCCATGTGTCTGTGTAGGTGTGTCACTTGGGACCTCTGTGTGCAAATATGAAAGAACAAAGTCAGATGTCAAGTACTAACAATAAATATTATCAAATATAATTGTCAGTCCTTTTGATCCAGTTTATAAAGAAAACCACTTATCAAGCCTACCTCAGAATATTGTCAAAGAAATTTATGTGATAATGTTTTCATGACGTGTACTGCAATGAGTAATCTGCTCCCTTGTTCATGATAATTATAATCAAAACATATTAAGACAGGAATTTTATATTGTGGGTCGTATATAGTGCTAGTGTGTGTTATAGTCCCATGTAGCTATACATGTGACATTTAATGCAGATATGTGCTATTTTCAATTGTTAATAAACAATGATGCTGCCCACCTGATACATGTCGCAGGTCGTCCGTACTGACTGTCTCTTCAGCATATACTTCACTCAGTGCTGACAGTCTTTGTTCTCCAGCTCCTGTCTCTAGCTGCAACCGTTTTCTCGGCCTTACCACCCGGCTGACAGCTGCTGGTGTGGGGGGTTTTTAACCAAGGAAATGGCTGTCTTCTTCAGTCTCTTGAACAGAGGTGTTGTCCCTGGATAAAAGAGGAAAATAAATTCAATGGATAGGGATGTGTTATTTTAAAAAAATAACTTCAATGTTAAAATGTGTTAATGTTAATGTGTTTGTTAGCTTAGGTTAGGTTCATTTTTAAATGAGTTCCTTTGCTGTGATGTACATAGCATGTTAATTATAGCTCTGAAAGAGATCTGTTTTTTTATAAAATAAATTTAAAAACATTTTTGCCAAAATGAATTAAATTAACAAATAGACACATCTACAGTTACACGTGCACTGTCCGCAATCACGATTGGTCCCGAGCGCCTCTGGGTTGCTTCACTTTCATATTTTTTGATATTGTTTAATCGCAGAACTATATGCTGGTCTTGAAGCAGGTGAGCACCACATTCCTAACTTAAATTCGAAATTACTATTATATTCCACAAAAGTAAGGGAAACTTAAGTATTTGCAAGTTAGTGTAGTTCGTTATGGGGCAGCACAAGCTTAGCTTAGGTTAACGAGTGCTTATTTGAGCAGACTTTTTTGTGCAGACGTATTTGAATAGACTTGTGTGCAAACTTATTTGACCAAACATATTTCACTAAACGGCATTCTAGTGAATTATTTGACAAACATCTTGCACAATGACAGCGTAAATGGATAATTAAAAGTCAGAATTCGACAATGTCAGCGTAAATAGACAATCGAAAGTCAGAATTCAACAATATCCTTACCTGCGGGATGCACCGGTTCATCGATGAACTCCTCTCTTGTCGAGTCTTGGAGATCCTCGTTATTGCTGTTACTGGGATCGCCATCTTCCGCTAACTCTTCATCGATTCCATCGTCAGGCCATACCCGTTCCAGCCCCTGGCTCCAAAAGTCCTTTTCGCCGTCTTAAGGTATATATAGCAGCTGTCTTGCCTATCCTGTATAATAATAATTATTTTCCTATCCACAGTTGGAATGGCGTCCTCAGCAGCCCTCGCCACCAGGATACATACACAATGACGTCGGCATGAAAAATGGCTTTTAATTTAAAGGAGCGTTCCCATATTTTGGTTTCAGCCGGAACATCAATCGTGTCTATCGGACTGGCATCGTGGGAGTACTATTGGAGATTGTTTGCGGTGACGTTCCAGATGATTTCAGGAGTCGCAATCAACCTGTGGATGATGTCGGACATGACATGGGATGACGAGCAGGTAGGAAGGAAGGAAGGAAATGTTTATTTGTCCCAGTGACACAATATTGAACAATAATAAATATGCATAAGTAATTTGCAAACAATACGTTGCAACATTATTTTCACTACAACAGAAAAACAATCACGAAGTAAACTATTCAAGACAATACATTAGTGTGAATGAAAAAGTGGTGTCAGCTGCGCAAAGGGACGGGAGACCCCTGCTAAGACCAATTTTGGTCGCTCACGCAGGGGCCACCCAAAATATAATACAATATTTTCTACAACACTTATTTAAACACTCCCTTAATTGACAATAAATTAATCATTACTCAAAATTCAATAAACAAAACAAAACAAAAAAGAAAATAATAGCGTCCATCAATATTATGTTATTACATGTAATTACAAATATGCATCTACTAAAAGTACACTTACACGCCATTATTTTGGCAAATGCGACAGTTTGTTATATCACAATAATCTTTATATGACTGTATATAATACATTTTGGCATAAGCCACGAATCCCTGTAGAATGTGAGTGTAGATCTTGCTTTTCAGTATTGTTGCGGTATTGTTTACTATGCGAGGTATGTTATTTCGGATGCATTTTTTTGCAAATTCGTGATTTATTCTGGTTATATGTATTTCAATTTGTCTACGTGTATTATGATTGTGAATATAAAAATTATGTTGCAATGTTAGGCGTTGAAGGTACCCAGGGAGTTTATTATGTATGAATTTATAGTAAAATTTAAGTTCCTGAATTTGTAGAATGTCTGATAATTTTAGTAGTTTTAGGGTTTTAAAAATAGGTTCTGTGTGCGCATTGTACTTTGTTAAGCTTATCATAAGTATTGCCTTCTTTTGAAGTTTTAAAATTCTTCCACATTTGTGTCCCCATACCATTATTCCATAATTAATATATGGCAGTATTAAGGAGTTATATAACATCTTTCTAACTTTAATTGGCAACAAATATTTTAATTTATTGAGTACACCTATTGTTTTAGAGCATTTATTTTAGATATTTTCTAAATGATTTTTCCAATTTAGATGTTCGTCAATGGTTAAGCCAAGAAAATTAAATGCATACACTCTTTCAATTAAAACATTGTCTATGTTTATCGTTAGTGGCAATACTCGTTTACTTACAGTTTTGAACAACATATATTTTGACTTTTTAACATTTAAGGATAATTTATTAATTTTTAGCCATTCACTTATTTTGGACAACTCTTTATTGATATTATTTTCAGTTTGAGTATTTTTAATATGGTTATTTGATTGTCGAATTGTGCTAGAGAGGGTAGTATCATCAGCATACATAATAAAGTTAAATAGTTTACTAGCATTTGGAAGGTCGTTTATATATATTATAAAGAGTAAAGGCCCTAGAATAGAACCTTGAGGGACCCCTGTTGTTATGGGTAACATACTTGATTGAACTCCGTCAAATTCGACATACTGATAACGATTTGATAAATAACTTTTGAAGAGATTTAAGGCCACTCCACTTATACCATAGCAACTAAGTTTATTTAATAAAATGTTATGATCAATCGTATCGAATGCTTTCAATAAATCTAAATATATATTTATTGGTATTTCATTGTTGTCCATGGTTGTTATCATTCTATCGATTAGTTCCATTGAAGCTAATTCGGTTGAGTGTTCAGCTCGAAAGCCATACTGACTTTCATAGAACAAGTTATGTTCTTTGAAAAAATCATACAATTGATTATATATAACTTTTTCCAGCACTTTCGAGATAACAGGCAAAAGTGATATTGGTCGGTAATTTGTAAATTGGGTGTCATCACCATTTTTGAATATTGGAATTACTTTGGCAATTTTTTATTTGTCTGGAAAAATTCCTGTGTTTTGTATTTGTTTAGCGAGTAATGTCAACGGCTTAATGAGGTATTTTTTTATTTTATTTAATAATTGTGAAGAGATGCCATCATAACCACAGCTTGTCTTAAGAGGCATTTGGTCTAATATTGTATTGATGGTATATTCATTTATATTTACAAATGTAAAGTTAATAGATGGTTTTTTACTCATATAAACGTTATATGTTTTATTACTATCGTTTGCAATTTTATTGGCAAGCTGAGGACCGATGTTTGTGAAAAATGTATTAAATTTCTCTGCTACTTTCTCTCTATCGCTTATGGTGTTTTCACCATCTTTAAACACACATTGTATGGGTTTTTTTGTTGTAGACAGAATTTCATTAATTATTCTCCAGGTTTTTCTTATGTCGTTACTGTGTTTGTTAAATCTGGATTCATAGTAAATTTGTTTAGCAATGCGAATAGTCCGTTTTAGGATAGCGTTATACGTTTTAAGATTTGACTGAAGGTTAGTGTATCTTAATGAGTTCGGATCATTAAGTTTGAGTTGTTTATATAGATTGTCTCGATATTTAATTGATCTTGGTATACCTTTAGTTACCCAGGTGGTTTTCTTATGAACATACTTCTGAAATTTTACTTTTTTTTACAGGTAAGTGAAACTTTCGGCATGAATTTGATTACAAGTTATATTTGGATCTGCATTTTCATTTTTGTTTAACTTACTATAAATATTTGAAAACTTAATCCCATTAACAAAATTAAAAATTGCTTCACTGGTTTGTGAATACACTTTTATGTATTCAGGTGGGACTGTTTTAGTGCTATCTGTGTTTATAAGAATAAAATATGGTTGGTGATCGGAAAATCGGTTCGTAAAAATGCCTGCAGTTGCGTTTAAAGTAGATTTGGTTAGTTTACAAAAAAAGTTATCAATTAATGTTCCTGATGTATTTGAAAATCTTGTAGGAAGAGTTATTTTCGGATAAAAACTATTTACTGTTAGAGTATCAAAAAAAAACCAAACTGTTCTTTTTCATTAATTTTGAGAAGATTTATATTGAAATCTCCTGCAAGTACAACCTCCATATTTGGTTTCTTGAAAATCGATAAGATTTTAGAAAATTCGTCTACAAAATTTATATAATTTTCATTTAAGTCTTTAGGGTGTATATGTTACCAATTATGATTTCTTTTGATAAACCACCTCCTGTTATTTTTAAGAATTGCCCTTCCCAATCTGTATATTCGTTTGGAATTTGCATCTGTTTATATTCGTATCTAGTATCCACATATATTACTAATCCACCTTTCGCACTACTTGTCTTTCCCTGAGATATACAGTTATAACCTTCTAATTGAATTTGCGACAGATCATCATTTGTAGGGGGAGAAGAGCTATTAGATATTTTTCGCGGTGACGTTGCGCCTATAGTACCCCAGCTTACGGGCCTGGATTGTCATATGGATCATACAAGAGAGCGGGATTTGGCTATGCCCCTGACCTATACATTGTTTCCTCTGGGCACTTCAAATAAAGCGCTGTGCCTGAATGAACATTTTAGAAATATAACAAATGTGGTTAGGAATTAGCTATAGGATCAAAAACCGATCAGTACCAAACTAAGTTAAGGAAATGGTTTTTACAATTGCACACGGGTTAAATAATGTCCATCTGAAGACAGTCACGCGAGGGTAGCTTTCGACGACTCTACGGTTTAGAGTCTTAATTTTACTGAACCGGTTATGCTACTGTTTAGTTTTAAAATGACTTGTATGTAGCATTTGTGTTCATATGAACTGTGAATTATTCATGTTGAAACCAGTAATTAATAAATAATCAATGACTGCAGTTACAAATGCAAACAAGTAGGCTACGCGCACTCAAGCGCAACTTAACAGCAAACTAGTTTTTCTCGCTTCAGTTGTTAAAAACTGATCAATACCTTGCTCGAAATTTTTCTCCAATGTAGTCGCCCTCTGAAATGCTAAGAAGCGTTTTACCACTAAGAAGGGCCAATTCATCCAGGGGATATATTGTCTCATAAACGCTTGCAGATATGTAGGCCCTATATCAGCGGTTCTTAGCCCCTCGACGCCAAGCTATGTTGAGTGGGTCGCCAAGTGTTTCCAGTGTAAAATAATTGTCCGAACTTTTCTTTCTTGTTCAGTCAGCTCGTACCAGATGCATGCGAGACGAATAAATTGTGACAAACATTGCATAAATTTGAAACAATATCACCCGGCATTTCAGATTCATGCGACATTTGTCGTAAATTGTTCGTGCCACTTGCTTCTTATATGAGCAAGTCAAATTCTGTTTGATGCGGTCGAAAATGCGCCATGCGCGCACCGGGCGAAAAGCGCTTATTGTTCACTCCATATTGAAGCCATTAAAATAAACTCTCCCATATGAATATCGTTTTTATGAGAATGTCCGGGCACATTATAGTGGCCATCTGATTGTGTTGGACTTTTCTTTGAATGTCCTGGGTGAGGCTGGCCTCGATATTGGTTCTCGATTTATGTTTTTGTTCTTTTTTCGTCCCTTCACTGTTCTTGCACTGTTGTCTCCGCTCACCGTCTCCATTCCCATCTATGTTTCGCTCTCCTTCCCCAATTCTCTCCAAATTTCTCTAAATCTCTTTTTACACAACCCCCCATCTCAGTTTGGTTGTCCTCGTCTCCTTTACGTTCCACTTTCCAGCATCTGCTTTCTTCGCTAACTATTCTTCTCTCCTTCGTTCCACCAATCAACTTTATTCGACTGCTCACCAGCTTCTTCTTGACGTTCCTCTCCAACTACCCTGCTTCCTCAGCTCCTCTTTCCTTCGCTTGCCTGTCCGCTTCTCTCCCGCAATTCTTCTCACTCAGTTGTTTTCGCAAACCCGTACTCTTTCTTGTTGTTTTTTCCGTAATCTCTAGACCATATTGGTATGCTGGTGTGTGACACATTAACTAAGCACCATTTCCTTGAGCTTATGATCTATTACTCATCACCCCTTCCACTTACCTCCATGCAGGCGCCTTTGTTTTTCTCCTGCGAATTTCAATCACTGAGTTTCCGTGTCCGCAAATATGGCTTACCTGCTCCGCATAGATGTCTCTTTGTTTACGTTTCTTCCCCTCCAGATATAATTATTTCCCATATCCTGTGTTGCTATCTAACCCAAGGTTGGCCAGCAAAACAGAGAGCTGGTTCTCCAAACTTATGTTCAGCCCATGCTTGCTGAACATCTTCCATTCTATCAGTTGTTCCTGGAGGTCTGCTTCCCAATTCGTTACTACCGCCAGATCGTATGCGTGCTTCCGGGATACTTTGCCTCTACAACGATGAACCCACCACCGTGTGCCTTCACATTATTACCAGTATGAAATATATCAGCATAGTATACCCTTCAAGTATTATTGTAGAAATTTTGCAGAATTCGTCAGCTGTCATTAATTTAGTTATGTTATGTCTATATGTTTATGTTTTCTTTAATCATTCATCGCAAGTTGAATGTTTGAGAGTGTGGGTAGCCAAGCAAGTCCCGCGACCGAAATTTGGGTCGTAGCCAAAAAAGGTTACGAGACGCAGCCCTATATGTAGAAGATTTCATTCAACTAACTGAACGAGTGTGCACAGCTAGCAGCAGACACCGCTATCATTATCTGATTTTGTAGCATGACGCGCAGGTTCAGGAATACATTCTAACCGTGTAATACGATGAGTGTGTTCTCAAAAGCATTCTGTAGTCGAAGAGCTCTGCTTGCAATTAACCTGGTGTGTAAAATAGACTGTTCCATGATTCATACAGTTTTGACGCACAGCGGATCAGTCGAACCCTGGTGTTTTTAACTTCCATCAGTACCGTGTGACAGTTCAACAGAAAGCCAAATTTGGAGTTATGTCACCTGAGACGAATAGACATCATAACCATTTCATGCTGGAGCCGGTCTATGACATGCAAGAATTCATTTTTGGTCAGATACCTTCGTCTCATCTTAGTTCGCCGGACATTCGTTTCTGTAGTCGTACCATTCTCTGAACCTTTCTCCCCACTCCTTTGGTACAAGTCGTCGCGGAAGCTTCTTCGAAGGTCATTCTAGGATTGTAGCATATTTTGGACACAGCGAATCTTTCCCATGATGTCTTGCCAGAAACGAAGAAGTGTTGAGAAGTTGAATGTCATAATGTTCTCAAAGAACTGTCCCGCACATCCTCGTTTCTGGTCATTCACTCGGTTCCCGGACAACCTCTCAAGTAGAGTTACGGTGTCATTGACACCATCATTAATAGCTTTGACACTCTTTACTACGGCACTCCATCGGGTTTTGGATTCTGGTTTAACCGTGACGGGCGCTGTCTGGCTTAATTTTGCCAATCGCAGAGTTGAAAGTTCGAAAAAAAAGATAAATACTGTTTCACTGGTCCCAAAGAACATCACAAGTGGTTCCTGACTGGCAGAATGAACACCAGCCAAGTTCAAACCGTGACCGACACCACTGAAGAACAAAATGGTGGATTTTGAATATGATGTTATTGGTTTGGTGGATAAG